>BKCP01001114.1:631698-661370 GCA_008636005.1 Striga asiatica
ATTTGGAGAATATTATATTATAAGATGCAATATTCAATAAAAGTTTATAATACGCAAGAAAATTGTACAATGTTCAAATACCCGTGCGAAGCACGAGATATATTTATTTGTTTTATGATTTGATAATATAAACAAATCTATACTTAACTTTGACAAATAAAACAAATAAATACTTTAGTAAGTATTTAATGTATATACTAAATAGGAATATATTTGGTATAATCAAATACCAAATATAATCAAATAAGTCAAAGTGTACATTTTTATTTGGTATTTGATTTTTTTATTATTAAAATCTTTTTATTATAATTATCTTTTTAAAATAAAATAAATAAATAAATCAATTAAATAAATAAAATATTATAGTACCAAAATAGTAATGATATTTAATGCAGTTGACTTTTCTGAATAGTAAAGGTAGTAAATAGAATCTTCTTTTATATAAGTATAGATTGTATAATACGGAAATAGTAATGCAATAAATGTTGTTGACTTTTCTTTATACTAAATCTGGTAAATGGTATACCTTTTAATATAAGTATAGATTTTAAATAAGTATAATGGTTCGGCTCACATAATTATTAGACCGTCCTACACAAATATTTCAATATGCCTTGAATTAATTAAGAATTTTATTTCATTTTGATAAGCCACTCACCCTTTCACATATTACTTCAGAAAAACACAATATAAATAAGTTTTATCCAATTAATTATCTAGATTTCAACATAACACAAAATACTAGTACGGTTCCCGTGCTATGCACGGGTAAATAGTATTAAATAATACTTATAAATTAAAATTATTGGATTAACATGTAATACGGTTTAAAACATAGTTTTTCAACCCGGACCGGCCCAGCGGGTTGACCCGGGACCCGATCGACCCGGAGCCGGAACTGGTCCGGGTGAGCTATTTAGACCGGGCAACAAAGGACCTGGTTAAAACCCGGCCAACCCGGCCTTGACCCTATCGACTCGGGGCATTGACCCGGTAGAGTAAACCCGGTTGACCTGGCCCCTATATATAATTTTTAAAATATTTTTTGTTTTTAAAAATAAAACTATGTATATATATTTATATAGTAAATATTTATCATGAAATACATATTATTAAAATTTTAATGTACAAATTTTATATACAAAATATTTAATTTTGTTATTTTTATGTATATTTATATGACAAAATACTCTATACATAATTAAAATTTTTAATATTAATTATCCGGTTCAGCAATTGACCCGGTGACCCGACGATTGAACCGGTGACCCGAAGACCTGTCCGGGTCGATTCCCGGGCCGGGTTTGAAGACTATGGTTTAAAGTACATTATGAATTTATTGGAAATTAACAAATGCTAACCATTATTAATTAATTGAAGCTAATTGAAAATTATTTTGACTAAAAACATATAAAACATGCCTAGCTAAAACACTAAAAGTAACTAAAATGTTATATATCATGTCTAAAAGTACCTAAAATGTTCTATATTATGTGTGAAGATTCACCAAAATTTTCCTAAATTATTCTTGAAAAACATGTCAAAAAACAACTCAATTATTCTATGTTATTATTGAGTCACGTTACCTACATCAAATAAAATAAATAGCACACTCATTTCATATATCACAATATTTTTACTATATAACAGAATGAAATTAGATTTTTATACAAATGTGATGAAATAAATATATATGATTTAGTCGACTGACCACATTGTTATTTATGAATAATTAAAATGAAATCGTGATGTCAAATTGAATTTGAATTAAAAAAAATTATGCGCGTAATTTTTTTTACTTAAAAGAGTACTGTATTTAATAAATATATGAATTTGAATAAAATTGAATAAAACTTAAAAGGGTATGTTATTTAATAAATATTATATTAAATAATGGATGATTCAAACATTTTGATAAGGAGTAAAAATCAATATTTTCACATTTCATCAGATAAGGAATATAAATCTATCTCATTACCAACCAAAACAAAAAGAGATTTTTTCATTTTAGGAAAAAAAATTCAAATCAAAGCATCCACTTAAATAGGAAAATTTGAACCGGCAAATCAAAGCATCCACTTTCATGAGAATTTTAGGTACACTCAATCATTATTTTATGTATTTTAACACGTCACATGAAATGAAATTTTTAAAAAAATCAAAGAAACCACTTACACTGGCAAATGAAAATTTTCAAAAGAAATTTAAAAAAAAATCTTAATGTCTATCATGTGAGTGTCCACAAAATCGGCCCCATGAAAATCGGGAAGATGAATATCAAGTTTCGCAATCAAATTAGCTTAAAAATTTTCAAATCAAAACATCCACTTAAATAGGAAAATTAAACCGGCACATGAAATGATTTTTTAAAAAAAATCAAAGGATCCACTTAAACCGGCAAATGAAAATTTTCAAAAAGAAAGTTACTATATCTAGTATATTTTTTAGCGGGAATACGAATTATTTTTTAGCTACTATTTATGTATTATTTAGGTTCCCTCTTTTTATAACAATAGATTACTGTCAAAAGTCCAGCTTCATGCTTTTCATAATTTAAAAATTAATGTAAAATATATATATATTCTCCAAATACATACATATATCTACATACCTGCTGTCCGGTTGAATGAAGAGACCCTGCGACAGGTCTTTCAAGCCATTGATGACAGTTTTCCGGCTAAACCTCCGGTCGGCGGCCTCCAGCCCAAGCTCGTGCTCCATAATCTCGAATTGGCTCTCTCTCGACCACTTTATCCGATCTCTTAAATCCTCCACTGTATATTCCTCATCCCCATTTCTCAGCTTCCTCGCTCCATCTTCTTCTCCACCATTGACAAACGACGCCGTTTTCCTGAAAGATACCATTCTCTACTTTCGATGGGAGGATATCAATAGAAGTTGTGAATGCGATTTATTTTGGGGGGGTTGGGGGGAAAGAGGAAATTGGGGTAAATGATTAATTAATTTCTTATATGGAATTCATAGGGATGTGCCTGTGTGTGATTGGCGAGCTATGATCATATCACGGTAAAGAAGAAAATGTCGTTGTTGGAAATGGCGTTTTCGTTTTCAAATTAAAAATTTATAGTTGGAACTTGGAGTTGGAGGCATGAGTGAGAGAGAAATGGTGGGCTTTTTAATTTCCAAGGATTTATGGAATCCGAAAAGCTTTTTATGCGCCGATGACCTTTTTGTGACAACTTACATTACACTATTATGTACCCGTGCAATGCACGAGAACAATATTAAATTAACAATATTATAAATAAACCTCGAGTTTGAGTCACTCAATGGCGGAAGTGGAAACTACTATTGCTCCTATTTAGAAAGAGGAAGAAAAAAATAATTTTAAATTAATAAGAAGGATAAACAAATTATAAATTAAAGATTCGGGTCAAACAATGTAAAATTATTTTGTATAAGAGAATATGAAAATTTGATTACACACCATCTCAAAATTATTATTATACTTTTTTATATGATTAGCTTAAAATATTTGTAAAAATATTAGTAATTAGACCGATGAAAATTAGCTTCTTAAAGTAGATAATGAATTTCTAGTAGTAATTATGAATTAGTTTCTATTTTATTTTTTTAAAGATAATGGATTTCTAGTAGTAATTATGAATTGGTTTCTATTTTATTTTACTTTTAGTAATTATGAATTGGTTTCTATTTTTTTTAAAGATAATAAATTTCGAGTAGCAATTATGAATTGGTTTCTATTTTATTTTATTTTTTCAAATCTGTATAGATAAGGGATGAGATTTTTTAAACACGTGAGACGTATGCAATGAGATTTTGTAACAGAAGAGATAAGTTCGTGTAGATTTATACTAAAAATAGGGTCAAACAACAGTTTTGATAAACTAAAAAACAGGAGAAACAAATCTTTACACAATTAATGAGTCGATTTTTTGGCCTATTCAGATTTGTCCAACAATTACTATATGTAGTATATATTTAATGATTTTGGCAGGAAAAAAATTTCTAAATTTGTAAAAAGGTTATTCTTTTTATATAATGATAGATAAGAGTGTTAATATTCACCGCACTCAATTTTACTAATTATCGCACCCAAATAATACCTTTTTGCTCTTACTAAAAAAAATAATAAAAAATTCAATTTTTAATTCATTTCTAAAAAAACGAAAATAAACTATATATTAAATAAATATATATTAAATATATATCTATATATATTTTAAAAAACCGAAATAAATATATATTAAATATAATATATTATATATTAAATATATATCTATCTATATTTTAAAAACCGAAAAAAAAAGAAAATAAAATTTAAAAACCAAAAAAAATATACATTAAATTTATATATTATATATTAAATATATATATATTTAATAAATATATATCTATATATATTTTAAAAACCGAAAAAAACAAAATAAATTTATCAAAAACAAGAAAAATTAAATATATATTAATATTATTATTTTCATTATAAATTAATATAATTTTTTAATTATTTATATTCAAAATTTATAGAAAATATATATTTATATATTTAATTTGTTTTTTTATTTTATAAATATTTAAAGTTTTTAAGTTAAAAAAAAAAAAAAAAAAAANGAGGGCGTCCGTATTTCAGATTTTTTTTTTATTTTTATTTTTATATTAGTAAGGGTAATTTTGTATTTTTAGGTGCGGTATTGTGAATTTGGGTGCGGTGTTTAGTAAATGAGATTACATAAACTCAACTTCTTGTGTGACCACATAATCAGTTCTGTGGCATCTATTTCTATATCTATATCTATGTATATATATAAAATAAGAATTATTATTTACTAAAAATAGTAACAAAAAAATAGGTCAGAATTTAATGCAGCCTATAAATAGTAAGTTTTATTATTTTTCTTTTTTTTTCTTTAAAAAAGCATACAACATTAAATGCTACATTAAATTTCGAGCTTTAGTTCATTTTATTATTTAAAAAATTCGACTAAGATTTATTAAGTGTGCATGTTTTCGTTTTTTTTTTTCTAATAAATAATGAACAACATTAAAATTTCGGTCTCTATATTTATAAAATCTCATTTCAAAATATAACAAAAGTTTTAGAATCTCGGTCTTTATATTTGTGCCTTTCAAAATAAAAATATTGAACGCTATAAAATTCTTTAAATTGCATAATCAATTACTTAATCTTAATTTTTTTTAAATTACTATGTTTATTATTTATTAATATGTATAAAGTAAAAGTAATTAATTCATCTTTAGATATATAATTTATAATCTTAACATACTATTATTTGATGTAGATATTTATTATATGAATCATAAAATATTTTTATTTCATAAAATTAAATATATTTAAAGAAAATATGGAAATTTCTTTAGATCAATTGAGTACTTGAATTAGGCACTGCCCAAGTTGATTGAATTACTTTTAGGCGATATTTGAAATAGTCAAAAAACTTGACACAACATGGTTGGTCCCAGGTGACTAAGTTATGTATTAGTTTGACCATACCAAATCGATTATTGAACCTAAATATAAATTTTAATATTGAAAATACTTTATTACGTGAATGTGATGTAATCCAAACTTCAAATAATCATATTAACAATACTTTTATGACAACATGTTAAATGATTTAGAAATATTTATATATCATTTTATCAATTTTTATGTGAACAAAATAATATTATATTATAATTTTTGTTAATGTACAGTAAATATAAGGTTTTCAGAACTGGGCCGTCATCGCAACGATCAAGTTATTTTATTAAATCATTTGTGGTTTGTTCGACTTTAATTTATAAACATTTTAATATATATATATATAAATTCAAATGTTTAAACTAATTGATAAACAATTTATAAATTTCTATTTTATTTAAATATGTAATTTTATTTAAAATAATTTTAAATGTAACAAAATTTATTTAGGAAATCGTATCGTTCCTACCAGTCCAACTGACTGGTGTTGACGGATTCGACAATAAATATTTTATTCAAGCGAACTAGACTGATTATAAATCGGTTCTCGGTCTATCTAGTCGGACTGTGTTCAACTCAATTTTATTTAAAAACAAGGGGTAAATTATGATTAATATTATTTATATATTTAATTTATAATAAAATCGTAATATAGTTTTCCCGTGCACGACCACACACTGGTTTTAATTAGAAAATAAAACGCAGACAATTAAATGCTGCACATACACTTCATTTGCATTAAATCGTAACCCTTCATATAAATGGGCCGCCAGCACAATTCCATGTCCCAGCCCCAGAACACGCAAATCGGAGAAACTTCAAAACAGTAAAATATAGTGAGCCTCACTCACATTTAATTTTTTATTTTATTTATTTATTTATTCTCCATTGATGTTTACTGATGTGATCTCGGCCCGGGCCGTTGGCAAGTTCAAATTGATACAACCGTCTCTGAACCGGATTTATGTAATTTTTGAAAACTCAGCCCCGACCGTGTGCTTCATTCTAGGCGGGAAACCAGTGCAAACCTAACCAGTCCCCCGACGATGATAGGCCGCCGCCGCCCGACGGATTCACTACCCCCGGACCGCCGGCCCCCTCCACCCACTCCCACCAACACCGCCGCCGATCCGTCGCAGTTCCTGGCCACCCCTGTCCCCGGCCGCGATTCCGACGCCAGCTTCTGCAGCAGCCGCCCCTCCACCGCCCTTCCCAACTTTTCCGAACGCTCACACCAACTCGCCGCGCTCAGAACCATCAACTCCTACCTCGCCTCCCAATCCGCCCCCTTCGCCCTCAAGCCCTCCCTGCCCTCCGCCAAGGACATCACCGAAACCCTAAAGCTCTTGCTGCTACGCCTAGGGTTCGTCTCACAGAAACTCGACGAAGATCTCGGCCACGCACTGAAATTTCTCAAATGCCCCTTCAAACTGAACAAATCCGCCCTGCGTGCCCCCGGCACTCCCCATTCATGGCCCAACTTGCTCGCCGTCATTCACTGGCTTGTCCAGATAATTAAGTACAGAGATTACATGACGACCTCTCCCCCTAGCTTTGAGGGTGATAAAATGTTCATGTACACTGTGAACAGCTATCTGCTGTTCATCACTGGAGATGACGACAAAATAGATGCCCTGGATGAAGACTGTATTAGGGAGATGAGTGACTGGAAGCACACGTTGGAGGAGAGAGTGAGGGGCTTTGAAGAAACAGCGAAGGAATTGGAGTCGAAATTGGATGGTATGAAGGCAGGGCCGAGTCAGAAAGAACGTCTGGAACAGGAAAAGGCTGTGTTAGAGAAGGATATTACAAAATTCAACATTATGATCGAGCAGCTATCGAGCCATCTTATGGAGGTGCAGAAGAAATTGGAGGAGAAGGGTAAAGCACTGGAGGCGAAAGTGGAGGACAGGAAGAGGATTTGTGAGGAGAATGAGGAGTTAAAGAAGAGGATTGAGGAGCAAGGGATTAATTTGAGAGATGCCGAGAGAATGAAGAGGGAGTTGCAGGCTGTGGAGAGGGATATTGAGGAGACCGAGTCTGCAATAAATGGCTGGGAGGAGAAGATATGGGAGCTTGATTCGGAGATTGGTCATAAGTTTAAGGAGCTCGAGCGGTTGATGATGGAGGGCAACCAAGCTATCAGAAGGTTTGCGACTTTTTTTGTTCTGTCGTTGTTCTTTATTTTACAAGATATGGACTTGTCGAGATTGTTGTTGTCGGTTTTAATTGCTGTCTCATTTGTTGATGTGGCTTTTGTGATAGAAAAAAAAAATGACTAGAATAGGGCTCATAGTCTTTTGTTGCTTGGCTAAAGAAAGTTTTGCTGCTTTGTGAAGGCTGATTGGTCATTTATGCTTTAGTGAATCCTAGATGGACCTTGTTATACATGATCAACAGTTTAATTCGTAGTCTAGCATTGTGTCGGCAATTATCTGATTCTGATGAACAAACACCTGAATCCACATCATCATTTGGCTTTTGTCTTCTTTAAGAAATGTAGATAGAAAGCTGCCTCAGTAAACTTGTGCCCAGACAACACTGAAGTTAGGAACTACTTCTATAGTATCTTATTCTGTAACTTTGGTTTGTTCCATGGTCCACCACACAAGGGCTTGTAAATATTTTCAATAATTTCTAAGAAACTTAGCTTGCTTGTGTTTGATTTCTTTGTCCCTTGTAAACATTGTATATGTTTTAATCAAAACCCAGAGGAACAGCGTCAGAAGTGGAAGACATAAATGTTTAATGTCAGAGAGGGACACTTTGCTTTGAATTTTTATTTTCTTTCTAGATTTTCCTTTCTTTGGTTCCTTACTGAAGTGATATACAATTGTTTCTTTTCGTTCTAAATTCTAATGCATAATTGATGCTGCTTGTTGATGAAGACACCCTGATAGGGGTCCCTGTTTTTTTCTCGTTCTGCCCAATTGCTTCTTGACATAGCTTCCGGCTTTCGCTCTCCTGAATACCCTATCTCTGTCATATTTTACATTGAATTGTTTTAATTTGATGCAGCGAGGATCTTCTCCGTTGTGTTATATAAAGTTATCTTAAAGCATTATATTTGCTTGACTATTATCTTTCGCTTTGCCAAGTCGACAGAAATACAGGATAAGTCCTACAATACGAAACCGTTCAGGTTCATGGGAGTGTTGTAGAAGTAGTCTTTTCTACATCACATATTAGTGCTGTTTAGATAATCTATGGACTCGATTCAGATTCTTTATAGATTAAGATATTCATGTATGCGAACTTAAATACTTATCAGGCTATAGATACTTCCCTTAAGGGAATTATGTAATTTCCTAATGGATCATGGTGCCGAGATTCTTTCACTATTGGTTTCCAGGTTGAAGATTGGAAATGGATTTCAATATCAGTTGAAATCCATTGGATCCACACCATCTGAGGTGCTGGGGTTAGACTACAAAACAGCACTGAAGCCTGCACTTGCCTCGTTTAGCGAGAACATCAAAAGAAGTTCAGTTGGGAAGTTGGAGGAGTTGATTTCTCTTCGCCAACAATCGGGTGAAAATACCGCTAAGCTTGAGGAGAGACGAAATCGTGTTGCATCCCTTCAGTCGCATATTGATGAGGCAAGTGATGCAGCTTATTCTCGGGCCTGATGCTTTTAATTGTATTTTCCCCTTATATATATGATCTAGCCTCTGGAATGAACGGAACCGGTTTGCTATGCATATCTAAGCTTTACTTCGCATGAGTGCATAAAAGACCGTTGGATAGGTGAGATGTAGTCTATTTTGCTTCTACTGTGCAACTCACTGAGGTTCTCCCATTAATGCTTGGGTTAGATAGAACTGGTATTGTGGAATTTTTCTAGCTTAACTATTAGATGGTGTATTTTTTGTACTGAACTGGTTGGTTTAAGTTGTCCTTATAGTCCATTGTAAGTTTGTTAATGCAGTAACTCTTGGTTTTTTGGTAGTCTCCCATCTGTATTCAAGTCGGTTTATTTCATAAATATAAAATGGAAAGAAATAACAAAAAGAGACGATAAAAACAGACAGGAAAAACTAACGAATGAAACAATTTACCACGTGCTTCTAGTTGATGTTTTGAAGATAGCTAACTAAACTAGAAATAGAGGTAATTGATTAAATCATTAAAGACACTAGAATTAGGAATAAAATGGGTGATGTAACCCTTTTACCTGCAATGCTGCTGTATTCTCCATACAAATTTGCGCCTGTGTCTGGCAATATTAGTCGACAACTTTTATTTCGAATCTTATAAAAGCAGAAGTTCTTGTCAGTTGCAAAGATATTGGCGTGAGAGATAGTTGACTCCACTCTTCTTTTATTTAATATAAAGACTTGAATGAGACACTTCTATCGACATTACTGAGGTATATATCCTTTCAAATGCTTTGATTGCACAGGTTGAGGCTCAGTTGAACATAATTAGGAAAGAGAAGCATGAATATGCATCTAGATGTGCAGCAGAAGCAAGAAAACTGGCAGATGAAGTTGAGCTGGAGGCTCATAGTATCTCTATTGTTGAAAATGAAGCTGCAGAGTTTCTTAAGGTAACTCTGATCCACCTTTATCACCTTTATCTACATGATTTAACCTAAACCACTTTGTGAGTGCCTTCCTCCAAAACATGTCCAAGAGAAACATATCTACTGGTCTAAAGTTCAATATTTTGAACACTTTTCAAGTGCTTCTATCTTTTCATTATTTGCGCATCACAGAGAATGTTTTACATTATTTCCTGGGATACTTAGAAAAGACTACTTGTTACATGGAGTTCGAATTTTATCAAGTGATCAGCATTGGAAAGTTTTATTTACCATATTAATATTTGCCATTTTGTGGTGCAGACTTCAAAGGCAGAATTGGAAGCAACAATAGCACAAACTAAGGAAGAGGTTAAATTGTGCGCTGAGGAACTCTTTTTGTTGATTAATTCAGTGTCGACATATAAAGAATATGTGGCATTGAAAATTGCTGGGATGAGGAATGATCTTCTAGAAACTGCTGGTGCTGTAGCTGACATGTACAAGGGACAGCGTCCTCCACAGGGATCCGATGTTCAGTTGTCAAGCAAATGATTAAGTTAATACACAACAAGAAAGACCGTGAACTCAGACATTTCCTTAAGTTATTCAGTCAGGCTAATCTTGTAAGTATCGGGTTATTCCTGTATTCTGATGAAAGAAAAATAGTAAATATCGGGTTTAATGAAGGGCTGTTCTGCGTCATTGTTCTGTTGGGCAATCGATCATTTCTGGGATTTTTTTGTGCCTTTTCATTGTTCTTTCTATTTTATTATTGCCCTTTATCATTTTCTCTTCTTGAAGAGTATAAGTTGTAGTTAGTTTATGGTTGTGGATTTTGGAATTGATATATGGATAAATTGTTTCTCCAAAATGTCTGTTTTGTAGAAGTAACAGAGAGACTTTTGGAAAAGTCCATTTTTAATTAGTCCATTTCTTAAATGGATTTTTCAAAAGTGCTCCCAAACAAGCACTAAATACTTCAATACTTCTGCTTTGTGAACGTGTATTGGAGAAGTTTTAAAAAAATAATGTACTCGAACATTTGAAAACAATTGAAGCGAGAACTGTTTGAATCGCCATTTGGATTCTGAATTGCCCAGAAATTATTGTCTTGAGAAGAGTATATCTCTTCAAGTAAGCACTGATAGGCATTCAGGCATGAGTTAATGCCACGTGGTAGATTCTCTTAGGAACACTCACTATTTTTGCAGAATCTGTAGCGAGATGCGATTTTTTTATTTTTTTTTTTCTTTTAGATCATTTTCAAACGTAGCATTTAATAATATGACATGACATTTTATGGGTAGATTCCACATGTAATTTTTTAGGTCAGTTTTTTTGTTTTCAAATTAGCAATTAATCAATTCACTATTAAATCTTCTCTATATATACTTCTCGAATGTGTTGAACTTGAGTGGCGGACTCCCATGCTTCGCGATTTTATGTGACAAACTTTCATTTTTGGCATTTGCCTTGAATAATTTTTAATTTACTTTCAATTCAAAAGTAACTAGACTTGAAATATCCATATATATATTGGATATTTATGATCTTTTTTAAATATTAATTATGTTTTAATATAGTTTCTTATTTTAGACGTAGTTTATAAGGCATAAATTTTTTTCCTCACTATTTCTTTTAAAATCATAAAAAGTTTACTAACTTAAATTATAGATAGATTTTAAGTTAATAATAAAGATTTTATTATTATTAATTTTATATATATAATATATTTAATTAATTACATCTTGGCGAGCTTCGATTAGACATCTATATTATACATACAAAATAAATAAAAAATTATATTTATCCTATAATAAAATATAAATTACCTATTAATATTAATTGAAAAATTAAAATTCCGATGCTGATCTACTCTACTATTTGATTTATTCTTAAAATTAATTTAACTACTAAGTAGTTATGTGATATAAGTTAAAAAATTATTGTAATATAAGATGGTATGTCGTACAAGTATTTTTACCTTGTGTTTGCATTTTGTCGACTTTACAATTATATGACCCACGTAAGCTCATCTGTGTATGAGTGAAGATTACGAAAAAAATTCAATTATTTGCATAATATTTTGATAGCTTCCGTGGCAAACAAAGTATGAGGGTGGCCTTGGGATCCGCCGTATCAGACGTATTCACCGCCTTCTTTTATAAGATGTGGTGGCGCTTCAGGAAGGGAAAGTCGCTTTGGGCTTATTTCCTTTGCGGCATGTACTGCCCTAGAGGTGTATGTCATCCTTGTAGGGTGAAGACCACTAATCATGATAGTAGCAGTGGAGGGGGATCACAAGGGTAGATAGGCCCAGAAGCACATCTTCTAGACGTTGAACGAGGGAGATGTTAGCTTTTGAGACGAGTGGTGGTTTGGTGAGGGGTCCTTTTCGAGCATTAGGCAGGTCACTCACTCCCCTTCCATATGGGTGAAGAACATGTGTACCGATAGGACGTGGGACAAGGATAGGTTAGAGAATGATTTGGGTACTGGAGCAGGTTTTAGTGACCATCTATTAGAGCAGATCCAGCAGATTTCCATATCGGAGGACGGTTCGGACGGCATGAGGTGGAGACTTACATCTTGGGGTGCATTTTCTAACCTCAGCTTGGGGAGGGCCATTTAGACCGACCTTGTTACCCCGACCATCTCTGTCTTCCTTTGGCATCTTCTTTTGCGCCGGATTCCAATGGACTTTGTGTTGCAAGCGAGGGGTGTTTCCTTCCCCTCGCGGTATTACTGTTGTGTCGAGATCGGTTATTTTTAGACTAAGACTTTTTTCCACTTGTTTTTAGAGAGCGAGATTGCGAGAAGATTGTGAGCATTTTGTCACTTATACTTATATACCCCTACCCACTATAAATAATTTATT
This sequence comes from Striga asiatica, assembly GCA_008636005.1. NCBI lineage: Eukaryota > Viridiplantae > Streptophyta > Magnoliopsida > Lamiales > Orobanchaceae > Striga > Striga asiatica. The sequence goes on from BKCP01001114.1 coordinate 644,566, forward strand.
TGTACTTCTGAGTTTTTTCTCCACAGCGAACAAACTTTAGACACGTGGGCTTCCTCATTTCTTGTCTGATCATGTAGTTCATCTGGACAGAGAGGAATATTGTAAAACATAGGGATGTGACTTTTATGTGCTCTAACATTGTTTTGCAGGTTGATCGACATCTCCCCCTCCTCAGTGCTCTGGGCAGACACAGGCCTAGAGACTGGACATGCTGCATGTCGCTACACCGCTTTGTAGCATCTCAATTGCCACATGTCCAGCACCCACACCCTAGAGCCGTTGTTTGGTTGAGACCCGACTCTCCTTGGGTTAATCTGAACAATGACGGATCTTTCGAATGACTCACTGGAGCCTCCAGCGTCGGGGGCTTGATTAGGGATCGCAGCGGATCTCTCTCATGTTTCCACGCCCCTCTTCAGGCCTTCTCGAGCTATGGTGCGGAGATTCAAGCGCTTTAGACCGGTCTTCAAATTGCAACCCCTATCTCTACTCACATTTGGATTGAGCTTGATGCTGCCGATGTTACCAACCTTTTAACCTCGGGCCACCAGGGCTTGTGGCATATTCAACACTACTCATCCGCATCAGATCCACATTTCAATCAGTTTGCTACTGGATCTCGCACATCTTCCACAAGGGGAACCGACTCGCTGACTACCTGGCCAGCCTCGGTGCCTCCACTCCTACTTTTCACCCGGACGACGCCTCTCTTTGTCTTCATACTCTTGTGCGGATGGACCAGTTTGGCTACCCCTTGTTTAGATTCTAGTAGCTATTTTGTATTTTTTTGTGTTTTTTGCCCATTTTGTGGTGCAGACTGTTCGCCTTGGCACATGTAAGCCCAAGTTCAGACTTTTCGTGTCAGTTGTGCTTTTTTCCCTTTTGTTTTCATTTTTTGTTTGGACTTGTGTAGACTTGTGACTTTTCAACCCATTTAGGGTCTTGACTTTATATAGGTTGGGAATCCGACCTTAATCTCCCACTCTTTTGGGTGCTTAGTTAAATTCCATTTATGCAATATTCTGTTGCCAATTATAATTTAAGAGTTGAAATGACTTTTTCATTACTATATACTTATCTTCAAATTTTACTATTTACTCATCCACTCATATATGTTTAATTATCAATCATTATTTATTATTCTTCTATGCATTAATTGATGTCATATACACAATTCTACATCAGATCAAATGAAATATAATCAAAAAAATTATTTTCTTGAATAATATATCATTTTCTGTAATAATTTTATTGATATCCACTATAATAAACTATAAATTTAATTTTTCGTGATTCATATTGACTATTTTTTGTCAAGACATACATGAAAACATATTTTAAATCTAAGAAAATCTTAAAAGATACTAATTTTACAAATATTGAATTTTCATCCTAAAATTTATAGAAAATCTTAACATGTTAAGTAATTTTTTTCTTCAACTTTATTTCATTATATATATGAAAAATAAAAATAAATAATTCTTCAAATTAATATAATTTACCATTTAGAAGATACTAACCAAATATATTAAATAATTTTACTAATGACCAGATAATGAAATTGAAACATATTAACTATTCTTTAGAATTTGAACATGTGGTTTATTTGTATATAACCATGATTATTTTTTTTATCATTTTTTTATTTTGATATCTTTCCATAGTGAAATTATTTTAAAATATATTTCCATTGCATAGTATGTTAAATAAACTATAAAGCCTTATGATGCATATTTGAAAAAATATCTTGATTATTGAAGGGATTTAATTTTTAGTACTTACTAAATCAAAGATGTTTAATTTTTATAAAATAATTAAATTCTAAAAGAACACGTGTGTATATTTTGCAAAATATTTGCACTCAATGTTTTCTTTTAAATTTATTTACATAATTTAAATTAGTTATATTAATAAATAATATTAATGTACATTAAATGTTATCATGACATAAAATAAAAAGAAGAAGAAGAAGACTAATCCTATAACTTTTATAAATAGTAATAATGACATTATATTATACCAAATTTTATAATAAAATAATAGTTAAGTATTATAGAACAAGAATAAGTAAAATTGTTATTTTTCTTATATCAAGGAATATATATATACACGGAAATCAATTTTATATTACTATAAACGTGTTAGCAGGATAATATATTAATTAATTTACGGTTAAACCCTAACAGACTCAGGTTTAACGTCTCGATAAAAAAATGACAGTAATGAAAAGAAGTGGAAAACAGGTGATCCAACGCTATTATTTTTTAGTCCTTAACGGACAACCTTATGGAAACGACTCATTTAATATTTATGGCTCGTGCATCGCACGAGTTATTTTACGGACAAGTCCTAGGAAGATAACTCATTTAATATCTATGTCCCGTGCATACGGCTACGTACTAGTTTTAAATTTAAAAAGATAGGTTTGAACGAATTAATACTAGATGAAAAAAAAGAAAGAGAAAAAAAGGAAAAAATATAATTTCTCTTAGAACATAGGGTTAAATTTTGAAAAGCATCCAAAAACTATTATTAAGTATTAAGTGGGTGATTGGATATGAATTCAACTAGCAAAAAATTTGTTTTTCTTTTTAACTATAGTTAAGTTTGAAAAAAAGTTGTATGGTTAGTTGTTAGTGGATATATTAAAATAATATATAAATTAAAATAATTAAAGTTGATTTGATGTAAAAATATGAAAAAATAATTGGAAGTGATGGTTAGTTAAAATTATGTGAGTAGGTGAATATTGAATTAAAGTAGATGTGATGTGTAATAATAATTGATTAATATTATTTAATTATATTGATAATATTAAAAATAATGGAGTTGAGTTAAATTTGAGTTTTGAATGAGATATTTACTGTACAAATTATATACACGCCCTAAATACGTGATTTATAGGTTGGGTGCAGATAAAGATTAGCATGGATTTAGATAGTCCATTAGAATTTGAGTACCTCTAACGTCCCCCCATACACCAAAAGCATTACAATTTACAAACAAAAAATAAATAAAAAGGGCTATAAATCAAACTTTCTTCACAACACCCACACACACACAAAACTTCCTCAAAATACAGAAGAATATCGTTATACATACAGATTTTCTATATCTAACCTCCCCTCCTCTCGAGCATACACACAAGAAAATCTCATCACTCGACACACAGTACACGGGAATAGCCTGCAAATACTGAGAACACTCAACAATTGGTTTGTGGTTTCTAGAAAATTCGCACAGCGCACGATTTTGACGGAGTCCTGAAACGACAGCGCCACTCGAGGCGGCGTCGAGAGCAAGGACTAGGGTTTGTTTTTTCTTTCGTACATATGAGCATCGAGGGTATTCGTTTTCGTTAATTGCAATCCAAGAATTTGGGTTCAGTCTATTGTTGAAGTCATTGATATACAGTGGTTCTGATTTTTTGCTACTTTTTTTTTCTAAATTACTTGGGTTCTCGAACCCTAGGATTCTATGGTATTCTCCTTTCTGTTGGCAGGATGGATTTTAGGGTGTAGGGTTTGAATATTTTGGGGTATTTATTTGATGGGTTGTTTTTGAGGAATTGCTCTGTTTTGCCAGAGGAGAGTCTTTTTGCCGGTTATTGGTTATTGGTATATGAGAGTGCTCCTGGGTCGTTTCCTTGAGCACTTAGTCCTGTAGGAGCAGTAACAGCCTTTGGCACTGCTGTTTGTTTGGGAAGTGAATGTTAACAGACTTAAGAATTTTCAATTAAGGGATAGAGGATTTCTTGATTGACTGCACGAGGTATATAGTAGTTGTACAGCGAGTGAAGAGAGGAAGAAACCCTTGCCATCTGTAAAGGACAGTTCAGATTCTTTAATTTATCCGCTTGTTCTTGGTGAAGTTTTACGAGTTGCGTGGAATTTTCTTGTTGCGTCCTCGATACTTTTTTCTTGAAGCACCAAAATTTGGGTACCAACGTGATACAGGTGGCGTTACTGTATCCTAGACGCTAAATTAGGTACAAAATTGAATTCTAATATTAGTCCAAAGGGGCTGTTAATTCTATGGGGGTACCCGTTGGCACGTCACGGTTGACGCGTGTGTCATTAATTGGAAAAGACTTGTTGGGTTTCTTTCCCCTTTTTCCTTGTGTATGATAATGTTTGGCACGAGTTATGGAAAGAAGTGAACCTACCTTAGTACCAGAATGGTTGAAAAACTCTGGTTCAACTGGTGGTGGCTCTAAATCTCATACAGGTAGTTATTGATGTGTGCGATAATAACCTGTTCAAATACTTCTGTAGTTTTCCTGGATTTTTTTCTTATTTTCTGTTCTCTTTTTTCTTTATTTCTTTTTAGATGATCACGCTGCAGCAAGGGTTTCGAGGAACAAGTCGTTTGTGAATAATAATGGCCGCGATGTTAGACGATCTTCTAGTTCTGAGAGAACAACCTCTTCATTCTTCCACCGGAGTTCTAGCAGTAACAGTTCTGGTAATTTTAGGTCTTACAGTAGTTTCAGTAGAAACCATTGTGACAGGGAATGGGAGAAGGACACATATGTTTATCGTGACCAAGACAAGTTGGCCAAGGGGGACTATAGGTATCGAGAATTTTCAGACCCTCTTAGGAACACATCTGTGGGTAAGTTCGAGAGGGATGGGCTAAGGCGTTCGCAGTCAATGGTTTCAGGGAAACGTGGGGACACATGGCCGAAAAGAGTCGTGGCTGACTCGAATGATGACACTGGAAAGAATACGAATGGTGTGGCCACCAGGGGAAAACCTGTTGGCATGGTGAACAAGGCAGCAGCTTTCGAGAGGGATTTTCCGACTTTGGGTGCAGAGGAGAGGACAGTCACTCCTGAGGTCGGTAGAGTCCCGTCTCCTGGTTTGAATGCCGCCATTCAGAGCTTATCTGCCAACTCAGCTTTGATAGGTGGGGAGAAATGGACATCGGCCTTGGCTGAGGTTCCAATGTTGGTTGGTAGCAACGGAGTCAATTCATTGCCTGTGCAACCTGCAACTTCGAGTTCGGCCTCTGTGGCATCGAGCTCTACCAACAGTCTCAACATGGCCGAAGCTGTAGCTCAGGGTTCTAGTCGTGCTCAAACCACTCGGGTATATTGTGTCTCTTTCTTTTTATTATTTTGCGGTGTAGCTGTGTAGGTGTGTGGTGATCTGTTATTGAGTATGTTAAATTACATTATTGTTGTTGTAGGTGTTATATTGTTGTTATGTGTCATTGTAGGTATCTGTCGGGACCCAGAGACTTGAAGAATTAGTGATCAAACAATCCAGGCAATTAATTCCAGTGACACCATCCCTGCCAAAAACATTGGTGAGAGTCCAACTATTTGGAGTATATTATATTCGAGTTCTAGCTTATCATGCCTCTGTTTTCTTCTTGTATATCAGTTCTCAATAATTATTAGGATTCTTCTTTGTGGTTTTGTTTTGTCATGAATAGTTGAATACTAGTCTGATGTTTCATGTGATTAGTGGTGGGTTAGGAAATACAGATAGCTTCTTGTTGTCCCTTGATTATGTAATGAGAACACTTAAGGGGAAGGGGATTTTGATGTTTCCTCTTGCTGCCTCTAGCCCTCAATGGCTGGATATTCTTATTCTAAATATTAATTATGCTATCTTATTGTAGGATATAAGAGAAAGGGGATTGGATGTGTATCTGTGAATTAGTCAGTCATGAGTCATAAGTGGGTTGGACAAAGAAATACAGGAAAGAATACCACTAGAACTCAACACATTTGGTTATCATCTATCCTTATATGTAGTCAATAGTGAGGCCAATTAAAATGTAAAAGTCGATGAGGTTACAGTTAAACTTGATATGTTCTTGGTATTATTAGTTAATGAGATTTGCTATAATATATACTTGTATCAGTTTTATGCACAGCACTTGGCACCAAATTATAACTCCTGGCATTCCTTTATTGTAGTTAATAGAGGAGTTAAACAATGGCGCAATCATGTCTTCGATAATTACTGTAAAGAATGTAGGCATCAAAGTTATTTATTATTTTAACAAAAGTAGAGTAGATAAATTGTGAAAACTCAACAAATAGTAACTTTTAACATATTATCCAAGAATAGCCTCTGTTGGTTGAAGCATCTGCTTTCTCTTACAACAAATTTAGGAAACCTTTTACTTTTATTTACTGTTCTATGATTATTTTCTCCCTAGATGTAGACATTTTGAATAAATATGTGCATTTCTTTTTGCTCTTGAATAATGCAAAATCTCCTCTTTCATTNNATGGAAATAAATTTTGGAGCTACATTTACACATTTAAATGGTTACTTCCTCCCCGTTCCATATTATTCCAGTACCCTCTTTTATTTAGGAAATTCTAGGATATTGTCAGCACCATTTTCTATCTGTTACCCATTAAGTAGAATGATAAGTGTTATTAGTACTCTTATTTGGCTCGCATTTCGTGACTAAAAATGCCTGCTGCAAGTTTTGACCTGTACAACTAGGTGATTTCATTTGTGCCTTCTAACTATGTTATGTCTTTAGATTGGTTTGTACAGCCTTTTCTTATCTTGAACAGGTTTTCTTGTGTGCAATAACTTCTCCTTCTAAAGCAATCCTGCATGTTCCAATTTTCATTTTCCTAATCCTATAATTTTAATCCTTCTAGACAGAAATCTGCCAAAGATGGAAAGACATGATTTCCATGTCCTTTATCTTTTATTATGTGTGCTTCGCCCTGTAGGGTATAGATTACAGTTTTTAAAATTGACTTGGTTAAGGGATTATGCATAAATTTGTATAGTGATAGTGGATGATAAATTTGATATGCTTGAGAAGTATGTATAAGGATTCAAATAATGCCAGGAGATAAACTTGCACCACTGCTTTGCTCCTTCTGGATCCCGAGTTTGTGAAGACATTTTTATTTGCATTTGATATTCGCATATTTGTCTGTACAATTGGTCTTTTCCTTAAAAGTTTGATTCAGCTTTCTTATAATGACTCCATTGCATGGATCTTTCTGACAATTTGATTTTAAGTCATATAAGAAGAATGAACATGAATATCTAGCTTGCAAAATTGTTAGTGATTTCAGAAAATTTCAAGCCATTGGAATTTGGACATTATACACCTCAACTAGTAGGCAGCCTTGTATTTTGACTATTATTAGCACAAATACGTAGGTTCCTAATCATCAGCTAGTTCTCTATGTTTCATGCATTTGCTATGTTAGTGTATAAAGAAAAAAGTTTTGTGTTCTGGTGCTACTGGCGTGAACTTTATGTCTAGTTCAGTTGATCTATAAAAATGCTCTTCTTTTGTGTCGTTATTCTATCAGAGGCCATATCGATGGACTTTTCAGTGAAAGTTGGACATACCTTACCCGTAGGTTTCTCTTTATGTTAATTTATGGAAGTCTGTAAGTTTCATGCTTTTATAATTTTGAAATTGATGACTATGTCCGCGTGGAGAAATGAAGAAAGGTTAATCTAATATCTTCAAATTCTTATAATTACACGTTCCTTTAATTATTGCCATTAGTTGTCATCTAGAAATTGCCTTAAGAAAAATTACAAAATGGTCCCTTGTAAAGCTATAGCAACAACGCCGACATGCTTTCCACTTGTGAAGGTCTGCTACGTGATAATACTAATTAATTGTGTGAGAATAGTGGTCTTATTGTTGTATGGTTTGATAACAATCTCTCGTTGGATTACTTCACAAGTGTTGGCACTAATATTTAATGATTTCCCCCCGAAATTTGCTCCAGGTGTCGAATTCTTCAGATAAACAGAAAAGTAAAGTGGGCCCACAGCAGCCCGTGAAGGGTGATGTCCCGAAGGCACCACCCACCGTGAGTAAGCTCCATGTGCTCAAGCCTGCAAGAGATAAGAATAGCATCATAACCCCTGTCTTGAAGGACAACCTGAGCCCAACAAATCGGGCCTCGGACCGTAAGCCCGTATCGACTGTGCTGGAGAAGCGGCCCACTTCCCAGGCCCAAAGCCGCAATGACTTTTTCAATCTCATGAGGAAGAAGTCCATGGAGAGCCCTTCTTCCCCTGCTGTTGACTCAGCTGTCATGGAGAACTCGTCATCATCTCCTGTGGGCCCCGGTGCTGTTTTGTCGCCAACCTTTTCGGATAAGAATGCTGAGTTTGTAGAGGAAAAAGTCGAGATGTGTAATGTTGATGGGAAAAAGTACAGGAGCTGTGATCCGATTATATCGGAGGAGGAAGAGGCTGCCTTTCTACGCTCTTTGGGATGGGAGGAAAATGATGAGGAGGGTGGTCTTACTGATGAGGAAATAAGCTCTTTCTATAGGGATTTAACCAAGGTACTTTTTTTTTTTTTTTGACTTAAGTTTGATTATCTTAATCCATGTGAACTAATGTGCAAACCTGTCATAGTGGTATGAGTGTGAATGTGTAATAGTGTAAGCTTTTTTATTGCTTTAAATATATATATATATTTTTCCTTTTCTTTCACATTATTTGTTGCAATTGCGACCCTTGTAAAATTTTCTGAGAATGATTGTTTGTTGTTTTTTTTTTTTGCAGTACATCAATTCAAAACCATCCCTCAAAATACTGCAAGGTGTGCAACTAAAGTTTATGCTGCCATTGGATTCACAAATTAAGGTTACTGATGAAATTGCTGATGCTAAGCTGGAATCTTGATTTCCCAAATGTGCCGAGTTTCTTGTTTTGATGTGAGAAGTCTGTTCTGCGTTTTCTTGGTCAACATATGTTTGCTGGGAGCCAAGTAAATATAAAAAGATTGATAGGTTTTTGCCCTTTTGCTGGTTAGGAATAACTGAGGATCAATTCTGATGATCGATTACTTCCGGTGATGACCATTTGTCACCCTTGATGGGTCCTTAGCTTTTATTTTTTCCTTTTTCGAGTCTAAAAAGATTTGAGTAAAGAGAATAGATAGGGTTCTTTAATCAAGATCTGCTGGAAGACATTGCTCCTCTGCAAAGTCTGGGTCTCTGACAGTTTTCGTGTCGTCTTCCCAAATAGGGATGGATATTGTTCAAACGAATGATTTAATTTTTTATTGTCTATCAGAGGATGGGGAGAAGAAAAAAGAAAGCAAGAATTTAGTATAATCCGTAATTTTTCTTCTTTTTTTTTTGGTCTTTTATGATTTATTAATAATTTTTCCTTCAGCATCTACTTGAAACTAGGTGCTCGAGCTGCACCTTCATCTGGACCTTGAACTATGAGGTTTGCATTCTGCATAGATTAGTCGCTTAGAATAAAGCTTCCCAAATTTGTTTATTCTTGTGAGAAGTGAAAATGCAGCCACTAACTAGTAGAGAAATTTACCCCCTTTACTCTTCATTTGCTAAATAATGTTAATAATACGAATCGGTAAACTTTTTATCATAATTATGAAATATTTAATTAATTAAGGTAATGGTTTATTTTTAGTAGCTTTTAAACTACCCACTACACACATTAATGATTCAATGAATATCAGGGAGAGATATTCTCCTTCCTTCCACACGCAATAGCCAAAGTAGCCATCTTCCCTCACACAAAAAGCTACTCTCTGTCTGAAAACTTCAATGGCCGAGTGAAGCATGTGCCTGAGATCTCGCAATGGCCGAGTGAAGAAAATTCAAAGCCAAATCCGGAAAGAATGAAGACGACCGACGAGCGGCGGGAGAAGCCAAGTAAATTCTGATTCGCTCTCTCTATCTCTTTATCTCTATTTTGAAAATTTATTGAGATTTGTAATTCCGATTTTAAATTTTTGAGTTATTTTTTATTTTTGGTTTTTGAGATTGATTTTTATTGGAATTTGGTTTTGAGATTGAATTTGGTTGGTTGCTGGTTGATTTGAAGGTGACTAATGGTTTTTACAATAGAGATTTTCAAATTGGGGAAGTTTATGCTAATAATTGTTTTGAATTGTATGTATATTGAATTTGGTTTTCGAGATTGATTGTTATGGTTATTGGTTTATTTGAAGGTGACTAATGGTTTTCACAATAGAGATTTTCAAATGGGGGAAGTTTATGAGATTGAATTGTATGTTATGTTTTATCTCTTATCTCGTTTGTGTTGTTTATATGTTGTTTATCTTATGTATAACTATACGGATAATTTACATGCATTTTACATGTTGTTTATCTTATGTATATATACAGTATATCTGAACATATTTTCACGATCAACTTTCCACTAACTCAATTTTCTTAGATTACACGGACGATGTTGACCTGGACCATGTACATTAGATCCTGATTGTCGAGTATCGGGAAAATCGAGGTCGAGGTTTTGTTTTGTGATCTCTTATGGCTTAAGAAAATCTTGGTTCGATGTTTGATGATGATGATGTCTGAAGGAGGAGTTTGAGTCTTTCGGTTCGGGGTTTGGGTTCGGTTTCAGATGTAAAATGGGGATTGAATGGAGTCTTTGTGGAGGGGTTTGATGCACAGGCCAGTGGCAATAGGAGTCTCAAGAGTGAGGATTATAAGGAGAAAGTAGATGAGTTTGAAAGATCTGTTTACCAATGCCATTTTTCTTTTTTCATTTCTATTTCCTTTCCAGAATTGAAGGTTGAGATATTAAATGTAATGTTGAAAATGAGTGTAAAAATGATGCTTACTATTTGAGAGAGTATATTCTAATGTTTACCAACTGTATATTTTAAAACTTGTCTGAATATGCACATGCTTATGTAATGTTTATTTTTAGTATACATTGTTGTTGTATGAAGAACCACATGTTTATCTAATGTTTATTTTTAGTATATACATCTGTTGTTTTATAGCAAATTGACCAACTTGATATTCTAAAACTTGTTTGATTATGCACATGCTTATCTAATGTTTATTTTTAGTATACATGTCTGTTATTTCATAGCATAATGTTCAAGATATCTACTAAACTTTGTCTTTCATGCCTCTTCCGCAAAGATGCTTACTATTAATATGTTAACTTTGTTTACTATTAATATGTTAACTTTGTTTACTATTAATATGTTATTTCATAACTTTGTCTTTTCATAGTAAACTTTGTTTACTATTAATATGTTAACTTTCTGCTAATTAACCGTTAAGTAAGGTAAATTATATTTGATGAGTCCGAAATTCTTGTGAGTTAAAAAAAAAAAGATGTTTACTATTGGCATGTTTTGTTGAATTGTTTGTTTTTTTAGTGGAAATACCATGTATGAATATTCATGCTCTTATTCTGGATTTTTAAGTACACGAGGTTAATCTATCAAAATGCAATGTTTGAATCGTTGTGTAATCCGATTCTCTTATTTGAATCTTACGCATTCATTATATTGCGCTTTAATATTGATTTGTTTACCTATTGTTTATTACAACGTGTAGTAAACTTTTGTATTGTAAATATCTGCTCATACTAAGTGTTAGTTATTATTCCATGTGTTTACTTAATGTTTATTTATACGTATAACCCATACAATTTACCAAAGCGTAGATTTAAAATTATCTTATATGTACAATTTAGATACGTTTGAATTACATCAATTTTTTTTAATTAAATACAATTGTACAATTATACTAAAAATAAACAAGTAAACAAATATAAAGGAAGCGTCAACATGCTGTGCATATTATTAAAACTTAAATTTAAAACATAACACAATTTATACTACAAGCAACCACGTGGAACTAAGTTTGTTTCACTCTCCTTCGACCACAACTTCAAATGTTCTAGAGTTGTTTATCTCTTGTTTATCTTCCATATATTTTCCTGTTTTCAGCATTGTATCTGCAACATGTTCGACGAATACTCTGTAGAAACCATCAATTTCAGAATCATCCCGTGTCGTTTCTAGACAACTTACTGTTACTAAATCACACACAGACGCAGTCAAAGACATTGGCATTATTCTTCGAACGAGTGAGGTGGCATTTATTACTTGTTTTACAACCACACACAAGGGCAACTTCGCATAATCACACTCCTTCAACTTCAATAAAATATATAAATGCAAGCTATCGTCATCCACACTCATAGGTGGATATCCATAATTCACTTGATACTTTATATCAAGATCATTTCAATACGCGTTTATTTTCAGTTTATAAAAAACAATATCTCGGAACTGATTGTAGTCACATAATTTACTAATCAAGATACTTCCGACTTGATAGTTCACGTATTCATTGTTGATCCACACCTTATTGTGATGTAAAAAAAACATTCACATCAGTCATGTTTCCTGTAAAATAAACAGAATTACTAAGTAAATAATCCAGATTACAGGAATATCATTGTGTTTACTTACTGTATATATTACATTTAGATATACAAAAAGATGAGATTTGAAAAACTAATCAAGACGCATGAAATCAATGTTGATTCTGGTTCAAAAGCACAATGAAGTCGAAAAAAAAAACCAGTCATTAATGTTCATAAACACAAATAATATACCTTCAAGTCATAAAGAGTTTACGACTCGATGCAACACAATGAAATCAAAAGTAAACAAAAAAAAAAAAAAAAAAAAAAAAAAAAAAACAAAAACAAAATCACACAAATTTCGTAATTGAGCTCCAAAAAATAAACATAAACATGAATATACCTTCGAATTTTCGTCTCAGCGTATAATTCTCGATCAAATTCACAAATTAAACGACCCGATCGTTTCTTTTTTTTCCCTACCTGTTTGTTTTTTTTTGTTTTAGATTGAAGAGATCGTTGTTCTGTATTATCTTTCGAAAACTGAATTCGTTGTTACTAAGATATGGAAAGAGAGTAAATTATCAAATTCATCTGCACGTTTTTTTTTTCTTTTTTTATTTTTTATTTTTTGCGTTGATCGCGGGCCATCTTCCCATGAATGAGATATGGAAAGAGAGTAACTTATCATATTGATTTTAATTAAAATCTCGTAATTATGTAATTAAAATCACAATAGAATCCTATTTTAGTTAAACTTTGCAATGAACGTATATACAAAATATACATACATAAGGGAACATGTACATAAATTTCCCCTAACTAGTAACTACTAGTATTTGGGGATGACAATGGGGTAAGGTGGACTGGCTAATTCAAAACTTGGACCTAGTCTCTAATCTTAGGCCCGTGCCCCATTACGGGTCCATTAGGATATGCTCGAGACTTGGCCTGTGTTAGGGTGGGCCTACCTGCCCAACTCGTATTTGTTGTTTTTGCGTTACAATATCTTAGTTAATACAAATTTTGAATCTCCCACACTATACAAATTGAAATCACAACATCGATATAGTTCAACATCCAAACTCGTAACTATGAACTCAGAGAAAAAAAAAAAAGGAGAACAATTAGTCTGGGAGAAGCATATCTACATGTAGACGATTGACAGACGCCAGACACAAACCGCTTCATCGACGGATTTATGGGCTCGGTAACAAATCTTTCCACGGGGTTCTTCTCCTTCGTGCTTTCTTTATTATGTTGTCTCCTCAATTAGTCCGCCATCCAGATTTATAATCGAGAGTGCGAAAGCCTACAATGTCCGATCTACAAATGTTAATCAGAGAAAGGGAAAAGAAAAAGTAGAAAGGAGAGAGAAATTTGTCAAATTGAAAAGAAATGAAAAATAGTAAGAAAAATGAGTACGAGAAATGAAGTAGGGAAATAAGGTTAAGAATAATAAGAATGGACCTTCTAGGAATTTTTTATTTATTTAAAAATAATAAAAAAAAAATAGACAAAAAAAAAAAGAAAAAGGGGTGGAAAAAAAAAATGACGTATTCCATAAATCGGTTTTACAATGAAAAACGGATTCAAAAAATACGTTTTTTTATAGTAAAACGTATTTTAACAATACGGTTTACTTAATAAATAATTAATTAACATAATTAATGTCATTAAATTAATTAAATTAAGTAAAAACGTATAGAAGAAATACGTTTTTGATTAAAAACGTATTATTGCAATTCGGTTTATAATTAAAACTAATTTCACAATTTTTTTTTTAATTATAAAACGTATTCGTAAAATACGTTTTTTAAATAAAATTAATATTAAAATCATTAAAAATAAATTTTCTGTGTAAGATAAATTTTGAAATATAAAACGTATTTTATAAATACGTTTTTTTCCCCCAAATATTCATTTTGCTGTAATTCTACGAAAAACGTATTCACTGCAGAAAAATGCAAAATATTTTTTTGGATCCATTTCACAACCTGTTTAATAAGTCAGAACCTGTTCAACCAACTAATATGAATCAATTCTCCCAAAATAATCCAACATACACTATATACCAAAAGTCAACCACAATAATTTAATCAAAACACATCAGTATACAGAATGAAAAAAAAACAAATATGTTCACAAAATTCCCTGAATACAAATTAGGAGTGTATCGACTCGTAGGATTGCGCTGTCAGTGGCTGATCCGACGTTGTGGTTGTCGTGAAGAAGACAATGTTGTGGGCGTGACAGGTTCTTCTTCTTCTTCTTTTTCTTGTTCTTCTTCACCTGAGTAAATCATTTTTTTAAAAATCACAATAAATAAATAAATACAATCAATAAAATTATTTTGTGTTAAGTTAAAAATTTTCAACTTCTTCTTCTTCTTCTTCCTGAGGCACGGTGTCGGCAGCGGATTGGCGGTCGCGTCGTCTTCTACCTCCACCAATGTTGGGAGCAGGTCGATGCCTCGCCCGGTGTGACTACGTCCTCTGGGATCGGACGTAGCTCTCCTGCGAGAGAACTTGGCTCGACGACGTCCCTTGTGCGACGTCTCTGCCTCTGACAGCCAGAGAATTGTATAGAAGGCTCTTGGCCTGTTGGAATGCTGCCAACACACCTGGATGGAGTGTATGATGTAGGTGGTCCACGTTAGATAACGTGTGAAAAGCACCCTCCATGGCGGTAGCCTGAAAATTAAATTCAAAGTCAATTATAATGAAACAAAAACAAAAAAAAATAATAATAAAAAAAAAAAAAAAAAACACAAATATATATTACTTACATCGCACTTCCCCTGCTCGGCAAGTGGGTGAAAGCCTCTGTCCGGTTGGGCCACCGCGTACTTGGCAGGGTCACTGAGTAGTCTCACAGTGATACTGTGAAACCAATCAAGGTAACCCGGCTCAGGCTCAATGAATGGCTCCACTGCGAGGGCTGAGACAACATTTTCGTCTCTATGTTCGAAAGGTGACCCAATCAAAAACTGGCCTCCTAGTCATCCCCTGGCCTCGATGGTGTAACCGATATTCGGTCTCAGTCGTAATGATAGGAGGCTCGGAGTGGACTGCCGGCACCCGAACTGATGGAGGACCCTATCAGGCAGGTGAAGTTCACGGACGTTCCAGTTGAAGATTCACCCCCTATACATTCAGAGGTGTGAACCTTCTGTACACTGGGCCGGGAGAACATTCGCTTGCAGGTGCCACTGATAGGGTAGCCATTCGAACTGAAAAAAAAATATGCAAAAAAATAATAATTAGGAATTAAATTATAAAAAAAAATTAAAACAAAGAACAAATAAAAATAATAATAATAATCTTACATTCGTCTCTGTAAGCCCTGTCAATTGATCCCGGTTGGTGGTTGTTCCCTTGCCCAGGTGTGTCGTACTCCTCTTTCCCACCCACCTTAAAAATCACAGTAAAAAAAACAATTTGTAATCACAAAATTTGATAGTGGAAATAATCTAAGTATTAAGTATAAATAAATTTTATTACCTTCCACCTAAGGGACAAACAGCGACTCTCTCAAAGTTCGTATCCCTCATTCTTGGGCGAATACGAAGGACACGTTCATATGCCCAAACCTACACATATCGACATATTCATTTGTTATTAGATATTAGTCTAAATTAGAATAAAAAAATAAATTTTTAAATAAGAAGCAAATAAATTTACCTGAATCAATTAGACACAGTTCTTGATCCAGTTTCCCCGGACCTGGCGCTCATGCAGAACGCTCTATACACTCTGGCCAGAACCACCGAACCCCAGCTGTACGTCTTGATCGTATCGATGTCGTACAAAAGCTGCAACCAGTACAGGTTCACTCCATTTCCCCTCTGGTCGGGGAAGAAGAATGAACCGATGCACCAGAGTATAAGGGCCTTCGCCCTCGCCTCGTAGGTGGGGATATGCTCCATATCGGTTAGCTCTCTGTTGCACTCGTCTTCTAACGCATAGACCTTCAAATACTGGCCATGAATGGCCCAAGTCTTGGGGTCTTGAACCGGTTCGTCGGGATCCTGAGAGTGGTTTATATATATTAAAAATTAATGAATTGAGTAAACATAAATAAAATTAAAAACAAAAAAACAAAATTGTAAGAAAAAATTTACCTGAACATAGGGCTCGAACTCTAGGTAATCATTACAAATTTCTTGCCATTTATGGGGTGTGTTATCTTGAGTCGCTTCCCAACAAGGCTCTCCATCGATCGGGAGACCAAAAAGGACTTGTACGTCCTGCAGCGTGATGGTGGCCTCCCCGAAGTCAAAATGGAAGGTATGCATCGGTCGCCACCTTTACACCAGACACGTGACGAGGCTGTTGTCGGTCACAACTCTGCCCATTCAAAACAGCGGGCCAAACCCCGTTCTCTCGATGGCATCCCAAACTCTGGGATGCTGGTGATCCAACGCCTTCCAGAACTGAGTGTCGAAACGGCGGAGTTTAATGACGCCGTCACGACATCTGCCTATATCTTCGAACAAATCACTCGACTGATGGTAGTACTGAAGATATAGAGTGGACGGATCCCTCAGACCGGGATGTACATTGTAGCGCTGCGGTTGTGAGGACGACGAAAATGCCATTTCTGCCAAAAAAAAAATAATCATTATATACTACATACTAAAAATAAATTATATTACGATAATAC
>BKCP01001114.1:662938-685121 GCA_008636005.1 Striga asiatica
ACTATATATTATATAATATATACTATATGTTATAGACTATATACTATACATTATATAATATATACTATATGTTATAGACTATATACTATAAATAATATATACTATATGTTAAATTATAATATATATGTATATACAATATATTAAAAATACTATATACTACATACTATATGTTATATGTTATATAGTATATACTATATACTATATGTTATATGTTATATACTATATACAATATACTATATACTATATACTATATACTATGTAATATATATTATATACTATATACTATATAGCTTATATATTATATTTTATAGTTTATATGTTATACTACATATAATATATATTATACATATGTTAAATTATAATATATATGTACATACAATATATTAAAAATACTATATACTATAATCAATCTTGATATTAAAGGATAAGAATAAAATTTGCGCAAAACTTTCAGCGATAGCCTAGTGCGGTCTAATGGTAACGAGGTGCCCTAAGAGATAACGGACTCACTCGAATCCGGGTTCGAGTCCCGAATTTGGGTTCCTCGTGCCATTTTTCTTACATTTATAAAACGGATTTCACAAATCCATTTTACAAATAATAAAATTTATAAAACGGATTCCTCGAATCCGTCTTTTAAATAAATATTTTTTAAAAAACGTATTAAGCAAATACGTTTCTACTGGGGATGAAAAAAAAAATACAAGTTTCTTCTATTGTAACACCCAAAAAATCTGTTCTAACAATCCAAAACAACAAAACAAATCGAAATACACAATCTAAACCAAAATTACAGTAACGACCATCCAAACAAATCATCCAAACAAATTCAAATAATCCAACCAAATCCAAATGAACTCTCCAAACAAATCCAAATAAACACTAACAAATCTAGTTTCTCCACTCATCACGAAGTCTAGACCTGTCGGTGCGAGGATGTGAAAACGGACACTCATCCACAACATGATTTGGATCACTGCATTTAGTGCACTTTCCCCCATCCCTCATGCGGCGTGCCCGACGATCCATTTGCATGCGATATCGTCTCATTTGCACGCGACCGGGTCCAGGCTTCAAGATCATCCTCTCCCAGTGTGGTATCAATTTCCACTCGATCGGCGCCCATGTATCCGGATTACCAATCGGAGCAAAACTCCAATTGTTAAATTGAGCTACCCAGTTCTCCGTCCAAAAATACTCACTGTACAACAGTTTTGGGTCAGTCCCAACTGAACGACATATTGCTATCGCATGAGAGCATGGTTTCCTATGCGTGTGCCACTTCCGACAACTACAACGTTTTCGGTTGTAATCTACCTTATACCTGTAATAATTCCCTAGTGATTTATATATATACAATATGAAAAAATTGAATGTACAAAGAAAAAAAAAACATATACTTACTTGTTTTGCCCTTTTCCACTAGCCCGTAAACCGGTTTCCACTTCGTACATGGAGCTGTCGGTGTCCCTAACTCTCACACTATGAGTGGCGGCTGTCTTCTCCAATTGCAAATATGCGTTAAAGTGCTCCCTAGCAATGGGACTCCCGCCTCTCTTGGACTTGTTTTGTTCATGTTGAAACAAATCCAGAGTTTTATGAAATGTGGTGTCTACCAAAGCTCTGCACGGCAGGAACCTAACCCCTTTCAGGACGTTGTTGTAACTCTCCGACATGTTCGTTGTCAATGTGCCCCATCTGCGTCCTTGATCTTTCAATAGGGTCCACTTGTTTAAAGGAATTCGAAAAAGGTAATTGTGTGCTTCGGAACTCAATGCCAACAGTCGCTGTTCTGTCCCTCGAAACTTTCGCTCCGACAACTGCGAACCCAATTCCCAACACCAAGTCCGAATTTTCTTACTCCTGAACTTAGTCACCAAGTTGCTTCGAAGGTGTCGAAGGCACATCCGGTGATACGCAGCCGGTTCTTGCCAATCTGCTAATGATTCAATGGCACTAAGTAGGCCCACATCCTTGTCGGAAAAAAAGCAGATCAGTCTCTGGAGGACTACATATTGTCGTAGATTCCTAAGGAAAAATGACCAACTTTCCGTGCTTTCTTCATCGACAAGCGCATACGCGACTGACAATAGGTGCTTATTCGCAGTCTGTGCCGTGGCCACAAGCAATTTTCCCTTTTAGGCTTCACGCAAATGTGTGCCATCGACGCTAATAACCGGCGGACACATTTGAAAAGTTTGAATGGCGGGACCAAACGCTCAGAATACAAATTTGAACTGTCTGTCTCGAAGTTGTCGCGCCATTTCCCCACCCTGCCATTCCCACCTACAATTGTGGAGGGATTCGTTCTTTGAAGCGCGGAAAAATACCTACACATTACAAAACGGTTTCATAATAAATAGATAAACATAGCGACAGACAAACGACACATATATTTGTAATTAAATTTTGCTTACTGAGGGAGTTCTGCAAAGTTCGATTCCCAAGTGCCATACACACTCTCGATGGCTTTTCTCCTTCCGTGCCATGCCTTCTTGTAGCTGACATCCACTTTCCAGCACTGTTTCACATCAGCCTGGATCATGTCGATGCCGTACTCTACTTTCTTTCGAATCTTATTACGAATGAGATTTGAAATCATTTGGGCGGTTACATTTCTGTGGTCATTTCTCTCGACCGGTGGCATACAAGTGTGTCTATCAGTCCATTCAGTTAGTTCCCACATTTCATGAACCCGCCTGGACTTAGTCACCCGAGCCTTCCACACACAAGGCGGATCTTCACTAGATCTGCAGACCACTTTGTATGACTTTTGATTTGAATCATTTACCCGAATCTCCCGCAATCTATCGACGTTCCAACCCATTAAAGCCATTTGGGTTTCTTGCTTGCTCCGAAAAACTATACACGAACATATGGTCTCAATGTCGCCATTCCAGCGTGGAATAGCATACTCGTCCTCATCTATCCTGGATGGATCCCATTCACCCATCTCGCGGTATACGTGCCGACCACCA
The DNA here is from genome assembly GCA_008636005.1 of Striga asiatica. Classification (NCBI taxonomy): domain Eukaryota; kingdom Viridiplantae; phylum Streptophyta; class Magnoliopsida; order Lamiales; family Orobanchaceae; genus Striga; species Striga asiatica. The sequence continues at coordinate 665,917 of BKCP01001114.1, forward strand.
CTAGGAAAGGGGAATTCTTCTTCAATGAACTCGACTTCACTCTCCTCATTCACCGATCTATCTGATTCAGTTTCTGAGGTCTCGTCTGTGAAATCATCTTCACCGAGTGTGAACTCTTCGTCACTTTCTTCTCGGTCCTCATTTGCCCTTTCTCTAATTGGTGAGCTTGTAATAAGGAGTAAAATCCTCAAATTGTGTGACCGGTGTAATTGCCTCCAACGATAAATGTAAATACACAACGGACGTAGAAGGAGATAAAGTAATCCACTCAAGAGCACTATCGTTGTCGAATCTTCCGGCAGTCCACGAACCATCGCGTTGACGAAACATTAAAGTAATCGTTTGAATTGTCCAACCTTCTCCAAACCGACAATTTTCATTAATCATCTGTACTATTTGTTCATATGATATCCTCCCCGTAATGACAAATGAACCGTCCGGACTATCCATAAATGAAACAAAATCTCTTAACTGATCCCTTGCAAATAGCCAATACAAATTAACAAAATACGGACCACAATACGCCATTTATACCTGTTGCAAACAAAAACTTTCAATTCTTCCCAATTACAACAACACATAATGTGTAATCCAACACCATAAAAATTCAATTACTCTTTAAACCCATCTTTTTACTCTAACAAAAAAACCAAAAAAAATATTCCCAATCGATTAATCCTCCAAAACCCTAGTACCCATAATCCAACAATAACATACAATTTACTTATATTTCGAATAAATTGGAAGCCCTAATTCTAATTCTAACCCTAATTTCAAAAAACCCTAAGCCCAACAACAACCAACCGGTACACAATTGACAATTTAGAACAAAATTCTAATCTCCAATTCAACATACACACATAATCGATAAACAATTAACAATTCACAATGTTCAAACACCACCACATTCAAATATACTATAACAATTACCAATTTTCAAACAATTTCAAACAATGTCAAAAGTTGAGATAAGCCAATATACCTCGTGCGAATGACTTAACCAGAAATGAGGTTCGTGTTGTTGTTGTCGATTCACGTCGGGGTAGCGATTGGATCGAGTTTTTTTTTTTTTTTTTCTGAGGTTCAGTCACGCAAATGAAATGGGAAGAAGAAGAAGATTTGTGATTTTATTTCAATTGTTAAACGTATTATACGTTTTATAGCTATTTAATTATAAAATGTATTTATAAAATATGTTTTTATTTATTTTTTATTTTTTAGAAAATTTCATTTAAAAACGTATAATAATTATACGTTTTTTAATATTTTTTATATTTTTTAGTTAATTAAAAACGTAATTATAATATACGTTTTAAAATATATTTTTTTAAATTTAAATTTTATGAATTAAAAATGTATTAAACAAATCCGTTTTTAAAAACCCTAAAAATCAATAAATTTAGGGTTTTAAAAAACGGATTCGTTAAATACGGTTTATAATTATTAATTTCTTTTCAATTCGAGGGTGGTTTATTTATTTAAAAGGAAATAAATATTTCTAAAATTATTCAAAATTAAATATAAAACGTATAATTGGAATCCGTTTTTCTAATAAAATGTTATTAGAAAAACGGATTCTTATAATACGTCCTTTTTTTCCCACTCCACTTTTTCCTTTAAATAAATAAACCACCCGACCTTCTAGGACAAGGTAGCTCCGTACATACCTAAAAATAGGTATTTCCTCATCTCAAGATTGATCAAAACTTCAATTTCAACTTAATTTAATGCACAAGGCAAAAAAATATGTTTACTTCCTCATACAAATCGTACACGCTTAATATCTATTATATCCTTACTTTGATTTAAATTATAATTTATTTCATTTCGTTAACAATTTTATCTAATTTAATTTTAGCTCATGTATGTAATAAAAATAACTATAAAATATGGTAATTAAATTAAAAACGTACTAGAATTGAATACCGACCATCTCACCACCACCCGCCGCAGCCGACAACCACCACTAGCCGTCATTCATCGTTCGTCTACCATTAGCGAACATTTTTAAAATCATATATTATTCTAAAGCGCTCGACTCGATCTGTACAACACATGTTTAATTCATTACATGATACCCCGAACATTGTTAAATCCTTGTTAGAGTCTTGTAATTATTTTCTTACATTTTAAATAATTTTACAAAGTCATTACCCACCCGTATGAAATTAGTTAATTTTTTTACATGTTAGTCACGTTTTAACTTTAAGAGAAAATTACACCATTACCTTCAAAACTCATTATGGTTGTGTTGATGTATGAAAATGTAACCAACAATAATTCGAACTGTGTACTAGGATGTACACTCTGTTCGGTCTGCATAGATAGTACTAAGAAGTTGTGACAGATTTATGGAACGGACATATGTTCTATTCGTGACTCACTATATATCATTTATAAGAGGAATATTCCCCTTGCACAAAATGGTGCCTCACCTTCCTTTTATAGGAAAATTGAGGTCTTGCTTTAGTCCTCTTGGGGACTTTTATTTTACATTTTTGTTTGAGAGATATGCTAATGATATTATGTCACACCGCATTTAATGCTTAGTACTATATATTATGATCTCAACGCAAATGGAGAGCCCAGCTTGCGACACATGTCCCGATTGGTGTTGCACCCTTATATCGATGATTGCCGGATCCTTCTGCCATTAATGCGCATAGTACGGATAATCTACCATGATGATTAACATCAATCGAGTTCGTGCTCTGCATTTGGTCCGGTTCCTCGCATTTATTCATCTCTGGCAGGAGTGGAGCTGGATGGGATTTCTCGATTGGTTTAGATCTACAATGTTGGAGCTGGATGGGTTTTCTCGATTGGTTTAAATTTACAATGTTCAATCCGTACCCGTAAAGGTTGATTGTTGGTTGATTTTTGTCACTGCTTTTCTTCTTTTTATTTTTATTTTTAAATTGGGTTGTCACTGCTTTTTAAATTGCATTAATTATTGGTTTATGTCTAGTTAATAAATGATTTATTTAGCATGTCATATTTTTGTAAAAGTCTTCAAAAAATATAATAAACATTTAGTCTAACTTTAATCTAGTGGTATAAGATGTATCCACTAGTAGAACCAATAAAATCATATTGTGGCATAAATCATACTATATCCATTAGAACCATTAGAATCATATTGTGACAAAATATTATAAGTAAAACTAATATGTAGCCCGTGCGATGTACGAGAAAATAATAATAAATTGTATAGATGAAATTAATATTTAAATATTGATTAGCATAAAAATGATTTTGTGGAGCATATTGTGGAGCTTAGTGTATTGTACGAAAGGATCATCCTCTATCACCGTCAAAGCGCTAATCTTAGCATGCTATGCTTGTATCTCTATATATTCACTCATAGTTTTTCACATATGCCTTCCAATATTGGGTATTTCTTGTAGGATCAACCTTCAATTTTTCAATATACTTTTCCAATCAGTCATTTGCTTTTCAAATTCTTAACATTAAATTAACTTTTCATTCAGTCATTTGCTTTCCAATATAAATTCCAAGTATGGTTTGGAATGTAAATTAAAATTTTGAAAAATACTGCATCTATTATTCTTAAGGGCATTGATTTTCCATTTACAACTCTCTACTTTACACTTATTTTGTACTCTTCTTTTTCATTTATACTATACTTTAAGCTTGTTTTAGTTCTAATAACATGACTCTTGGATTGCTTTCTAAAATTTCGCAATAGTAGCAAAATCCATGTCAAGTTTAAATGTTGGGTTAAATCATTACAGATTGACTTCGTGATAGCTAGGCCTACACTCGTATCAGATACACTAGACTCATGTAAATGAGGCCCACCATGACTCACATCATTCTCCTTACCACAACTATTTGAATAACTAACCGCATTATCAACATTTTTATTTTTGAATTTCATCATCTTCACTAGTTTAGGACTGACGTATGGTTTGAACATGTAATGAATCCAAACCAGAGCCACTTCCCCTTATAATTTTTCGCACCTAAAACACTACCAATGATCTATTCAGTTGGTATCTAGATAGAGCCCATGATTTTCTCCTTTTGAATAAGCTCAACAACAACAAGAAGTCCAATGGATTCATTGGGAACAACAACATCAACATGATCATAGTTAGTTCAATGGGTTCAAAAACATCAACACGATTCATTAGTGGTGCACAAAGTTCGGTCAACCAAGCTTAACCGACCGAAACCGAAAATTTGGTTTGGACTGAAACTGAAACCGAATATTTGGTTCGGTTTTCGGTCTACATTTTCTTAAAATCTTGGTTTTCGGTTTGGTTTGGGCAATTGTGATCGGTTAACCGAACCAAACCGAAAACCGATTTATACGCATATATATACATGTTTTTAATTTATACATATAAGTTATAAAAACATTAATTTGCTTCAATGATTGATGATTTTTAAGCTTCAATGACCGCTAAAATGGCTCAACCATTAATTTGTATTAAAGATTGACTTTGTCAAGTTACGGTTCGTGTCCGATCTTCACTTGAGGAGAATTTAGAATTTACTGAGAAGATTAAACAAAGTGATAAAAAAAATATTTTTTTCTTTATTCGGGTAAAACATCATATTTTTTGTTCGGTTAAAAATTCAGAATTTATTGAGAAGATTAATTATTTATTGCGATTAATAAAAAATCGAACCGAACCAATCGCTGAATTTTTGGTTAAAAACCAAACCGAATCGTAAATTTCGGTTCGATTTTCGATTATGATAAGGGACAAACTGAATTGTTGGTCAATTCGGTTCGATTTTGACCGAATGAGCAGCCCTAAGATTCATAGGTTCACTAGGGTGAATAAGCTCAATATGCCCCTATTATATTCATGGCCATTGTTGTCAGCAAACTTGGATACCTATATTTAAATGCATCTCCTTAGTTTTAGCAGCTTTATGTGCCCGTTTGTCAAAGTCCTTATCACTACACTGACCTAAACCTCATGAGTGCAAAACCTCTTAGACTAGTAACAATGTATCACATCCCCTGTATTTAGCGAAATTTGTGCGTTTTGTCCTTATATTTTATGCGAATGAATGGACTTGTCACATGGAGCCTACTTAAAAACTAGTAATTCCAAGTCTGAAAATATCATGTGAGCTGAAAAATGCCCAAAATTGAGCTTTGTGACTCGTTTTGTAAAAAAATAGTCAAAGTAGTGTATAAATTTAGCAAATTCACAAAGTATGGCTTTGTTTGCCAAAAACCGAAAAAGTTGTGGTTTTTATAATAATTAGGCCTAAGAAAAACTTGAAATATACTGTAGCACGAATTGGATTTTGCAGTTGGGCTCACACCAAAGCCCATTACTGGAAAATAGACCCACCATGGTTTCAACACACGTGTAAAAAAACAACAAAGCGCCTCACTAAAAATCCAGCGTGAAAAGCTGTGCACTGAAATCACATTCTTCCCTCCAATTCACCTCTCAACCCTCCCAGATTCCCCCCATCACCGTTTTCACCGAGAACCACTCTTAACAGATCAAAGCACAAAATCTCCTTTCTACTTTGAGCTAAACAAGGCACGAGTTGGTTCAGGTTTTCCAGAGATACTCGAGAGAAGTTAGTCAAGCGAGAGCAAAAAATGGGGAAAGACGAGGAGGAGATGAGGGGGGAGATTGAGGAGCGCCTGATAAACGAAGAGTACAAGATTTGGAAGAAGAACACCCCTTTCCTCTACGATCTGGTGATAACCCACGCGCTCGAGTGGCCGTCGCTGACCGTCGAGTGGCTGCCCGACCGGGAGGAGCCGCCGGGCAAGGACTATTCAGTCCAGAAGATGATTCTGGGGACTCACACATCGGAGAACGAGCCCAATTATCTGATGCTGGCGCAGGCGCAGCTGCCGCTCGAGGATGCCGAGAATGATGCTCGCCAGTATGACGATGAGCGATCTGAGTTCGGTGGTTTTGGGTGCGCGAATGGGAAGGTAATGAGCTTCCACTTCTTCTCTTCCCTTCTTTTGTGAGGAAAAAAACAGCTTATTGGTATAATTCGGGTTATGGAAATTGGACATGGTCGGGTTGAGGGAAAAATCGGTTCTTTACTCATATTTGCTTAAGGAATTGGAAAAATCTTCTGAATTTTACTTTGGGTTTTGGCACCTCGGTAGTGACGGCAATGGAGCTGATCCGGAGCCACCTACTTCGTTTTAGCTTGAGTGAGTAAGTTCGGGTCAGGGTCAGGATAGGCAGGTCCCTTAGGTTCAATCACCTGCTTGTGCACGTTTAATTATTTGTTTTGTGTTATAAATTATTCTGTAGCCTTTTCATGATTTTTATCCAGAGAATATGTTGTTTAATTTTATACTAGTTGTTGTTATTATTATTATTCTCCCTCATTTAAATTGTTTTCTTGGGTTCTCTCACATGGAATAGAAAAGCATGCCTTTAAGTTTCTAAACTTAATCAAAGTGTCAAATTTTAGTTATTGATTCAAATTTCAGCAAGTAATCATTTCAAGCTCCAAGTAAATGCTACTCGAAAAACAAAATTAATTTGACTAACATTAATGCATTCCTAATTGAAGAAAATATGCAAATTAATTCAACCTGGTTTTCCAAAAGTGACGCATAGAATGAAGTAAAATATGTGACGGGTAGAATGATATGGAAAGCATATATTTCATAACCATCTTTGGCACCCATTAAGGTTTCTGGCACAGGTTCTGTACTAGGTCCTTAAATCCTTAAAGTCAGATGTTGGATCATAAACTTAACCTGTTGTCATCCAAATGCTGGAACACCAGAACATCAAATTCTGGATTTCTGAAAAGTCTTTACTTATAAAGATCCCAACTCTCATAAAATATAGGATGTACGCCTTGTACATAAGCCAGTTTTCTGTGATTTCCAGTATGTTGTAATCAAAGACTTAAAATTAGTTCTACTGGTGAAGAATATTAACAATTGTGTCCTTATAAGTTTTAATGTAATGGTACATCTGTATACTGGAATGTGCTTAAATTCATGGTTGATATAATGGTTATTAAATGCTGAACATTATGCAAAATGCCTTCCTGATTTTTCTTTTTTTTTTTCAACCCTTTCTTTCTGTCACCTATATAACTTTTGTGACTTCAAAGGCGTAATGTTCATCAATCATCATGGTATGTCTCACTGCAGGTGCAAATTATCCAACAAATTAACCATGATGGGGAGGTCAACCGGGCTCGATATATGCCGCAAAACCCATTTATTATTGCAACAAAGACTGTTAGTGCAGAGGTTTATGTTTTCGATTATAGTAAACATCCGTCTAAACCTCCTTTGGACGGCACATGCAACCCTGACTTGCGGCTGAGGGGCCATAGTACTGAAGGATACGGTTTGTCATGGAGTCAGTTGAAGCAGGGCCATTTATTGAGCGGTTCGGATGATGCCCAGATATGTTTATGGGACATAAACGCGACTCCAAAGAACAAGGCTCTTGATGCAATGCAAATTTTTAAGGTGTCTTGAATGAAATTCTGTCTGTATATGTTCTTTATACTTGGTCATGTACACTATGACAGTAGTTATATCAGAGAAATCTGCTACTAGCATTTTTTTTCTCTAATATCTCGAACTGTGCAACTTCTTTGACAAAAGTTATTATGTGCTGTGTGAGCAGATTCATGAAGGTGTTGTTGAAGATGTGGCATGGCATCTGAGGCATGAGTACTTGTTTGGTTCTGTTGGAGATGATCAGTATCTGCATATATGGGACCTTCGAACTCCAGCTGTTAGCAAGCCTATACAATCTGTGGTTGCTCATCAAAGTGAGGTTGGTACCATGATTTTGTTCTGTTAATCAGGAAAAGAATTATCAAAAATATGATAAAATATTATAATACTCAGACAAATAGCTAAAAGGAATCTTTTAGTCAAAACTGAGGTCTTCTGTGTCTGACTGTGTCTAAAACATTAACACACCTATTTAGACCATCTAGAAGGAGAATGACTCTCTCTCTTTCTCTCAGTTGTGAAATTGGGGAAAAACTTTTCTGCGGTTTTTTGATTTCGAACTTATATTTAGCTAATGGATGTGGACAATTAAAAAAATATATGTTTCCAGCAAAACTGTCATAGCTGATTTTCCTCCAGCAAGTTTATCTTTACACTCACTCTGATATACTCTACAGTTCTAATAATTCTTCAAGAAAAAGATGGAAAGTGAGACGATAAGGGGAAAAAAATATTTACTCAGTTGTAGAAAATTATGTTAGCTTGTTATTTATTTATTTTATTCTATGGCAATCGTCCTTAGAATATGTGGGCCTTAGGTGTTTCTTAGTGTGTCAAACTAACTCCTGATATGCATTTAACGGAAATGGGGCATTAGATTTCTTCTCTCTAGGATGGGTATAATTAAAGGGAGCTCACACTTGAATATATATTCTTTGCTTCAGATTTTTTGTTGTGTGGAGATTGTACAATTGACAAGTTATTTTGAATGGGTATGTACGTAGGTGAACTGTTTAGCTTTTAATCCATTCAACGAGTGGGTTCTGGCAACAGGGTCTACTGATAAGACTGTCAAATTATTTGACATGAGAAAGCTTTCGACTGCCCTCCATACTTTTGATTGCCACAAGTAAGCATCTATTGTACTTTGGTTTTGTGGAGTAAATATACCTTATTTATCTCAATGCGTGATTAAAATATTTTTCAAAACGGCATGCTAGACCAATGTTGTTATCTTAAATCCACTTTAATTGCACATCAGGGAGGAAGTATTCCAGGTTGGATGGAATCCAAAGAACGAGACTATCTTAGCTTCTTGTTGCCTTGGTAGGAGGCTAATGATTTGGGATCTTAGCAGGTAACTTGATGCTATTTGATTATCTGTTGTTCTTTTATTTATTTATTTAGTTTTTATTGTTCTTTTTAACCTTTTTATTTCTTTTGTGTTTTTTATTTTTTTCATCGTAATTCTCTTCTCACCATATTGAGCCTGTATTTATATAGCTGGACCTATTTGCTTCTTTATATTGAAAAAAGCTCTTTGGTTGCATGCTCAAGTGCTCAGGACCATGGAGAATGTACTTCACTAGCTGCACATCTATTCCTCTCTACCATTCTAACCCCATTATCTATAGGAGTCCAAGCATATATGCAAACTTATTAAATGTTTGGTTTACCTTTCTTTTCTGTTTCCTTTTTTCTCCTTTGCCTTTTCTTTTCTCCACATTCTTTGAAAATTATTAGCTCAACTACCTCATCTAGGAGCATCTTCTTGTTTTTGGGTATACTCTTGTTAATTGAGCACTATTAATTCGAAGGAAAAGGAAACCCTTGATTTTAGTCCAGGCACTGATTGACCAACTAGGTTTTGATATTACAAGTAACCCCTCATATCTAGTTTTACTTTGTACAAATTACAGCTGCTTAAGTGACTATTTTGTTAGGAAAATACGAACTTAAAGGAATATAAAGGGGGTATTTGTAATGCTAATAATTTTTTCTTTGCTAGAATCCAGATTGTATATTCTTACTTTCCTGCTCTGTGGCAATTGTGTGATTTGATTATCTCTAGAGATTCAAATTTCATCATATGCTTNGATAGGATTGATGAGGAGCAGACGCCAGAGGATGCTGAGGATGGCCCACCTGAGTTGATATTCATTCACGGTGGCCACACGAGCAAGATCTCAGATTTTTCATGGAACCCTTGTGAAGATTGGGTTGTTGCTAGTGTTGCAGAGGATAATATACTCCAAATTTGGCAGATGGCCGATAATATCTACCATGATGAGGATGACTTACCTGGAGACGACTCAAATAAAGGTTCCTAGTTCTTGACTCTCAATTTAAATAGCATGAAAGGAAAAAAGCTTTAGTGTTGTATGATTGAATAGATAGCATTTGCATGTAGGGATGCTTTGTGCTTGGGTTGATTTGGTTTTTCATTGTTTGCATTATGTATCATTATTTTGGATTTAGAGTTATTTATCTTTGAACCAGTTTGCTGCTTAACTACATAATGATTTGGTTTTAGCAATACTTCCTATTAAAGTTTCTGATGCAATTTGCAGTTTCTTGCAAGATTATTTTGCTAAATGGTATAGGGTAATTTCACAATGCACTGTGTAGGATCCACTTGGGTCTGCATTTTAGTTGGATGCCTAAATTCTAATTCACTGTGTGACCAATATTCAAAGGAAAGATAATGTAATGAGTCTAATGACTATTCAAACTATGTTAATATAACAATTTAAAGACTACTTAGCATCTACTTTGCCAAGACCATGACCATTATTCTACTAAGGGAATCTGCATTGGTTAATTTTTTTCTCATTCATTCAATAAAAAAAGTACACTCTCTCTCTTCCACATCATCTCCACATCACCTTTCCACTAATTCTCTCTCCCTTTAAACACACACTCACATCCATACACATTCAATTAAATACAAATATAGGACCCATTATATCCATTCATTCAATATAAATTTTAATATTTTATTCTCAATAAAAATTAAAATTTAATATTTTTAAATTATAATAATAAATTTTAAATGCATGAAAATAAAAGAACACTACAAGACCAAAATAAACTAATTTTTTTTTTGTAGAGAAGTGTTAAATTTTTTGTGTAGGAGAAGTGCAAGTATGAAGTGTATTTATAGGCAAAAAAAAATGAGGATAAAAAATATAAATAAAAAAATAATAATAAAAAACGCAGCTGAATTAAAAAAAATAAATAAATAAAATAAAAAAGCTCAAAAAAGCCGTTAAGAGCAATGAACGGATACATTGGTCCCACAATTAAATGAACGCGTGCAGTGGTTGAATGGATATTGAGGCAATTAAATGAACGCGTACAGTGGTTGAATGGATATTGAGGCATTTAAATGAGGTGCATTAACGCACCAATGCAGGTGCTCTAATACTCGAGCTCCAAAGTCAATATTCTTTTTATTATTATTATTATTTTTACTACTGACCAGTAATTTTAATAATTTGTCAAGAATAACGTCCTACCTAATCAGACAAATGTTATCTATCCAGTAACTTTTAATGGGATTTTTCTGTCTATTAGAGCATCTTTAGCTTTGCTTTGAAAGGTATTGATTTTAACACATCAACTAACGATTGCAATGTTAATACAGATGAAAAATGTTAAAAGGCAAAAAGCGTGACTCAAACTACTATCATCAATGCATCAATTCAGTAGTAAGTTATTGTTGATATTCGAAATCAACAAAGTGGTAACACGGAGTTAGAATGACTGTAAGGGAGATATGAATAGGCAAAAGGTAAGTATTGTGCAAATTGTGCGGAGATGAGTATGGAAAATGATGGAATGTATCAAAGAGAGCCTCGTTTTCGTGTTATTAGTTTGTTTTCCTTGTTTTTTCTCCTTCACATTTTTACAAGTTATAGGAAGTAAAAAGGTAAAATTCATCATTACATTTTGATGAGTGGACACGTGGCAGCTAAAAAGGGGACCCCTCCGCATGCAAATTGACACATGGTTGCATGTTTTCACGTTGAGGTGTGAGATCGACACGAAGGAAGACCCCTTAGCCCACTTATAAATCGACAAGTTGTCTGAGTTGAGAATGTGCAGATGTAATTTCGAAGCGATCGGTTTGTGGGGGTGATTAGAATATAATCTTTCATTAACTCAAATATGCTAATAATATGAGCAACAATGGTTAGAGTATAATCCTTAATTAGCTCAGCTAATATGAGCAAACCTTTATTAGAGTTTAATCCTTAATTAACTCAGATTGACTAATAATATGAGCAACAATTATTTGTATAGGTGGAGCAATTATATTAATTCATTGATACGAGAGCAATAAAAATTTAAGCCATATATGGAGTGAATTGATAAATCATCATGTTTAGTATGATGTTAGATAGTAGAAAGTGAGATTAATATGTCGCCACTAAATTTTATCTACCTCATCGTGAAAGAGCTCATGACAAGATATAATAAAGAATAAATTAATAACACACTCTCAATAAAATGTGATATGGTTAGCTTTTTGTGCTGTCAAAACCCACATTAGAGACGCTATTAAAAAATAACACTGTCTATTACAATTGAATTTTACAAGTATGTTACTCGTGCGTTATTCGGCCTGCTGTTAAAAATATTGTGGATGAATAAAAGTAAGATGCAAATTTATTTATTATATTTTAAAGTGTTTTCTTAAATAAAACATTAATAGTGGATGAACTATATTCATTATCACCATTATAATCATAAATAATAACCATCAGATAATAGAGATCTGTGACTCTAAAAACAACAAGATATAACTGATCGTGACTACAAATATCATATAATTGCTTTTATTTTCAGAAAAAAATTCAAATTCAATAAAATTTAGCTTAAAAAAAATATTTGTGATATTTGATAAAAATTAGTATTTGTCAGCGGAGGTCGATTCACCGGAGGAGAACACCAGCAACAGTCGACTGTGGGAGAAGAGCAGCGAAGGTTGCTGGAGGAGAAGAGCAGTGGCGGTCACCGGAGGAGATCAGCAGCAAGAAGCAGAGGACAAGACACTACACGTCGAGGGCCGGGGTCGAGTGCACGGCTAGAGACGTCCTTGACAACCAGTCACTCGATAGAAGAAACGGATGATCAGAGCTGAGGTGCTGAATAGATGGGAGAGGTGCTTCAATAGACGACCGAGGTACTGAAGAGCAGCAGCTTTTGGAGGTCAACTGACGGCTAATTCGAGTAAACAGATGGGAGATTGTCATGAATCGTGAAGAGGGAGAATCAAAGGTCAATTGCTCGCCAATTTTGCTAATGAAGAATGAGGGGAAGAAAATGGGAGAAAGTCGGGCGGGGCCACTCGATGAAAAAGGGAGAAGAAATGAAAAAATTGAGTCTAAGGGTAAATAGGTATTTTCACAAGCAAATATGGCTAGATTTCATTAGTTTGAAAAAGGTGGCCAAATTTTTTTTCTTTCTTTTTTTAAGTGGTTAGATAATGGTATTACCACTATTTACCACACGTTGGTATAATTTTTTCCGTTTGCCATTATTTTTGGGTTAAAATCGATATTTCACAAAAATGCCTTATGATTAAAAACATTTGTTGAGGTAGTCTAGGATCCAATGTCCTATAAATGAAGGATTTCGTCCTACGTAATCTCGGGCCGCTGCCATGCATAAAAAATAAAAAATTAATCAAGTATAATTAGATTCATAATGCCTATCTCTACTTGTCCTGATGGATTGACTTGTCGCTGTCGTGTTTCCAGACGAAATAAGTTCACTAGTTGCCGCTTCTGGGCTGTCCACGACGAATGTGGGCGGCGCTGGGCTAACATACCTATTGCGGCTATAAGAAGAGAGATTAGAGTTGAGGTGCGCAGCTTGTGAAAGTGAAAGTGTTAGAATATCACTTGAGAGTTTTCTCACATCGTTTATACATGAAAAATAGGCCTACTTTATAAGTCTAATGGGTTACTTTTCCTTCCACCAATTGGTTTTGGGATGAAACCCCACTTGTGCTTCATTTGGGTTTTCCCTGCTTATGGTGCGGTTCATGTGCGTGGGACCGCACCCGTTTTGCTTCCGTTTCTTACTACTCATCCTTCCACCAATTGGTTTAGGGATGGAACCCCACTTGGGCTTCATCTGGGTTTTTCCTACTTATGGTGCGCTTCACATGCGTGAGACCGCACCCGTTTTACCCCCGTTTCTTACATGGTATCAGAGCCGGTTCTATTGGGAACCGTGCGATGACGTACCCGTTTTCCCCACGTACCCATTTATTGGAGCCTATTTCCAGTAGGGCTTGGGCAGCCAACTCTGTATATGGGCTTGGACTTTCTTATGAAGAACTCACAAGTTATATTCTAACACGCCCCCTTACTTGTGAGTTCTTAATAAGAATCCCAAGCCCATATACAGAGCTGGATGCCCCAAGCCCTACTAGAAACAGGCTGGAAAACGGGTGCGGTCCCATGCAAATGAAGCGCACAATGACAGGGAAAGCCTAGATAAAGCCCAAGTGAGGTTCCATCCCAAAACCAATTGGTTGGAGGAGGAGTAGCCCTTTAGACTTATAAATTAGACCTATTTTCCCTATATAAATAATGTGGAACAACTCACAAGTGAATATTCTAATACGCCCCATCACTTGTGAGTCATTAATAAGAAAGCCCAAGCCCATATACGGAGCTGGGTGCCCGAGTCCTACTAGAAACAGGCTCCCATAAACGGGTACGTGGGGAAAATGGGTACGTCATCGCACGGTCTCCATAGAACCGGCTCTGATACCATGTAAGAAACAAGGGTAAAACGGGTGCGGTCCCACGCACGTGAAGCGCACCATAAACTGGCAAAACCCAGATGAAGCCTAAGTGAGGTTCCATCCTAAACCAATTGGTTGAAGGAGGAGTAGCCCTTTAGACTTATAAATTAGACCTATTTTCCCTATATAAACAATGTGGGACAACTCACAAGTGAATATTCTAATATATTATAACGATACTTTTCTCGTTATAGTTAGAATTTAAGTCACTTTTAATGGATTCTATCAATTTCTAAAAAGAAACGAGTATTGTTATCTCATAAAATGAGTTTCGTTATAAGTGTTGCGATACTATAACGAGTGTGAATTCGTTCTAGTGTAATATATAACGAAGATAGAATGATTGGTTCCAAGTATACAACAAGTAGCATAGCCAACATTTCATCAAACACATAGAGTGCACCAATTAGTATCTTTAGTTTATTAGCTCAATCCTACAAGTATTTCATCAAACACATAGAGTGCACCAATTACCATCTTCAGTTCCATCAAAACTAGCAAAATCAGATGAATTCATATAACACAATCAAATCTTGCTCCAAGAATATCAGAGGCTCAAAAAAAGGAAATTAGATAAAAGAACAAATTGTCAAAAACCAAAAAATCCGTACCAAAATTGACGAGAGAGAGCTCCATAGGGATCGGGCGCAAGAGCGAGAAGCAGAAAGAGAGAGGAGGTCGAAAGAGAGAGATGAGGTTGCAAGAAAGATGTCACGAGAGAGAGGAAGGAGGTCGCGAGAGAGGAGCAGAATATGAGAGAGGTCGGCAATTTATTGATTTCTTTAAAGTTGGAAGAAGATACTAGTGAGGATATAATAGTAATTGTCTTTTAAATTTTATTTTTCATTAAGTTTATTTTTATAGTTTGGGTCAAGGGTCATTTAAACAAATTGTTATGTAGAATGGGTTAGTTGAAACAATTTTCACTAACTATACAGTAAAACCTCTATATATTAATAATGTTGGCACCGGAGGATTTTATTAATTTATAGAGATATTATTATATCGATAAATTAATAATTTATTAATTTAAAGAGGTTTTAACGTATATGCACAGTTGACCTTCAAAGTTTCAATTTTTTTGAATAACTTTAAGTATACATGCATAGTTATTGATGAAAATTAAGTTAAAATACAAATGTTCTAGTAGAATTTGATGAACACAAACTCACGTGGAAGTTGAAATGGTAATATGGTTCATTGGACTAACATTTGTGCATTGAATCATGGATAGAAGTCAACACTATATATTTATCCATTGGAATCTTGGTAAATCACACACAAAAATGGTCACTCATTTAAAAGGAATTCAAAAATCAACCATGACCAACATAGATTTGAAGACAACCCCNAAACAAGTTACAGTAGATTCTTATTTTATTAAGTTGTCTTAAGAATGTTCAAGTGCATCATATATATATATATATATATATATATATATAGATTATTTTTAATAATTATTAATTTATAGTTTCGTCGGGACCAATATATATACACTGGAATCTAAAAAAAATTATTATCTTATAATTTTATTGATTGGGTCCCAAATATTTATTGGTCCCAATTTGGGACAGGACAAATTATTAATTTATCAAGTAATAATTTAAGGTTTTTCTGTAGTTTACATATTACGCAACCCGGAGTGTAGCGGGGCGGCCCGGGGGCTCGCCTATATGCCAAATTCTCGAAATCTTCGGAAAATGCCCGCGCTCTGAAAATCTCTCGATCTGCCCATAGCCATTTTGATCTCCTATTTTCTTGTCATTTTCATTTGTTTTTTTTCCTGCAGAACCTTATCAATTTTCTATATTTTCTCGAAAAATTCTCGTCCACCAATTCCCGTTACGAGCGAATTCTCCGGTATGTTGAAGCAATTTTTTAGATGGTTTCTGGAATTTATGAATAAAAAATAAAGAATCTCAGATGAGATACTCATGTGGTTAGGTGCCTTTACGATTGATTGCTTTGCTAATAATTTGATTTTCTATCTCTTCTTTAATTTTTCCCATTAGAAATTTATTAGAATAAGTTTCTGCATTATTTAATTCACGGGTTATNATTAAAATTGAGCTTCAGCAGAAATTCGGCAGTGCTTTTCTTATCAGTCGCCTCGCCTGACTCTGATCTTGTGGCATGTTGTTTCTTGTTTTGGATGTCTCCATAATAATGTTATCCGAATCTCTCCTATCTTAATTGTATTATGACGCATGTATGTATATGTGTATGTGCATCTGATCTTGAACCTTAATAGATATCGTAATACTTTACATACTGACTAAAGGTTGAAATTGCATACGCATATACTAACTGAGACCTTTGCTTTTGTCTCCAAATAGTTCTTAAGTTGGGGCCCAGAATTGCTTTCTTTCTGAATTGTGAGGTAGGTTTTGTTCTTTGTTTTGTGTGAACTTTTCAGTTTCCTAGTTGTCTGTCTATTTGTTGGATCAGTTTAAATATGAGTATGGGTTACATTTGGTGGCTTGTTTTGTTCACTAGGGGAAGGTCTGACCAGCTAATCCATGGAACTTATTTGCTTGAGAGAAAATTTTAATCTAAAATTTCATTATCGAGTTCTTTATGGGGCTCAGGATTATATAGGTACTTGCTCCCATTTCTAGATAGACTAAATTTGACTGCGAAGATGCAATATGTTGTGTTGGTGAGGTAATTCATGAGCTTTTTCAAATTTAGCATTACCTTATTTTATTCATACTAGGTTGTTTGTTGATTGCTGTTCTCACTTCCCACACCTTTGTTTAGATGGGTGGAGAATGGTTACCTGATTTGATTTGGCAGTTTCTTTATGTGGCTTTAGAAGGTTGAGTTGCATGCTTATGTTTTAAGCAGTAGAATCTTTTAAAATATGTTGATTGTCTCTCATATCGTATTACTTTATTTTATCTTACTTCTCGCTCCAGTCATCGTGTACTTGGCTAGTAGCCTGGCACGGCATTTTCCTTTCTCTACTCGTGTGCAAGGATGGGCATTTCTGGTTAACTAATGCTATTTGCTAGTTTCCTTGTCACACGAATCTCTTAGTTAAATTTAGTTCCATAAGTATATGGCTTATAAATACTTTCACCAGATTATGAATAATCCATTGTGTTTGTTTTTGGTTGCATTGTGTTGTGCACTTGTGCTCCAATACGTTAAAAATTTAAAATAATGGCCCTGTGTTGCCTTAGAATGCTTTCTCCATCGCGTGCCAAATGCTTAACCACCCCTGTTTTGTACTTCTCTTTCACTTAAGCTCTTTAGACACTAAACTGTATGCCTCTCTTAGTAGTGTGTCATTTTTGTTCTCATAGCTGAACATGAACACTATTCGTATTGCTTTATATGTTAAGTCGAGGGTACATGAACATGACTGCAATGTGCATCGATTATTTTTTCTAATAATATGACCAATAAGTTCAGTCATCTTCTAAAATTATACTTACCCCCTTGAAGCGGTACAAATTAAACCCTGACTATGCATAAAACTCATAAATAAAACTGTATGTCAAGGTTGGGTATTTGAAATTTTGTGTGGCAACTGTGTTCTTCTCCTAATTATGCTAAACCTTAAGCCATTCATCATTTTCTTCTTCTGCCTCACACATCATTGATATCCCGACAAGACTACATCTGAAATACCACCAGAAAACTGATCTGTAAAACAATAACTTCCCGACTCACACTAAACGCTGTGTGACCTGTCGAGCATGGTTGTTTTAAATCTGTTCCCAAAACTGTTAGGGTGTGATTGGATATGGATTTGATTGTTTTTTTTTTTTATTTTGGTTAACTGTAGTTAATTTTGAAAAATGTCGTATGATTTGTTAGTGGGAATTTAATTTTAAATTAGAATAATATTTAAAATAAAATAATTAAAGTTGATTTGATGTAAAAGTAGGAGAAAAAACTAGAAACGATGATTAATTAAAATTACGTGAGTGGATGAATAGTGAAATAAAATCGATGTTATGTGTAAGAATGATTAGTTGAATTCACCTAATTATATTGATAATATTGAGGATTTACCTAATTAGTTGCACCCTATCCAGGAAATGGCAAAAGGCACAAGAGGCAGACGTGGGATCTCTTCCCGCCAGTTCAGGCCCACACCTTACCCACAGAGACCCCACCACAAGAAGAAAACACAGCCCAAGTTATTCAAAAAGGACTGGGAAGACGCCACTTGCTCTGTCTGCATGGAATTCCCCCACAACGCAGTTCTCCTCCTCTGCTCGTCTCACAACAAGGGCTGCCGGCCCTACATGTGCGGTACAAGCTCTCGCTACTCCAACTGCCTCGACCAATACCACAAGGCCATGGACCTCGTCTGCCCGCTCTGCCGTGGGCAGGTCAAAGGGTGGACTGTGGTCGAGCCTGCTCGAGAACACCTCAACGCCAAGCGCAGGGGATGCATGCAAGACGGGTGCCCGTTTTTGGGGAATTTCAAGGAGCTGAGGAAGCACGTTAGGGCAGAGCACCCGAGCGCAAGGCCACGTGAGGTGGACCCGATTCGAGAGCAGAGGTGGAGAGGGCTCGAGAGGGAGAGGGAGCAAGAGGATGTGATTAGCACCATTCGATCGTCTAACCCTGAGGCTGTGTTTTTCGGGGATTATGTGATTGAAAGGGGAAACTACTCGGACGATGATATTGATGATGATGATGTTGGGACAGACAGGAATTTGATGTCTGTGTTCTTGTTTTTGCAGGCGTTTGGGTCTGGTGGCCAGGTGAGGCAGGATAGAGGGTTTGAATACTCGGATGAGGATGGTGAAGAGGGGGATAATGGGATGTCGTTTGCTAGGAGGCTAAGCCGTCAGGGTAGGGTAGTTTTGGGACGTTCGGGGAGGAGGAGAAGGCGTAGGGAGATGGGTGGGGCTCGGGTTTAGTGTTTGTTTTTGGGATGTCTGGCAGATTTTGGAGGTGGAA
>BKCP01001114.1:685134-718012 GCA_008636005.1 Striga asiatica
TGATGTCAAGACTGGTAAGGGGAAGAGGCGTATGGACATGTATGTAACTTTTGTTTGAAAGTTTTTGCATGTACGATGATTTGACCTCTTTCTTGGCTTATATTTGGGAGTTGTGTGACAGGGATGGCTCGAGAATGGAGGCTGAGGGTGTGGCGCTCTTGTTTCGTGTAATTTTAGCTCGTAATCTCGTGATTACGTTACATTTGTGTTGATTATTGAAAACGTTTGTGAATATTTTTCTCTCTGAGGGAAAAGAATAAAAATAGGCGAGTTTTACAGGTTAGAATATTGTGTTTTCTGGGTTTGATTGCCTTGGAAACCTGCAACATATA
Organism: Striga asiatica; assembly: GCA_008636005.1. Classification (NCBI taxonomy): domain Eukaryota; kingdom Viridiplantae; phylum Streptophyta; class Magnoliopsida; order Lamiales; family Orobanchaceae; genus Striga; species Striga asiatica. The sequence goes on from BKCP01001114.1 coordinate 685,467, forward strand.
TTTCTTTTACCAGAAATTAAAGAATATATAAATTCAATGTCTGGTTTGAAGGAAACCATTTCTTCTTGTTCTGAATGAGCAGATCATTGTTTCTGTTATTTCTTGCATTCAAGAGTGCTGTAATTGTGAAGGTATGTTACGAAAAACACTTCGTGATATTTGAACATGTCACAACTTAAGGCAATTCGTCACCATTGCCTTTTACGGTTTCAATGTGATATTTTAACCCCTAGCAATTGATTAAAATCTAAAAATCAGTTGAACAAACCACACTAAGACTGGTACTTGATTGAGTAATTTCTGAATGCAGCATTGTGCAATAATACTATTAGTAGGAGAAGAAAACATAGTGCACAGGTCACTCAATTTGGATACTTCATATCACTAATCCATCTCATTTACAATCAACACCACAAAAACTGAATTACAATAAAACAAATCGTTACTATACATCTTTTCTTTTAATTATCCCAGTGGGAACACCATAACAAACAGGGGCTGCCCCAATGAGATGGCCAAGATGGCAAGCATCTCGAGCTTGACCCATAAACGATCCGATTCTCGGCCTATGATTACATATTCTCAACTTAGAGTTGCTTACAGGCGGATTACATTGAGTACACTCAGATGAAAGGGCTGATCTTTCTCTCAACCACGCATTCAGCATTGCCTTTCCAAACCTGTCAATGTCCTTATCTGTCACTTCCCACAGATTCGCAACTATAACTGGGGACCCAGCCAATATGTAGGAAATTGGGGCCCCTTGTGGTAAATAGGAGCCCTTCAGGTAAAGAGATCCACTGCTACATCCAAGAAGTAGAGTAGCAGCACAGTTGTCGAGTTTCTGAATCTCATGCCCCGGAATATATTGTGTACCTTAAAGAGATCGTATTTAATTCATTTTCAGCACAAGGATTCAGGAAAGTGTTAATTTTTTTAATATATATCTCTTGTTTAATATAATTGCCAAAACATCAGTTACAATCTTTCAAAACTAAAGACAACATCAAGTATTAGGAACACCAACACCCCTTTGAAATTAGAATTTACTTGACAGACATTTCCTTCAAAAATGTTGCAATTTGTAAACTAGAAATGAATTTATATAGGGGTAATGGTAGATGTAGGATTTTTTTTAGCAACTAAACTGAACCTAAAGGATAAAACTCTAAATTAACCATGTATGAAATTCAGAATTTGCAACTAGCTGCAAGTTTTTTCGTCGGGCATACCACTTCCATGTCCAAAATAGATGAAGAGGTCATGGTTTTTCAGGGCCTGGGATAGTTCCTCGATAGTGGGCACAGTTCCAATTTTTCCCTGTATTAAACAATTTGTGCAGACAACTATATGTTAAAAGAGAATATGGATGCCTGGGAAACAAGTTCACCGAATATTATGCGTGTGAACGAGTAATGACAAAGGAGCACACATCAAAGCAAGATTACCTCTATTCTTTGACCTTTAAACCAGCTCTCGAACTCCATCTGTGTTCTGCTGAGATCGCCATCTGGATTCAATAAATAATATGAATCTAGGGGATCTATCAGTGGGAAGGCTGAACTACTTGTCTCACATTGTTCTTGGCATCTGTCAAGTGTTGCAAAAATGCTACTTATAGAAGGCATTCGGTAAACCTCTTGATTTCTCAATATTGGTAGGCTCTCCCATGGAAGCATCTGCAGAAAAAAAATTGTGAATCATGTTATAATGGAGGCACTATGTGCACACGAAGTGCAAAGAGGTAGATGAACTTAGTAAATTTAATTTATCAGTTAAGTTAATTGGACATAATAATAAATAAATAACATCTAAGTATTGCAGAATATGAGGCGAGTTATGGGCTCTGATTCTTGTGGCGCGCGACCTATAATCTAAAATATTGTAAATGCCTCTCAGCATAGAGGACAATCATGCATCTCGAAACAATATTAACTGCAACTTACAAAACCAGAACTTATGGTGAAGAATAGAAAAATAATAAAAGGATAAACAGCTGGAAGGAAAGAAATAAGTGGAGAGTTGGACATCAAGGATACAGAAAACAACACAAACCTGCACATCGAAGTCCAAAACCAAAATGATAGGTTTTCTGTTGTATTCAGCCTGGTCAAAATTGTCAGACATTTCGAGCACTCTTTTGAACAATAACTGTACTGTGTTATCGAATTCATCCGAGGATTTGGAAGATGCTTCACACCTCAGACCAACATAACATTTTTTTGTTACAACAAGCTCCAAGAGACTCTTCTCATCTTTAGAGAGGTTCTTTTGTATAGAGTCTAGATAGTTGCAGTCCAGCCATTCACCTAGAAGCACGTGCTTCCAAGGACCAAGCCACAAGTCTTCCATATCCCTGGTACATCAAGGCATTTTGACATTACATCACTTAAACGTAGTGATTTTGGAAGGATAGATAATCTCATTGTTTGTATAATAAAATAGTAGATTTTAGAACATGTATGTGTCCCACATCAATTAATTATTGGGTCGTTAGTATGTATATCTGTGGGTTAGGCACCTTCTCATTATTAACAAGCTTTTGGGGATGAGTTTTACTCAGGCTCGTTTATCGTGTTATCAAAGCAACCAAGTTTGTTTGTTTGAAGGTGATGCGAGATTTGGATCGGACCCAATTGGACTTGCACCTACACGTGAAGGTGGTATTAGAAGTTATGTTTGTCCCACACCTTCTCCCTTTGAACTACCTTTTGTGGGTTAGTTCTCCAGACCCATTTATAAGTAGAAATAAAGCCAGTTGTAAAGAAAATTTTAACTCTTGTTACAAAATCTGCAAGGATGGACTTTGTGTATAAGTTGAATATTAAATGCTTTAAACTAGAGCAAACATCTGAACTCGTTCGTGTTGTTTTTTCTTGGAGGGTTTGGGGGTGGTAGTAAGTTGCCAAAAATCATTGTAAATCAAGAAAAGCTTCAGAAAGAAAGCATTCAGAGAATGAGATAGCTGAATCTTACTGTAGAAAGTTGCTCAGGCATTGATCAAGGCTGTTCCTTTGTGCCCACCATAATGATGTGCTTTCTTTAATACATTCAAGGAAATAGTCCGAGGATGAATAGTAATTTCCCTCAAGTACATTTCTGAACACTGGCGCTATGTCATCAATCACAGAGGAGACCCAGGGGCACTGCCACTGCTTGACACAATCTTTGCAGTTGATGACAACTGAGCTTGAACTAGCATCATCATCTAAAGCATCTCATTAAATAATGAAACAAATTAACGTCAGCACTAAGGATGATTATCAATATGCATAAGATTTCATATCTACAAAATATCTGAACTGAAATACCTTCCAATATTTTGTACACAGGTAAAAGTACAACATGCTGATTATCTGAGCTCAGATGGGATAAGAGAATCCATGCTCTAACAGTTGGAGAACAGCACAAGAGTTCACTAATCAATGTACCATCAGCTCCGGCAATAATGCTAATGCAGATGACTGGAGTTGGTGGCAGGCCCTCAAAAAAATTTTGAACAAATTCTTCCAGATCCTCGGAAGACTCAGGGGCAGACCTGGAAACAAGAGGTTAAAGGGGCAAAATCTATAACAATATTTCAAGATACAAAATAATTAATTATCAGATAATAACCTTAGCGAACAAGATATGTCGGGAATGGTTGACTCCGAGTATAGAAGAGAAGAATCCTGGAAATACAAGTCATAAAAGAATGCTTACCCAGTGATCAATTTATCAATATTTCAAATTTGGCTGAAATAAGATCCATTCTAAAATTATATTGCATTGGTAAAATGCAAAATAATAAACCACATCTATGACTTGATACTTTTGTATCTACTCATTTGAGACTTATAACGAATCACAAAGTTATTAGGAAAAAAAAAAGGACAAAAAAAAGCAACTTCAAATGCTAAAATGTTTACATTGAATGTATGGAAAGGGCACACATGATCATCCATATTTGAAAACATGGAGATGGAGATATTAGTGTCATTGTGATCCATACAGCTACTGCGGTTCTATAGGTTTTTTATTTAGACATGTTAGCCCCAGACTACTACATTTGAATGCATTTAACAGCAAAATCCAGAATGCAAATTGATAGTACTTAAGAGGTACTGTAAATTAAGCGTGTAACTAAAACTATATCGATCAATTAAGCACGACTTATTAAGTAGATACTTATTACAAGAAACAAAAATATGCTTGAAAGATGCTTCTGGAAGTTGGAGAAACAAAATTTCCAGGAGTCAATACCTCAGAATCTGCAACGACTTGGGTTTGTTTTCTCTGCATGATGTTATATACAATTTGCTGATTAAGATGGGTTCCTAGTGATGCCTGATGGAAGAATGAACCCAACCGGCTTTCGAAACCTTCATCACATGGAGATATAGACCATTGCTTCAATGAGGTAGAAAGTACATAAACGGTTGCCAGCAACCTGGATATCTGTCAAATTATCATGCTTGGTCACTGGTCAGAGAAAATTATTGCCAGCTATTGGGCCACTAGTTAAGTAGAGTCATCTCCAAAATTATGATCTCTTAATATATGATAGTAACCAACAAATATTGCCTACGATTCATGTCCAAATTTGTTTCTACTGTACTATTTTCAAGAATGTAGACCACTGAAAAAACAATAAACAGCTCTAAGAGTCAGAGTTCGATAATATCACAATCTTCATCAGCATATTATATCACACCACAATATTCCAGTGACTTCCTCATTACATCCATCAGATATCAATGCTGTTTACATTGCACAGCATCAGTGAACAGTCAAATTTTATATAGGGCATGGCTACCATGGTAGAAAAGAGTTGCATGGGAAAGCTAGTTTTGCACCAAACTGATATCCACATACTTCTAAATTTACACTGTTCAAGGTAGCAAAAACTATACTACTTGATTTAGAAGTGTCCATGAACAGTGCAACATCATCACACCATTTTCGGATATTTAAGCCTCACCTTATTTTCAGCCTTATTCCATAAAGTCACCCGATATACTGCAATGAGTAGTCTAAACAAGATCCCCAGTACATAGAATATTTGGTTAATTGCATGCTTCCGGATTTCTCAATTTAAGGTGGAGCAGGGTGGATAAACCTAGTTTCAATTTCTTAGAATTAACAGACCCGCAAAAGAGCTTTTCTTGTTCCTTTGCAGATCTGCATTTTAGGGATGTCTTTTTCATGGCCAATACATCTGTTATTGTATATATAGATTATGCATCTCAGTCAGGATATTATTATGATTCCATAGATTAGGGCATTGATCTTTTCCTTACTCATTCTTATATTCCTAAATATATGTTGTACTCCTTTACTGTTAGATATAAGAAGATATCAGCTTTACATGGTATCAGATCAAACAAGAAAAATCCATTAAGTTGAGCCTCAAACCAAGTGGATTTCATAGTTCTTCCAACGTTTAGGTATAGCACACCAGTAAATTGAAAACATGAGAAGTGCAGGGGCTTACCTTTTGAAAAAGTACAGGGATTTCCCGACAAAGTGTGAAGGACAGCTTCAACAAGGAAATAATCCTCACTATCCCAATCCCAGATAGCTCACAGCAGAATTTCCTGTTGTCAAGATATCAGAACAGTTGAACCAAAGGCAGGAACTGCACAAATTCTCGTATTTTGACAAAGGAAACTGAAGCTTATCGGTCATTAGTTGAAAGAACTAACTTAATGAAGAAAATGGAACTAAATTAATCTGAAAGCAAAGGCATTAGTTGGTGGATACCTGCTACGCTGGTTAGGATAACTTTTCAAAGTGAACCAGCATATATAATAAAGGAGTGCAGCACGTTCAACTGCCAATGTATCTCCAGGAAAATGCTTTCCAATTGACTCAATTAAGGAAGTAAGGGAATCTGAAGAGTACTTGGAACAATTTGAGTTTCTTCTGAATAGAACTGATATGCTTTGCAATAAAATTTCATGAGCTTCATGAATATCGCCACATATTCCAGAAAATTTCCCTGCACACAGATTAAAGATAAGAATAGAGGACTACAGAATGACAGAATTTATGTCATTAAAGTGCGCATTGTAAAGCAGACAGGCTATATACTCTGCTGTAATGTACACTTGGTACATCTGTTTGTGAAACATGTAAAAGAAGTGCCTACATCAAAATAGCATATAATATAAGTGAAACAAAATACAATGAAATAGACTAGAACTAATTGACAAGCATCTCATCTCAAAATGGATGGCAGCAATCACAAGACATGTCTTCTCACATCAAATATTTTGTTGCAAGGTCATTTGGCTGACGAGAAAGGCAGCAAGGCAGAAACCAATCACATTGTGTATGTGCTAGCGAATATTATAGCATCTTAGTAATAGCCCTAAGAAAATGGCTTCTGTAACTCGACAAAATATTCTTGGCGAGATAAGTGCATGCCTTGTATAATTTAAAGCAAAAGGAAGAGTCTAGGATAGTGATTCTGCTATTTGATCAGTTTGTGACATATTCATCCACAGAGTTTTTACTTAAGTTCCAGTCATCAACCAAACAGTGGAGAACTGATTTTCAAAGATGCTGTGTCGTCTGATGACATTTACAAGACAATCTAAGTATAAGGATTGATTAAGCTTTATCTGTAGGAAACTGTTTTACCAAACGTTTTCCAATATAAGAAATAGCAGATTCAAGTTAACAAAGTTTTCCTTGTAAGAAAATGGACAACAAAGGTCAAAGCTCACAATTCAAACAAAATATGAAAAATCTCAAGAGGAGATTTTGAACAAGACTGCTATACCTATACTAATGAGTACTCGTAAACAAAGCTTTCTGTAAACCAGCTCCCATTTTGTCTGTATGAAATTATTCAGACTGCTGCATTCAACAGCTTCAATGTGAAGACAGTGCCAACACTTAAATTTGTTGCAAAGGGACAGGATGTCACTTTGAAAATCAGCAGCAGAACATTTTGATTCAGAGTTCCGCACACTATGATCAGATCCAACAGAAGCAGTAGACAAATGCTCAGTGGCCAAATCAGCAGCCGGACTAGTTTGTCTTTCATTTGTGACAAGCTCACAGGTTTCCAATAAAGGCTGACGGGTGGACCGAGTAACCCTACGGTTACGACCACAAACCATGTCCTGTTTCTGAGAGGCAGGTTTCAATTCCTTCTTTGTCCTTCTAGATCTTCTGGGTTCAATTCTAAGTTCAGATATCTCTCTTATGACCTGCTCAACAGCAGCTTCTTCAGAAGTAGAGTAGCAACTCCTCCAGTCGGTCAGGTTTAGGTTGTCCAAGGCTGACTTATACAATCTTTTTGCATTAAACAACCTCTTTGGAAAAGGCGTGTCCCCAGTACTGCAAGAGCTGCTCAAGAATAAATCTCCAATTTGCCGATCGATAGAACTTTCCAACATAAGTACACATTTTTTGCAGGAAATGATGTGAAGGTTGTCGGCCAGAGTTTTCTTAGCACTGGACAATTCTTTTTCAGCATTGCTCCAGAGCTTTTGTTTGTGGTATAGTTTTCCTGATCAGATTCAAATACAGGAGTACAATGATTTTCAGCACAAGCGCAACATTCTCATTCATGGTGAACTAGGAAAAAATGACACAATAAGCGACATACCCAACATAGAAGAAAAGGATATTTCAAAAAGTGGCAAGCCCTGAAACTGGGAGACATTCCGACCCCACCGTAAAAGCATATCAGCCTCAGTTACATTTCCGAGTATCTCGTGGACACATCCAACCTTGACAAGCAGTTGATATGCAATATATTACGCAAACCATAAGTTTAACAAGAAACTTCAAACGGCTTGTTTGCAGTGATACCTGTAATAGGCTTTCAAGGTAACAACTCAAGACATTCCATGGAGTAAGGATGCAGCCTTCGTAATCGCAAGAGCCTTTCATCACAATGGTATCAGCAACTCTAAAGGTGTTGATGCCAAAGTAACTCTTTTCAACGATTATCCCATTCTCTTGAAATGTTTCAAACATTTTCTCCACTGAATATTCAAATTTTTGTTGTAACAGTTTACTACGCAAGCGATGAGCCTCTTTTGCATATGTAAGAGCCTATAATATGTAAACCTAGTTAAAAAGATAAATTCCGCTGCAGAATGAGTATCTCAGTGGAATACGTGCATTCATCAAGGAGCAAGATCATCTACAAAATATAGAATTCAATGAACTACAATGTGTGTCGAGATATCCAACTTGGTTCACAGTTATGGAAGTGGCACATGTGCATATATATGTGTGTGTGCGTGTGTGTGGGTAGGTGAGTGTGTGTAGTAAGCTTTAGTAGAGAGAAATTATAAGTAATGTTCTTACAACTCTTCAAATACAGAAAATTAACTCATGGCTAATGTATGCTTGCAGTAATCACAAACAATCAAAATTGATAAGTGTCATCTGCCAACTTAGAAGGATGATGCACAAAATTCTGGTTTCAACTAGACACAGGCTATAACCATTGATTAAGTAATAAACAATGGAGGGGACCAAATATGAATATAATGAAATTCTTTTAGTCGGTTCAAATGAAGCAGGACAGCATCTACAGCAAGTCTGTTTTTTATTTAATTATTTTCAACACATACCTTTATCAACATCATTAGTGTTATTCTTGGATGACAAAGTCAAACTTTCCCTGGTTTCCGTTATTTTAAAAGCTAAAATTATCAGCCACACAATCAATAAGAGTGCAGCTGGTCATTATCTAATTAATGTTGCAAGTTTATAATCATTATAATACCACACATACATTTGCAGTTCAGGACCAGAAAATGGCACTACCATAGAACAATTACCACTTGGAAAACAAAAATTGTATATATTTTGAAAGAAGCACCTCAATTTTCGTTACCTCAGTAATTCTTCCACTTGACATCAGTCTTTCAGACAAATCATAGTAGAGATTCGACGAAAGGAACATTGAACAACTGGAGAGTGGAACCTACCATATAAAATTAGATAAGACAACAGGTGGGATAAACTTTATAGATAAATGTAGAGAAGTGACGTCCGAAATTACAAGAGGATCGTACATTGGAAATTAGACCAGAGGCTGCTTGCTCAATCTCACTATTGTTGTGATGAAACCCAACTGCAAGTGGCTTCAGTTCCTCCATGAACATTTTCCAAAATTCGGCAGAGCTACAATCTCGGCTCTGGTGCTTAGAAAAAGTTTTGACAAAAATATGATTTACAGGTGAAGCACAGAGGGCATGACCGAGCCTTTTACTTCTCCAGAGCTCAGATACAGTCGTCAGGAAAGAAAAGTTCTTCCCATTGAATAACTTGATCACAACATCATACAAGATAGGGTGACTTTCCAAGTATCCCTGACGAAAGGAAACATAGATGTAAGTTGCAATGAAACAAACATATCAAGAAAATTCTTATGACAGGAGACACAAAAAAAATAACTCTTACTTTGATGGATAAGAAATCGATGAGCTGATACCACAAATAAAGCATGTCTTCATATTGTTCCTCTGCATGGCCATGATCTGGGCTCAGGCAGAGATTCAGTGCAGTGTTAACATCATGAAGAAAGCCACTGTAAAATAAAACCAGTAAAACATCAATGACAGATATGTTTCCGGGAAATATCAACTAATCTAATATAACCTTCTGAGATTTATTTATTTGAACCAAGAACACTAGCCTTTCAGGTGATAAAACGAGTGTGCTGGGTGATGCTTCCTGGGTGAACAAAGCATGCAAAATATAAGCATGCACAAGCAGCCGATGAACCAGAGAACAACAACTCTTTCTTGCACCACATATTGACTTCTGTTTTTGAAGATGTTCATGTCAAACAAAATGAACAGGTAAGAACAATCAATCCAGTACCAAGAAGGAAATAGTATCATGCTTCTCACCAATATGGATATTGCTTCTGATAGACATTTGATACACTCATCAAGTCGTGCTAATCCATAAACTCTTAGTAGTTTCCCCTTTTGTAGGAGAGTTTTAGACTTCATTATATTACTGTCTTTTGTAACATAAACCTCTTCTAAGAGAACACCAATGATTTTCATTCGCATTCTGAGGCCATATCCAGGATTTATGTAACTCTTTTCATCATATGCAAGAAGCTCCTAATAAATTCCAAGAGATGATAGTACATCAAAACCAAAGGATGGTAATTATAGAGCATAAGCATGTGAGTGTGTGAGAGGAAGGGGTTAGGGAGGGAAAAAACCTCTTCCAATAATCTCCCAAGAGACTTCTTAGATATTTCTTTAGGAGATGCAAGCAAAGAATACAGCATTATGCCATCCTCTGAATCTGCATCCTTTGACAGTAGATATTGTATCTGCAACAAGGTTAAAGACAGATATGGTTAGCGTCCAAATAGTTAAATCCTGCATCAAGCCACTGAATTACCTTCACCCACTCCTTAACCAAAGAAACGGGAGTTGGTAGTATCGCAATCAAATTTTCTGAAATGGACCAGCATTTAAGGCTTTCTTTAATGATTCCATTTATCTTGTAATAAGCATCTTGATTGAGTTCCAGAAGGAAAGCAACTTTTCCAGAAGCCTCAGTAACAAAATCTGCAATGTCCTTTTCCGACAGATCATCATGAGACACTTGTGACTTGTTGACATACACTTTACAAAGATCTACCACATTGTACCAGGCAGCTTTACAGCATAATTTCAAAGCTTTTGTTGCCTGCGCATAATTAATGAAGGCACACAATGTTAACAACCAGATACAGGTAAGTCCACAAGCATCAAATTTCTAGACCCATAAATGCTCACATGACCAAACAAGCAAGGTAAATGTCCGTTTTGCATTGAATACAAGAAAATACATGTAGGATTGTGTTCTCGTGAATTCATTATGGAATCGACTAACCATCAAAGGCATTCAGTAAGTATTTCATGACATTGTCAAGTGTTTGACCAGTGCACTTTAGGCATCATTCAGATGGTTTTTCAAGAAAATAACTCAAGAGCCAGTAAGTGAGTACATACAACTCCAAAATGACTTTTCTAAGAAAATAAACTTTCCAAAAGTCTCTTTAGCTTCTGTTACCTACTTAAATTATTTGCCTTGAGCAAGATCAACTTCTGTGCATTGATGATAATTCGATAGAAAATTCAAGAAGCAAAATGGGAGTGGGTTTGCGCGTTTTCATTCTACCACAAACTCTACTTAACTGTGCATGCCAATAAAATCACTTCACATTGCAGGCATCAGATTATTGGGTAAACTAACATTACAAAACGGTGTTTCAGCCACATGATGAAGCTAATGAAAACTGAAAACTGATGGACCTGGGAGATAACGAAAGGAAAAAGAGAGAATATCGATAGTACCTCCTTCAGCCACTTTTTCCGGTTTAAAATTACAGCTATGTTGTTGAGACAAACGTATAAATACTTAAGCCTTTTAACCGGAACCCACTCAGTCAAAATAACATTCTTCACCAACAGTGTGCTTTCCTGCAAACATCAGATGGCAAGACAGAAGTCACAATGTTGAATGAAAAACAAAAATACAACAAAATAATGTTCTTGTGTATCGTGAAATTAAACCTTAATATTTTGATTAGTCTTCATTGAGAGCATAAGAGCAGCAACAACTACAACGGAGATCACTCTGTGGTTGTCTCCAGATGTCTCTCTCTCCCTTTCATTCGAACTACATCCATAAAAAAAGTACACCGTGTAGGTCAAGATGTAATATTAACTTAAATGTTTATACCTTCAAATATACAGAAAAGCCCCCGCAGGAAGCTTATTTTAAGCAACTAACTATATTTAAGGAAACATCTTTCTGTTCAGCCCAACTCACATACCTGAGACATTGAAGGAACATATAGCAAAATTGATGAAATGCATTGTGGATACTGCTTAAATCATCCAAATAACTCTCTGCCTCTGAGAAAAAATTATTCCTATTGGAATAGATGGACTCTGCAAGTGACTGACAAAAAAATTTGAGTGCTTCCCAGTAAGGTGAGTGTGATATTCCGTTGTTATGACAATCCTTTTCTTTGGCACCAATGCCAAAGTAGTCATTCAAAAAGCTAATTGAAGCTGCAACTTCTTGAAGCCATTCGTGGTTATTCAGCAGAAACTGAAGAGCAGATCCCAGTGGAGTCTTATTGCAATTTCCTGTTTCCTCCCCTTTTGACTGATTCTTTGACGGACTTGCTAATAATCCACTAGCATAAAGCCTCATAATAGAGCTGATGAACAGCAAATCCTATAAAGGAAATGCACTTATCTTTTCAAAGTAAGCATAACAATTTTATAAACTCATGTGGGATAATACGAGAAGCACTCAACTTGAAATGCGAAGTAAGTACCTTACGAAAACGGCCAGCTAATCCAGACAACAGTTTCGCAACAGGATCACGTAAAATGACAGGTACACTATGACATTTATTTGCACAATAACATACAAGTTCCAGAAATCCAAGTGTTGGTTTTTCCTCTCCAACCTGCCATGCAAAAGTGAAGCATATTCAAATAGCAGCATACAGGCCAAAAGTTTAACTAAGAGTGCTGATGGACAAAAGTAAACAAAGACTTTCAAGCACTAGCTAATATGAAGACGTACTTTCATAATACTATATACATAGATGGGTGGGAAGGTGTTATATTTGTAGTAATGTAGTTAGCAACCTTAGAGCTGGAAGCAGAGCTGTAGTTGTAGAATCAACTTTCAAATACTCTGATGGCTATCATTCTTTATCAGCCCTATTTTTTTTACAATAAGATGTCACTAAATTGATGGTGCAGGAAATGCTGCATACCTCAAGAGTAATGTTAACTAAAGGTGACACTAGGTAAAAAACCTTTCTACATCTGTTTGTCCACTGATACTTCACCCCCTACCCCCCACCCCAATACTTTAAAACAAAAAGCTTTTTCGCCTCAGCTAAAAGGAATGGTCATAGATAGCATCAAAAAGATATAGAACACTAGAATATAATAGATGTCAAGAATGAAAATTATTGAAAACACTATGAAAATTGTATGTTCACTGGAATGCATTAGGATAAAAGCTGAGATACAAGAATATCTTATTGTCGCAATATGACTGAAAAATGATCTTGCAGACAGATAAATTCAGTATTGAAAACACTGACAAACTCTAAAACATCAAAAGTGCCTCATTCTGCAGGGAAGCTAAAAAATGTATCTCATAATGAAAATTAAAGTGGTCGGAGAAAACAGTCACCAGAATCCTCACCGTGATGCCATTAGTAAAAACAATTAAGAAGTAATAATTGAAACGAAGTCGCCTGTAGGCTATTCCAGCTGTTAAGATTGAAAAGGAGCTAAGACAGATGTTTATATAAGAGCAACCTAAGAACTTTCAAGCATCTGATTCATGGTAATCCATATCGAAATTCATGTTCCAGCAGCAAAAGGCTCTTTAATTGAGTGATACTACCTTGACTTCCTCTGAGTAATTGGCCCAATTATCCTACACTGTTGAAAGATTAATCTTCTGCTTTAAAACTATGTTGAATCCTACAGATCTCTACGTCCAGCACAAAAAAAATGGTCCTTTTATGTGAAAATATCAAACAAATGTAAGTATAAAATTGCTGGTTATGTTATGGAATTTATTGAGCCATCAAGATCAGAATGCCTCAAGACACCATGTTTTAGCAGCCTCTAACTTTACATTTTTTACCTTTTAACTTATTGTAAAAAGACACTTAAAGAGCGAGAAAATTTCAAGGGAAATATCTGAAGACCACATCCAAGGCATATCCAGAAAAGCGCGTACTAACAATTCTTATCCAAGTACATGGTTAGATCCATTGATTTTGGTTAGGCAAATCTTGGATTTGCTGAAATTCCTAGCAGCCTTTTTATAGGATTCTCTCCACATGTACGTAGTGAAGTTGAACTCGCAACGTAACTACAATGTATATTCAGTGAAAAATAGCAATTACAAATAATTACTAATTAGTTATTATCTTCCACACAAAAATACCTTGCATTCAGCAGCCATCATATCCAAGATATGTTTCAACACATCAATAATGATATTAGTTGACAGCTCGTCCCTTTGAGAAAATAAGGACGAACAAATCTTGAGTGCAACCTGTGACAATAGGGATCAAAAGTTATAAGACAAAAGAAGAAAAATAAAAGAAAAGAAAACGATTCTATCGTATAATAACACTTAGGAATAAGATAGTCTAGCAGAGCTAAATCCAGGTAGTCCTAACCTTTTTCATTTGATCATGATTATGCGATTTCTTGTATTCTTTAATGGAGGCCATAGTGAACTTCTGTACCAAATCCATTCCAAAAGATTTTATCTCTGCTACCAGAAATAGAGCGATTATATGCAAATTTGTCTCCAGGAAACGATGGAACTTCTCGTAGTCTTTGGCATCCAAAATCCTGACATGTTCACATCATGAGAATCAACTTTACAAGTTTGACAATATAAAATCAACTTAATCGTGTACAACTCAGAACCACTAAAAACAGCACTTGCATAAAATTCACAACTTCAATAAACATACATAGAGAGATACAGATATGCTTCTATTTAAAGCAAAATGTCAACATACACAATCTCAAATCAGTGCATACAATCATACTTGAACCATGGCTCCGATTCGTTCACCAACAAAATTACTCTCCAATAATCAGCATCCACTTCACTCCTCCTCTTTGACGCACATTTCACCAGTGTCACAACAATCTCTAAGATAATAGCCGCAACTTCTTGATCCACATTGTCCTTGTCTAACTCAGGAACCAAACGCGCCTTTGACTTTCTGGACTTACTCTTTGGTCCTCCTACAATCTCACGTAAGCTCTCAAGCACATCAAAACCCTCAGCTTCCGCCTCCTTATACAGCTCCCAGTGCTCCAGACAGTGTACGTACCGAATTCTCTGCACCTGAACAGAATGGGGCTTTCCGGCAAGCTCCGGTGAAATCAGGTCAAGGCAGTTGAGGCTGAGGCGGTAGCTATCAAACAATTCCATGGCGGATTCCCGAGGAATTGGAGGGGATTCGGTGAGGCGTTTGGGCAGGAGGGAAAGGGACTTGTGTATGAACGATAGGAAATGTTTGGCGAGGGGGCGGATGGAGGGGGGGTCGTCCGGGGGTTTAGATTTTGAAACTTTCGCTGGTTTTTTTACGGCTGAGGCGGAAGGCTTGAAGAAAGGGGTGAAAGGGTGGAGGTGAGCGGCGATGATGCGGTGGATGCCGGAGAGATCCGTGGCTGACTGGAGTTTGTCGATGATGGCGGCCTCCGTATCGCGTTCCATTGCAGCGGCGGCGGGTGAGGACGGCAGTGTTGGGAGTTAGTGCGCTTGGTGTGTGGATGAAGAGAAGGAATTTTGGGCTGAGCGGGAAAAAGGAATGTCAATATTTTTGGTTTGGGGAAGAGCGATTGCATAAAATGAAAGGGGGCGACATTTATGACGTTGACAAGATAAGAATTTGAATTTTTAGGAAATCCATTTATTTACTAATGTAGGATTAGAGCATCTCCAATGCTCAATGTTGTAGTGCCAAATTACATCTTATATAATAAGAATTAACATTTATTCAAAATAGTAGGTCAAATTATGGTCAATGTTGGATTTGCATTAAATATTTTTCAAAACCGGTAAGTTTTTGTCCTTTTCACACTTCTCATTAATTATGTCTTTTTCACACTTCTCATTAATTATGTCCTTTTCACACTTCTCATTAATTATGTCTTTTTCACACTTCTCATTAATTATGTCTTTTTCACACATCTAATTAATTAATTAATTACGACATAATTATCATAAATCATTCCATCTAAGCTTTTATCGTTAAAATGTATAGCGATCTGTTATGACCTTATCCCATTGATATTTCCATGAAGCGTCCTTATCGCGTTCTATTTTTTGGTAACCACTCTATATTAATAACCGAATATTTGGTTAATGATAGCACACGTCTTTATTTCAAGGAGCGGATATTCTTTGACCTTTAATTAATCTGAACAGATTGCCTTGACTTTTCAATTTTTAAAAACTCTTTTTTTAAATATTTCGGCTTAAGATTCGGATTTCATTATACAAGTCATCGGATTGTTTGAATGAAAATGAATGAAAAGAACACCAAAAACAGGTAGCCTTATTCATATAATCAATCCTAACATATTAGTTTGTTCACCAAAAAGAGACAAATTCTAGAAATCCTAAAATATTAGTTTGTTCATCAATCCTAAAATATTAGTTTGTTCACCAAAAATATTAGTTTGATTTTTAGGATTTGTCTCTTTTGAAAATATTAGTTTGTGATAATGAGGAGTTACTAAATAATCAAATTCATAATGTTGTGTATAAGGAGATTTTTAATAATATATGATTGTTACCGAACTTTTTATGATTAAACAATGTTCCTATGTATTTTAATGATTTCAATTTCGATCCTAATGCACGTGGGATTATATTATTCTTCCAAATTTTACATCCCGTGCATCGCACGGGTTACGTACTAGTTCCACATTAACACATTTATTAATATCACAACTTTTCATCCTCCAATGTACAAATATTGTGATGATGTGAACATAATTAATGTCTACAATGTAGAGAAGAATGTGGTTCATCCACATTCTCCTCCACACTCTAGTTAACCAATCCACACTCTAGTTAGCCAATGAAGAGAAGAGAGAGAATTACTATTACCATTTTTAAACTATTTAATTATTTAATTAATTTTATTAATTCATATTAAAATTTTAATATTTGGTAAGTAGATAATATTGTAATTTGATTACATTGTGCCATTAATATGATTTTTTAATTTAATAGTTGTGAACTCAACATTTATCCTACATGGTTCACAATCTATTTAATTTTTTGACATTTGTCAAAATTTATCCTACTACAATATTAGAGCATTGGAGATGCTCTTAGACAACACAATCGTCTTTCAGTAAATTTTAGTTGTAGGTCACATAATATGCTTTCTATTTTGTGAAAGTCTTGACAACCTACATGGATGTTACGTGATATTCACATGTTTCACTAAAATTGTATTGCAATGTATTCATTTTAGGGATGGCAACTTGGCTTGTCCTATTTGTAAAACGGGGCAGGGCGGGTTCGCCCCGTTAAAAAAAGGGGCCAGGTCCGGATCTTTATGTATCGCCTCGCCCAGACCCGACCTGGCCCAGTTGTTTTATATATGTATTTATGTGTGTGTGTGTGTGTGTATATATATATATATATATATATATATATATATAAGAAGAATTTGGATCATATGAGAATGATAGATAGTGAAAGAAATGAAAATGAATCTGTACTGTCGGATCCATTACATCAATGGTTACTGCGGTCTGAAGCCATCCCCGCCAACGACGAACTCATCCTTACTGCAGAAATTGGCGTCGCTTGGAGCAGTGCGGTTGCCGCCGTGGTAGGGGAGTACACGACCACATTGCCGGCCGCCGCCGTGTCGCTGGAAGAGACAGGGTTTTCGCCGGAGGAAGTAAATCTGGCTGCGGATTTTGAGGAAACAGACATGACTAAACGAGAAAATGAAGGAAAATGAAACAAAAAAGTAACTTACCGAAAAAAGGTTCTCGGAAAGCTCTGCAAATTGCCCGGGGATGTTCTTGTTCCAGAAGTCCGTTCGCTCAAGAAATTTGCAAAGGTAAAAGCTGAAAAAATGCTAAGGATCCCACATGTATAAAAGAACGCAACCAATCAGGTTGCGACACGTGTTTAGTCGTTCAAAATTCAAAATTTGAAAAGTTGAAAAAGTTTCGAATCGGGCGGTTACAATGTTCCGGTCGCATGGTTAGGGAGCGGCCACGTGTACGCCACGAGGAAGACCATTGAAATGACACGACTTTTTAGATCCGACCATAAAGTGATGAGTGTATGCCGCATTAAATGCACGACTCTTTGACTAGCATCATCAACGTGCGTAACTGTTGGCGCGGGTCCAGCCCACGCGTTATGAAGGAAGACGGTCTAACCACCCAACTCGGAGCTGATCGTGAAGAGACGACCTCAGAAGAAATGTCAAGGACCTCTCATCTAAGCTTGGCGGCCTGTATGTTGATATCCGAGTTGAACTATGAGGGACCCATAGATCGAGAACGGAAACCCGAACGGTGACGAACTATAAATTCGGGTCGACTCTAGGATCATATAGGTGCCGAGCTAGATGAAAAACAGAAGGGAAACGATTAATAAGTGGAATAGACTTTAAGAACGGCACCCTATCACTTGGGAGCCGATGTCAATCTCGTCGAATAACCAAGCTGAGGCACGAAGATCCTGAAGACCAAGAGGTGAGGATAATTCAAGCCCAAGTGAAGGTCCAACCTGGATATCCGTCAAGAGCGGCCTTGGCACGCGCGTACGATTCGAAAAATCATATAATATTACCACTTGTCCAACAATAATTACTGATGGGACGTGTCACCTTAGACTGCCATTCTAGCGCATATAGTTCAGTAGGATGGCCTGTCAGCATTAAACCCACTTGTGTGCATTTAATGCCTGACAGGTAATCACTGAAAAAACCTCAGACCACATTTAATAGTTGTGAGAGCGGCTCCGGTCTGTCATTCTGAATTACTGTGCGAAATGACAGGATGCAGTGCATGAATAGTGTCAGATTAGGTTTACTATAAATAGTTGATCACTCTCATTTATTAAGGGTTGTTAACTCCTCCACCAACTTATTATCTCTTTACACTCTCTCAATACTGTAATAAATTCCCGTAATTATTCTAACTGTAATAAAAGAGCCGACCTCAATCTCGGAGGCCGACCTCGTATCTAAAGCAATAAAGTTCATTTCCTTCGTGAACTCTTTTATTTTACCCATTTTACTACGTATAAATCTTTTATTAACCATTAACCGATTCTCATCGTCAATAGTTTGACACTAGAAGGAGGATACCATAATTTGCTTGGTGTCAATTTCTCGACTTTGTGGAACACTAACATTGATGTGTAGCAGCGGATAGATATCCTTTGGGAAGAGTACGCATCCATGAAACTCATTAGCTCGTGACCTGAGGTGGCATAGACCATATAGTCGACGTGGGGCAGCAGATAGCTATTCTTTGGGCAGGCTTTGTTGAGGTCGAAAAAGTCGATGCAGAGCCACCATACCCCGCTGCTTTTTTTCATAAGTACTGGGTTCGCCACCCAGGTCGAGTAGCGGAACACTCTAATGTACTCATTGTCCTTCAACTTGATCACTTCTTCTTCAAGAGCTTGTTGTCGGTCGAGGCCGAGCTTCCTTATTTTTTGGATGACCGGCCTGACCGTCGGGTCGACCTGCAGCCTGTGGCAGGCGACCCTCGGGTCAATGCCGACCATGTCCTCGTGAATCTAGGCAATGACATCGGCATTCTCCCGAAGGAATTGTGTAAGTTTGGTTTTGATGGGCTCAGGTAACTTGCTTCCAATCCTCAGTTGCTCCTGGCATGTCTCTTCATCGATGAAAATTATTTCCACCTCGTCCATTGGTTCGGCTCTCTTCGTGCCCCTTTTCTCCTGGTACTGTGTTCGGGGATCGAGCTCATCCTCTTCTCCTTGTACTGCATTTAATCTTCTTCATACACTGACTAAAGCATTTGAGGCTCTTTGCTGGAGAACCCCTCCGGTGTGAGAGTTCTGCAGGTTCGAGGATGTTCAACCGGCGATCTGTTCGAGCTCTAGGCGTTTGTAGCTCGTTCTAGCCGGTCGGAGGTCATTTCGATACCACTAACAATAAATAAAAGGAATAAATAGCTAAATTCAAGATCCCAAAGTTCTTATTTGTCCTTATCTCCATCACAAATTCACACATTTTTGTTAACATTTTGTAAGTTGAGTTCCACCGAGTGGGAACATTAGGCCAAATTTTTTGGGTGTAAAACCAAACTTCTACAATTGTTTTTTCGATTTTTCCATTTTTTTAGGCCGACGGTGCAAATACATAACAACCTCCCTAATGATTGTAACCGACTCTTTCAAGATTGAACATGAATATAAGGACATGAAAAATACACCGAATATAAAAAAAGTTATTACATCCACAAAAAGGATGAAAAAATTGTATAATTTCAGGTAAAGAAGCAGTATTAGCACTAGCGGTGTAAAAAGAAATGATGTTTTGTACCAATTTTGTATGTATTCAACAAATGCAATTAAATGAGCTGACATTATAAGAAGTGTGCAAGTCATTAAATTCGTGTAAGCAATTAAATATTTTGTAAAACTATTATCAACCTAATGACATAATTTTTGTATAATAATTGTCTAGCAAATGATCGGACCAAATATCACGAATAGAGACTCTTTGATTTAGATTTTCAAATTCTTGCGTCAAAATTATTTTTTTTCCATCCTCTATGCTCCGAATATCACATGTGAGATTAATATTTGGAACCCGACTCGCATCCGAGTTTAAAGCTATTTGACCAAAATTTTTTATAAAGCAGAATCACTGAAAAAAAAAAGGAAGATATGAAACAAATTTAACTTCTTAACGCACTAGTACGTGGCCCGTGCGATGCACGGGAAAATAATATTTTGATTGTATTATAAATTAAATAAATAAATAACATTAATCATGATTTACCCATTATTTATAAATTAAACCGGGTTGGACACAGTCCGACCGGATGGACCGAGAACCGGTTTATAACCGATTTAGTGCGCTTGAATAAAGTATTTGCTATCGAATCCGCCAACACCAGTATGTTGGACTGGTAAGATCGATACGATTTTCTAAACAAATTTTGTTACATGAAAAATTATTTTAAATAAAATTACATATTTAAATAAAATAGAGATTTATAAATTGTTTATCAATTAGTTTAAACATTTGAATTTATAAATTGTTTAGATATTTAAGTAACACTTTCTATTTAAATTTATTACAAAGAGTACTATATATATATATATATATATATTAAAGTATTATGTATTAAAATCTGAACAACTACAAGACGGTGCGATTTTGAAAACCTTATATTTACCGTACATTAATAAAAATGATAATGAAATAAATAATTTGTTCACATAAATAATAATAAAATGATATATAAATATTCATAAATCATTAATCATTTTGTCATAAAAGTATTGTTAATATGATTATTTGAAGTTTGAACGACATTACATTCACGTAATAAAGTATTTTCAATATTAAAATTTATATTTAGGTTCAATAATCAATTTGGTCTGGTCAAACTGATACATAACTTAATTACCTAGGACCAACCAAGTTATGTCAAGTTTTTTTTTGACTATTTTAAATATCACCTAAAAGTAATTCAATCAAAGTGGACAGTACCCTAATTCAATCACCCGATTGATCCAAAGTAATTTCCTTATTTTCTTTAAATATAATATTTAATTTTATGAAATAAAAATATTTTATCATTCATATGTCTACATCAAATGATAGTATATTAAGATTATAAATTATATATCCAAAGATGAACTATTTATTTTTATTTTATGCATATTAATAAAAAATAAACATAGTAATTTTAAAAAAATTAAGATTAATTGATTGGGTATGCAATTTAAAAAATATTTTTAGCGTTCAATATATATATATATATATATATTTAACATGATTGAATTTTTGGATTAGAATATATATATTTAAAATAATTTTATTATTAAAAGTCAAAAAGAAAAGATGGCATAAAGATTATAACTTTGAAAAGTTTGTAACCATTAATTTATGAACTCTCCGATTTTAAATGACTTATAATTTTTGAAACATGATACGTACATTTAAAACCCATTAATTTAGGAACCATCTAATTTTTTGATAAAATTAAAATTAAAATGTAAAATGTAAAAGTTGCTGAAAATAGTATATAATAAATGTGGTTGACTTTTCCTTACTACTATTTATGTTAAATGTTAATTATTATTATATATATATAGATATGACTTCCAAAGGTAGCAATATCCAATTGTCGATTTTAAAAATCTGCTTTTTGGACGACCTAGGCTCGCAGTTCCAGTTCCTAGCCTGAATCGATCCCTCTTGCTGAGACAAAAACAGAAAAATCGAAAATTTTGAATTTCGACGTTCGAAACGTCGGGTTTTAGTCAAACCCTTCCAAATCATTCTCTCTCTCCCCGGTGTCCCTTCGGGGACATCTGATAAAATTGTAACGATACAGAGAAGTGCGCAGGATGACACGCATAAATCGAGAAACGGGCTCTCTCCGCCAAAGGTCGCTGCCGACGATGCCGAAATCAAAAGCAATAGGCCAGGTTACTCGCCGTCACATGCTTCAATTGGTTGATATGTTCCTTTGAATTCCTATCGAAATTTGATTTTTTAATGTTGGTGGACTTCCATTCAGTGACTCTATCGAAGACGAAGAAGAAAGGACGAGAGCATAAAGAAAATGTGGTGAGCGCGATACGAGATGCTGCGGAGAAGTACGCATCGGCTTATGTTTTCACTTTCGCGAACATGAGGAATCTCAAGTTCAAGGAGTTCAGGGAACGGCTGAACTCGTCAAGCAGTTTGGGTAGCTAATTATCCGTTCAGATTTTTTTGTTGTGGTTGACGTGTGCCTTTTCGTGTCTGAGTGTAAAAACCCTTCTTCTTCGCCATCATGACTCATGATCACCACAATACGTCTTTCAGACCCGGTTACGGGATTTACAGAAATGTAGCAGACGATTTCATAAATTCGGACATGAGCTGTTATTTTGGAGAGATATCGATATTATGCTGAACTGTAGGCTAGCTTTGGTCTGAATTCATCAGTTTTTTTTTTTGGTTGGAATTCATCAGTTTACCGACAACTATGAACTTAGATGTTCTGTATTTTTTTTTTATTCAAGATTCGGATACTTTAAGGTTGCAAAGTGTAGGCAGAAAGATTTAATATAAGTAGCCTTCATCTCTTGATAGCGTAGGTTGCTTTAGGGCATTGTCCATGATAAAGTTATAAAAGTTTCCCCTTTTGGGTCATCTGTTCTTATGGGATCCTGCAGTTTTAATTCTACAAATTCAGTGTTAATTACCATTTCCTTTTCCATAATTGGTTTTGCATACTCTTATCTGCGTTCTCTTTACATACTTAATACTTTGGTTTCTAGTTCCTACAACAGGGTCAGTTAACTACAACAAACTGATTAATTTGTGATTTCTATGCCCTAGATTTTTTCTAGGTTCGAACAAGGTTATGCAGATTGCATTGGGTAGGTCTGTTGCTGATAAGATCAAACCAGGCATTCACAAGGTCTCAAAGGTATACGATGGGCTTCTCTGCATGCCAACCTTGTACCACTCTTAGTTATCACTTCTACTTGCAATATATATACAGTCCATCTGTACGGGTTGACTGATGAAATTTCACTATAAACTCACATCTTTCTTGGTGTTAATTTTTTTCTATGTAGCTTATGCGAGGAGATTCAGGACTTTGTTTCACTAGTTTGCCTAAAGAACACATTCAAAGGTCTGTCTTTGAAGTGTTATTCATAATGTGTGCTGACGAGAAAAGTTTTTCATTAAAGAACTCACCTGCACTTCTTGGATTTTTCTGATGACATCTAAGATATATAGTACTTCTCTGAGATTAACTTGATAAGAAGTTCTGAATCTTAGAAAGATGACATCTGTAGTTGTACGGTGGATACTATTTTTTTATAATTTTTCAGCTACAGAAACTAAGAATACTTTTCATTCCACAGGCCTTTTATTAATATTTGCTTAATCCTTGTGGGCTTTCGTCAGATTATTTGGTGAATATGAAGATTATGACTTTGCTAGGACTGGAAGCGCTGCAACAGAGACGGTAAAGATCTTACTCTACTAGTTTTGTGTAACCAGATAGCTTTTCTTGTGTTACAAATCATGATAGTGGGCTTGATCTTGATTAGAGAATTTAGGTGTGCTGTTCGTGTGTGTGTGTGTGTGGTGGTTATGGGTAAAAATATTTCTTAATTTGGTTGTTGGGTCATGTATGGCTTAACTAAGATAACTGAGAAAATTTAAATGTCATACATGGTTGTAACTTCAGTAAATTTTATTTCCATCATTCTACTAAGACCCTGATGTGATTTTTGTTCACATGTGGGAGTTCAATATATGTATTTGGATGAATGCGAGTGAGAAAATATGTAGGTTAAGAAACATGAATTGAGGCAGGGGTTGTCTTCATTAATTAGAGGTCATTGAGATGTGCCAGTGAGGTTGGTTGATGAACGGTTACAGAAGTAGCGAACCTCTTCCCAAAGCATCATAACTCAAATGTGAACCTTACCCACTGCATATAGGAAAATAATCCCTAGGCTATGTTTGGTAGCCAAATAAGCTAGCTTATAGCCAAAATAATCCCTAAGCCTCGTTTGGTAGGACGAGCTTTTTTAAAAAGCTCGAGCTTATCTCATAAACTTCTTTAGGTGGCTTTTCAAATAAGCTAGTTGAGTTTTTTATTTCAGCTAGCTTATAAGCTAATTTTTCGAACACTTTTATCATATAAGCTAACTTTTCAGCTATAAGTCATAAGTTATAAGCTATAAGCTCAAAAATTACATATAAGCTAACTAACTTATCAGCTATCAGCTAGCTTATCACCTAGTTTTACCAAACATAGCCCTAATATTTCTCATGTTGGTTGGTTTTTTAGGTGGATCTGAAAGAAGGTCCTCTGGATCAATTCACCCATGAAATGGAACCATTCTTGCGCAAGCAGGGAATGCCTGTTCGATTAAACAAAGGTATGTCATGTGTCTATTTTTCTGTATATTGTTTTCTGTACTTGGTGTTTGTGTATAGCTCTCTATACGTGTTTTAATCATACAAATTTATATGCAGGGGCTGTGGAGCTTGTGTCAGACTGTTCTGTGTGAAGAAGGAAAACAATTATCACCGGAATCAGCTCGTATTCTGGTTAGTCAATAGTGTTTAAGCTGGTTATGAGACTCACTTCAGAGAAAATTGTAAAACGCAGTATTTTCTGCATTTATATTAACATATAATCATATTCAGTCAGATATACCTTACTAAAACGTTGTTGAATGAAGTGTCTTCTTATCAAACTTTTGAAGATGTGATATTTGCTCTTTTGTTTCTTATTATGATTAATATAATTCAGTTTATTTGCTCTCGGTATTGAAAATATGGGTCTTGTTCTACAGCGTCTTTTGGGAGTCAAGATGGCCACCTTCAAACTTCACTTGGTATGCCGATGTAGCTTGGAGGACTTTGAGGTTTACAAAGAAGGGTTGGCAGATACTGTAGCGGGGGAGAGGTTGATTATCATATGTGTTGTGTTCTTTTAAGGGGTCTTAAAATTATCGGCTTCAGGATCGGAAAATTGCCTGTTTTTGAGTGTATCGTGTGTTTTCAATGTAAATTCATTTTTTGCTGTCCAGATTGTGGCAGTAGGTTGGCTTGCAAAGTATCAATGCTGTAACCGTGGGGTTTCATTTCTTTTTTCTCTCATAAATCAACAGTGTATAAACAGATGAGAAGTTCTTAATTAGCTCTGAGTACATGTTTGGTTGAAACAGTGGTAAAATGAGTCAATTATTTAATTGAAATGTAAGACTCAATATGAAATTTAATTAAAATGTAAGACTCAATATGAAACAGCTCTGAGTACANGACTCAATATGAAATCCCGTTTGATGGTTTTGCATTTATTTTATCAATTTAAATAAATTATTTTCACTTATTGAACCTTTCAAATGTACAATTGCCTATATTTGTTGGTAAAATATTTATATCTATACCACCTTAAAAGGATGAGTGTTTTTGTAAAAAAATGAACTACTTAAAATACCTTTACTTTGATATATTTTTAATGACAAATTAATAATACACTAATAAGCATCCTATCTTACATTTTTAATTAATAACTAATAATTACTTAAAAAACTTTTACATTGACATATTATTAATGACAAATTAGTAATACACCAATACCCATCCTATCTTATATTTACAATTAATAACTAATATTTAATTAATTAAATATAAATATAAGAACAAAAATTCCACATCTCCTAAAAACCACCCACACTATTCTCGCACCATTATTTCTCACAAATTTGCATTATTTCACGTGTTATAAATATCTATTAATGAGATATAAATACACGAACAAAACATTCCACATCTCTTCAAAATCAACAACAATATTCTCGAACGATTATTTGTCACGAATTTGTCTTTTTTCACATATCTTCCAAACTGTTTTCTTCCATATCTCCTAAAAATCAACCCAACATAAACCAAACGACAAAACTTTGAAAGGATATAAAATTGTTGTTTTGAAAGACATCCTTATTTTTAATATAATTAAATGGTAAAATCATAATCATATTTAATAGTTCTATTATATAAAAGTTTTTCAAAGAAAAATGATCTAACAAAAACAACATAATATATACTTGTAGGCTAAGTTTGGATTGAAGGATTTAGTGAGGGATTTAAAATCCATAAATTTCAAGTTTACAAGTTCAAATCCTCATGCATGTTGGGATGATAATGGAAGTTGGAGGATTTCAAATTCATGCTAGATGTTTTTTAGTCATTATTTTGAAGGATTTGAAATGACTCATCAAACCTAGTCATTTGAAATCCACTGTTTATCACCGTTGACGACCACGCCGTCCGCGATCATTTAAGTTCATCACAACCGCGAGTGATGGAGATGAGGCCGCGTTAGCGTTTCTACAGAAATATGTCTGTCTTCGAGTTTAGATTATTTATTTTACCGGTCTTTTTCATTTGTCGGATTTATATTCATTATCATTTTTAGTTTTGTTATTTCTATTAGTGGGCCAGTTAATTATTTAATAAGGCAGTTATTTTAGGAAGTTAAAGAGTAGTGGGCTCTTCTTATTTGTACCTACGCAGTGAACAGAAATCTCATTCATCGTATTATCATTTTGAGAAAACAGTGAACTGTTCTTGTGTTCTTATTCCCTTTCGCATACATCCTCTACATCAGTTGGTATCAGCAGACCAGTCGACGATCCACGATGCCGCCGAAGAAGAACAATACCGTGAACGACAACTCCGTTGACGAGCGATTTCTGAGAATCGACGACTATTTCATCGGAATTGACGAACGATTCACGGATATCACGACGGGAATTGATGAATTGCGACTGACAATGCGTACAATGATGGACGAGATGCGACGAAATCGCGATGCTACTGGCCGGGGTACTCGCGAGGGACAACGTGGTGGTCGGGGAGGTCGAGGGTTTGGTGGGGCGCCCCGTCAATGATCGCCACAACCACCGCCGACCGGTGGCGATTCCGACGACACCATGACGGTAGATAACACTTTCGCCAACGGAGGGTTAGGGGTTCATGGACATGGTGGCGGCGGGCGAGGGTTTGAGCCAGGGTGGCGTGACGGCGGCGATGGACGCTGCGCGAGGGGTCCGTGGCAGGTCGGAGGTGAGGCGGAGGACGATGGCTATTTCCGTCGGGGATGGCCGCAGTCCGACGACGAAGGGTGGGATGATGACGGAGGTTACCGGCGTCGGGGTCGCGGGCCTGGAGCAGCTGCTGGTTTCCACAGACGCGGCCGCTTCGGTGATAGCGAAGGGGCGGATGAGACGTGGCAGCAGCGGTGTGAGGGTCGGCGCCCGATAGAAGGTGGCGAGGACTCGCGTTGGGAGTTTTGGGTTGACATCCCAGAATTTCATGGTAGTGTGGAGCCGGGAGATTTTGTTGATTGGTGGGCCACAGTGGAACCAGTTTTGGCATTTCAGGCGATCCCAGAAGAGAAGCGTGTCGCATTCGTTACTACTCGCTTTCGTGGTCGAGCTGCGACTTGGTGGATGCATATTACGAGTTTGCGGCATCGTCAAGGGAAGTCTCCGACTATTTCATGGATGAAATTCCGTAAGTATGTGGAGGACGAGTTTTTACCTTTTAATTATGACAGTGTAGTATATCAGCAACTACATAACTTGAGACAGGGAACTCGTTCGGTTGATGACTATACGAATGAATTTTATCAACTGTTGAATCGTGTTGAGGTACGGGAGACAAAGACCCAGTTGATTTCACGGTATGTTAGTGGGTTGCGAATTGCCATACAGGACATGTTAAATCTTGTACGACCGGAGTCTGTTTCGGATGCACATCAACGAGCCCGGTTTGTCGAGCAACAACTAGCTCGGAAAACGGGCTCGAGTTTTCCCTCTACCACGCGGGCAGGACCATCTACCGGTGGGGTCCAACAACAGGACAGATTTTTCCCGTCTTCGGGTAGCGGAGCTAGCCCAACGACGGCAGCCGGGCGTTTTTCGGGGGCTGGGACCGGACCACAGCGGCAGCCGGGGGTGAGTGGGCCGCCGCCAGCGGCGACGGGACAGCGTCGCGGTCTGCGGTGCTTTGGGTGCGGGGCGGTCTGCGGTGCTTTGGGTGCGGCGAGTTCGGCCATCACCAATCGGCCTGTCCACGGGGTTCGACCTCTCGTGGGTTATTTATGGAGGATGGTGGCGAACATGAGGTGTCGGCAGATTACGAGGGCCCGCCAGTTTTTGATTCTGAGCCCGGGTTGAGCGAGAAACATCATAGTCGGGATATGGGCTTGGCACTGGTCCTTCGTAGAGTGTGTTTGACACCTCGGTCTTCCATTGATGAGCCTGTTGAACGTCATCAGATTTTTGAGTCCACTTGCACTATTGACAACAAGGTATGTCGCTTTATTATTGATTCTGGTTCGTCTGAAATGTTATATCACAGGAAGCGGTGGACCTTACAAGTTGGCCTGGATTCACCGTGACCGTGCGATTACTGTGAACCGTCGGGCTCTTGTTTCATTATCTATTGGGGCGACGTACCGAGACCAAGTGTGGTGCGATGTAGTACCTATGGATGCATGCCACTTGTTGCTCGACAGACCATGGCAGTATGACATCGCTGCTACTCTCGACTGCAGACGTAACACTTACAGCTTCACTTTTGCCGGTGTTCGGATTACGTTGCATCCGAGTCCTATACATCCTTCGCCACCTTCCGGTTCTTCGACTGTCCTTTTTCTTTCTCGGGCAGCATTTGAGATTGAGATGTAGGCGGCACTGTTTGTTCTTTTGGTGACTGGGTCGGACGCTCAGGAGGACCAGGAACCGCCCTTGGCTATTCAGTCTTTGCTCTCAGAGTTTGCTGATGTTTTTCCCTCGGAGCTTCCTTCCGGGTTGCCACCTCTTCGGGATATTCAACATCATATTGACCTGATTCCGGGGGCTTCATTGCCGAACCGTCCCCACTATCGGATGAGCCCGGTAGAACACGAGGAGCTGCGGCGGCAAGTGGAGGAGCTCCTCTAGCGTGGTGTTGTTCGCCGGAGTCTGAGTCCATGTGCAGCACCGGCCTTATTAATCCCGAAGAAGGACGGAGGTGCGTAGACAGTCGGGCCATCTACAAGGTCACTGTCAGGTATCGCTTTCCTATTCCTCGTTTAGATGACCTGCTTGACCAGTTGCACGGTGCCACTATCTTCACCAAACTGGATCTTCGTAGTGGGTACCACCAGATTCGAATTAGGCCAGGAGATGAGTGGAAAACGGCCTTTAAAATTCGAGAAGGCCTTTTTGAGTGGATGGTCATGCCTTTTGGCCTTTCCAATGCTCCGAGTACCTTTATGCGGATCATGAATCAGACTTTGCGGGACCTTATTGGCAGGTGTGTCGTCGTTTATTTCGACGACATCCTTATTTATAGTCGCACAGTGGAGGAGGATGTGGCGCACGTTCGGGAGGTTTTGCTTATTCTTCAAGCAGAGTCCTTTTATGCAGCCCCGAAGAAGTGTCTTTTCATGGTGGACTCAGTTCTATTTTTGGGATTCGTGATCTCAGCTACCGGGATACGTGTGGATGACAGCAAAGTGGAGGCCATTCGTGACTGGCCTACACCGACGACTGTCACTGAGGCACGTAGCTTTCATGGCCTGGCTTCGTTCTATCGACGATTCATTTCCCACTTCAGCTCCATAATGGCTCCGATCACTGACTGTCTCATGGGGAAGGCTTTTATCTGGACAGAGGCAGCGGAGGGGGCCTTTGCTCTCATCAAGAGCAAATTGACATCTGCACCCGTTCTAGTTGTACCTGACTTCTCACGACCATTTGAGCTTTCGTGCGACGCATCGAAGGTCGGCATCGGTGCTGTTCTTAGCCAAGACGGACGTCCAGTTTCTTTCTTCAGTGAGAAGTTGTCGGGCCTCAGGTCACGATATAGCACGTATGATGTTGAGTTTTATGCTGTGGTGCGTGCTGTGCGGCATTGGCGACACTATCTTTTTCACCGGGAGTTCGTTTTGTATACCGATCACGAAGCCCTTCGCCATCTTGCCTCACAGGATAATATCTCGGCGCGCCATGCTTCGTGGACAGCCTTCCTTCAGCAGTTCACGTTTGTCCTTCGGCACCGGTCGGGCACTTCGAACAAAGTAGCCGATGCCTTGAGCCGTCGTGTCCTGTTGATGTCCGAGATGCGAGTGTAGGTGATTGGCTTTGAGGTACTTCGTGATGTCTATCCTGCTGACCCTTTCTCTGGGCCTGTTGTGACCCGTTTGGGGGACGGCCCTTTTGAGGACTATACGTTATCTGAGGGGTTTTTGTTTCGAAGGGTTCGTCTGTGTGTTCTGGACTGCAGTTTGCGGCTGAAGCTTATTGCCGATCTGCATAGCACCGGCCACGTGGGCCGTGACTGGTCCGTCGAGTTGGTGAGTCGTTCTTATTTTTGGCCGTCTCTGCGTCGTGATGTTGGGAGGTTTGTGTCTCGCTGTCCTATCTGCCAGGTGTCGAAGGGGGTTGCAACTAATGCCGGCTTGTACCGACCCCTACCTATCCCGTCGCAGCCGTGGCAGGCCATCAGCATGGATTTCGTGGTGGGTTTGCCTCGGACACAGAGGGGATTTGATTCTATTTTTGTGGTGGTGGACCGTTTTTCGAAGATGGCACACTTCATTCCTTGTAAGCGTACCTCTGATGCTGTTCATGTGGCCCAATTGTTTTTTTAGAGAGATCTACCATCTTCACGGCTTGCCTTCGGCGATTGTTTCCGATCGCGATACCCCTTTTTGAGTTATTTTTGGCGGAGTTTGTGGCACATGGCTGATACACGGCTCGACTTCAGTAGTGCCTATCATCTTCAGACGGACATTCAGACAGAGGTTGTCAATCGCTCCTTGGGGAACCTGCTTCATTGTTTGGTGGGAGATAACATTCGAAATTGGGATCAGCGTTTGAGTCAAGTGGAGTTCGCACATAATTCGGCAGTCAGCCGTGCGACTGGGTTATCGCCTTTTCAGGTGGTGTATGGCATGCATCCGCGTGGACCCTCTGCCTTGGTGACGTTGCTGTCCGACTCCAGTGGGGATCGCCGTGCGTCGGATTTCATCACCAACGTGCAGCAGACACATGCGGCGGCCCGGGCCCGTTTGGAGGCGGCTACAGCTTCTTATAAGAAGCAGGCTGATACTCGTCGTCGTCACGTGGAGTTCGAGGTAGGTGATTTTGTTTGGGCTGTTTTGACTAAGGACCGATTTTCTGCTCATGAGTATAACAAACTGTCTGCCCGGAAAATTGGTCCAATTGAGATTGTGGAAAAGATCAATCCCAATGCATACCGTCTCAGGATCCCGTCGCATATTCGCACATCGGATGTTTTTAATGTCAAGCATTTGGTGCCGTTCGTGGGCGACAACTCAGACGAAGACGAGGCCCATTCAAATTCGAGGGCGAATCCTCTTCAACCCGGGGAGGATGATGGAGACGAGACCGCGTTAGCGTTTCTACAGAAATATGACCGTCTCCGAGTTTAGATTATTTATTTTCCCGATCTTTTTCATTTGTCGGATTTATATTCATTATCATTTTTAGTTTTGTTATTTCTATTAGTGGGCCAGGTAATTATTTAATAAGGCATTTATTTTAGGAAGTTAAAGAGTAGTGGGCTCTTCTTATTTGTACCCACGCAGTGAACAAAAATCTCATTCATCGTATTATCATTTTGAGAAAACAGTGAACTGTTCTTGTGTTCTTATTCCCTTTCGCATACATCCTCTACATCAGCGAGTCAACACCATCAGTGCGAGCTACACAATTGATTTATAATATTTTCAACACATCCATTCAAGGAGTGTGAAGTAGAAAAATTTATATTTAAAAAATTTTGAAATCAAGAGATTTCAAATCTCTCAAAACAAACGGAGCCATAAAGAATTCAAATATTTTCAACTATTTATTCACATATCTACAATTTTAACAAAACGATAAATCTTGGTAAAAAGAGACAACTTAGTTTGGGAGTAACTTGTATACAAGAAATAATTTCAAAGATATATACATAACTTCAATTAAGAGAAGATAACGAATATTTTACGAAATTACACACACGTGAAATGTATACATTATCTAACAAACTTCAAGAGTGGAACAATTCATTTAACTACTTCACTATTTAAGAAAATAAACTCTTCTATTTAGAATTAGAATTAAAAATTACACCTTAGACTTATTGGATGGAATTTTAATCCCATGAAAATCGTCATTTATTTGTTTGCTTGTTTGTTTGTTTGGTTTTTTTTTTTTTTTTTTTT
>BKCP01001114.1:718036-737774 GCA_008636005.1 Striga asiatica
ACTAAAACCAATAAAGTTAACGAATCTTCGCCTGATCATTAGGTGATTAATATCATTTATACTACTCTAAAGGACGAACATTAATAAACTACTTAAAATACCCTTACTTTTGACATATTTTTAATGGCAAATTAGTAATACACTAATACCCATTCTATCTTACATTTTTAATTAATAACTAATATTTACCTAAAAAACTCTTACTTTGACATATTATTAATGACAAATTAGTAATACACTAATAACCATAATATCGTATATTTATACTTAATAACTAATACTTAATTAATTAAATATGTATACACGAATAAAAATTCCTCATGTCCTAAAAATCAACCACAATATTCTCGCACCATTATTTCTTATGAATTTGCATTCTTCCACATATAATAAATATCTAATTATTTCGATACAAATACACGAATAAAGCATTCTACATCTCCTCAAAATCAACCACAATATTCTCGCACAATTATTCTTTACGAATTTGTTTTCTTCCACATATCTCCCAATCTGAATTCTTCCATGTCTCCTAAAAATCAAACAAACATCAACCAAACAACAAAGCTTTCAAAAGATATAGAATTGTTGTTTTAAAAAGCATCTTAGAACAATCGTTGGATGATTTTTTTGCAACCTAAATTTATAATATACTCAATTTCTTTGCTTAAAATAATATTAGAACAATTTTATGAAATGTATAATACTAAAACCCAATCCATTTTTTTTCATGTCGAATGGAATACTACTTGAGCAACATGATTTAATTTTGACTATTTGATTATTTACAAATTAATTAAGAATATTTTCAAAATAATGATATACCTATATACGTTGAAAACTAATTAATTTTTACCAAGAAACTATATCGATATATTACCATTACTCATCTATATATTAATTTGTATTATTATAATAAAGCAATGTTTTTATTAAAAATTATACGAAATACAATAATAACAAAAACTACTACATACAAATTCTTAATGTTTAAGAAGGAATACAAAAAGAAAAAAAAATGCTACGAAAAATCAAACAAGGTATTCCACTGAAAATTTGAACGAATATTTCATTAGTATAACTTCCAATGAAAAATTTCATTGTCTATTCCAACAGAGATAAAATTAAATTACATTGGAATTACATTTAAACGGAGTATCCAACTGAAAACATTGTAGTGCTAGTGAAGAAAATCAAAACTGAAAACATAGCACTACAAATGTAGATCCTTTCAATCTCTGTGGTGTAATCTTGACAGACAATTTGATCAAACGTGAAAATACAATAGAATTTAAATGATTTGTTTCTTTTACATCATAGTGATGAGGCGGGCAATTAGATCGGACGTAAATAAATATAATATAATTTCATTTTGATCAAACGTAACAATAATAGAAGTCGAAACATTAGAAATAATAGCAAATAAATTTCAAATAGTCCACTCAAGATTCAAGTCTGTTACTAGATAGGTAAAACGACCAGGACTCGTCAGTGGCGACCCAACTCCACAAGACCATAGTAGGTTTATGTGAATTGATAAAAGGATCATGGCAGGTCATAACAGCACAAGCATTGGCCAATCCCGAACATCACTTATCGACTAATCCCGCTCCAAAACCTACACTCATTAAACGGATAGTCACTTTGTCATTTTCATAGCAAAACAAGAAGAAAGAGAAGAAATATTTAAACATGGGAAAGAGGGAAAGGAGATGATTTGCATCTGGGACACGAGCCAGTGAAGGCACAATCCATCCATACACATGCACCGTCACATTTGACACGAAAGAGCACACTACATAAATAAAGAGATGAGAAAAAAGAGTGTACTACAAAAGTACAAAGAGCCTCATCACACTAGTAAAAGACACAATCTATCCAAGAAAATGTCTGTGTCTCACAAAGAAACAAGAATTACACAAAGCACATGGTGCCAAAATGCACCTTGCATCAAGAAAGTGATCCCGTTAATTCGGCTTTCTTGTCTTCTAAAAGCTTCAACTCATTGCGCCACCCATCCAATTTTGCCACCTTCTCCAATTGTTCCGGCTTCAGGTCCTTTTCAGAAGCTTTCTGCTGTTGTGCTTCAGTCAGCCGAATCTGCAAAAGGTTAAAAAAAAAAAAAAAGAAAGATTTCATCATTTATTGTGTTTGGTGTGCAGCTAGGAGGATAAGAAACAGAGGCACCGATCTAGTTGCTAGCAGGAACGAACAAATTTACACGTAGCAATTAATGCGAACAAGCAGAAAGTAGGCAAAATTGCAATTTCAGTCATGTTGGCTTGATCCAGTGACGTTTTTAGTCCTAAGAATTGAACATTTTACTATTTGGTCCTATAATTTTAAAAATTCAACGCAATTTCAGTCGTTTGGGACTGAAATTGCAACAAAATTTAAAATTACAGGACTTAAATTGCTAATAGATTTTGATTAGCAATTTAAGTCCTGTAATTTTAAATTTTGTTGGGACTGAAATTGCAGCAAAATACTAATTACCGGATCAAAAGACAAAAAGTTGAAATCTTGATACTAAAAATGCCATGGCATTAAACCAACATGACTAAAAATGCAATTTTGCCCAGAAAGTAAGACAAAAGTCAGTCAAAGCTAGAGGGACTTCGCAAAAAAGCTCTTAAAATGACCTATAAATGCTTTTATTCTTGTTCACTATCTTAACTTCCGTTATATTGTAGGGAAGTATGCAGTACAACAGGTTTTGAATTAAGGTTCACAAACAGGGAGGACATTAGTAATATAACTTGGTAGGCCAAAAATAATTCTTCAAATCTACTCAGAAATAAGCTCAACATAGAAATGATAAAAGTAATTGAATCTCGGCAGACAAATAAATCATGATAAAGTAAAGTACAACACTAGTCTTTAGCACAAGATCAAATTTTGTGGCATATACATTGTATAAATAACGAAACATAGCATCTCCACTAACCAACCATTTAGGAATGGCAAATGCCGACCCCACTAGTAGAATTGTAAATTACCTTCTTTTTTAGTGCTCGAATCTTCTTATCAATATCTTGAACTTGCTCCGAGGGACTTGCGCACTCATTTAATGCATCCGAAGGTGCAACCACCGAGGAACTCCCGGAAAGAGAGAGGCCATTCATCTTTGATTCAACGAAATCTACATTTTCTGGCACGTCAGCCGAACTGTCAGCAGGAGATGTATCATTTTGTTCTGAACTTTTACCCTTGTCTAGAGCAGCCTAATGAAAAACACGAATCAAATTAGAGATATAGCATAAAAATAGGATTTTTCTTAGGATTTAGTCAGCATTGGATAAGCAAGCAAAAGAGAGGACTCCTCTTACTGGAACACAAATTTCTATCCCAAGTAAAACGTAACAAAAAGATGAAAAATGTTGTGCAGAAAGTAGTTACTGTGAAAGCTCCCACGTGAAGCAATATATGTTCACAAAAGTAATGCACACAAGGTATTATCATATATGTAGACACGCACACACACAAGTATACATGGTACATCACAGAGTATTATGTCTATCACTTTAAAACCTACACATTACACACAGTCGCAGCGTATATGTGAAGTCAGTCATTGTGAAAGCTCCTACATGGAGCAGTGCATATGCACAGGCGTATTGCACAAAGTAATTACATATATACACACACACGCTAGTATACACAGAACATCATACAGCATTATGCCTACATCCCTTTAAAAACCTACATTTATACATGCAATGGTTATATGATTTAAGGGATATAATATTTGGAAATTAATTAAAGAATGTGTGCCATTTAAATTGGAAAAAATAAGAACAATCCAATGATTAAAAAGGCACGAGGCGCAAGTGCGTTCAATTGCCTAGGCACTTCAATATAACAATTTATATATATGTGTGTGTGTGTGTGTAAATATATTAATAGTTCCCGACAAGAAAAGAAAAACCCAAAATTTCAGAGCTAGCAGAAAAATCTCAGTCCCAGGAGGAAGAAGGGAAGAAGGAAAATTGGAATCTGCCACAACTATATGAAAAAATGATTAG
The DNA here is from genome assembly GCA_008636005.1 of Striga asiatica. Classification (NCBI taxonomy): domain Eukaryota; kingdom Viridiplantae; phylum Streptophyta; class Magnoliopsida; order Lamiales; family Orobanchaceae; genus Striga; species Striga asiatica. The sequence continues at coordinate 722,062 of BKCP01001114.1, forward strand.
AAAACAAGATAAAACTCATTCTGCCGACAGCAGCTCCAGAAACGTCAGTTGGTAACATCAGGCAACATTGCTGCTGGAGACACAAAAAAGAAATGACAGAAAAAAAACAGAACTTGCCAACAGTTTCAGTGTCACAAAACTCCTGCAATCGGGTAGCAATTGGCAGAAGAAAAAATCACATGCCTGATCTAGGGTTTAGTTATGGACAAGATTTATTTTTGCGCATTTTTAAACTAGAAAATCCATAAGCATGGCCCTTAAATTTAGGGTTTTGCCTATGTTGGGTGTGGAGAACAACTCGAGCACCAATGTCTTGTGTGAGGCGTTGCCTTTCGGAAAGGCACCTCGTGGCCTCTCCTCACCCAGGCAGTCGGGTACACCATGCTTTTGATTAGATCGACGCCTTCTTAATCACTAAAAACAAACCTCAAATAGGTTTTTCCACTATCACCCTCATATGTTCTCGAATGACTGTAATGCAACCAAATTCTCCTGATATAATTACAATATTACATATGAGATGGGAGTGCACTCAGTATTCCGTATCTTGCTTGCCATCTTTTCAGCTATTGCATTTCCGTAACTTGCCAAACATTTCCTCTAGATCAATAAATTCCTCACTTAGTTGCTCCGCAATCTTTATGACAAATTTGAAATCTTCAGCGGATGGCCTCAATTGCCATGTACTTTGTTTGTGAACCATTGTGCGATAGAGATAATCAATAAGCACAACTTTTTTTTTTCCACACAGAACACATCATCTAACTTGTTCCCATCGCTCCCCTCCCAGATAGTCAGTTTTCTCATTTCATTTATATGACTGCTACAAGATTTCCTATAGAGAAGATGAAAGAGGACAAGAGGAAAATTTGAAGGGTATGGCATACACAACCAAAAGGCTAAAAACTTTGATATTTACCGAAGCTAAAGGAATAGATATTCATATATAACTTTTCAAAATTCTTGCTAACTAGAAGAACACTACTAGGTGACATTCATCAGAAAACTCAACATTAACCTGGAAAAAAAGTGATGGCATTTCATTGGAAACTGACTAAATAAATGAGAATCTGGAACATCGATAAATAAAATAAAGAGTGGATTGTTCATCGACCTGCTGGCGCTTCCCTTTTTTCCTCTCATTCCTCTTAGCTGCTTTGGACTTCGGTTTAGTCTCCTCTACCGGTTCATATCCCGGCGGCACCTCATGAATAGCCGCCATCTCCTTCTTCCACTGTCACACATTTCAATAACACACAATTGAAGAAACCCACAACAACAAAAGCCTTCATACCTGAAGAAAGCATGAGTCACTCACGAGTGCGCCTCTCGATTGGTAAATGGCGACCTCGTCCTGGGGTGTGTAGCCGGCACGAATCCGAATAGGCTTGCGTAGGGACCCGTCGGGCCGTCGGGTCGGGCCGAGGATCCTCTCCCCATCTTTTAGGGTTCTGCCCAGCTCCGCCGTCAACTGCGTGGCATCCTCCGACTCCCCATCAGCGTTGCTCCCCATGCCTGGTTTTAGTGTTGATCGCTGAGAGGGTGTGAATAATTTGGTGAATGATTTAGTTAGAGGGCGAATTGATTAATGTTGGCCATTGGTCATGAGAATAGTATCATGATCGATTGAAAACTGAGAAATTGTTCTTTTGTGAATTGAGTCAATGGGCCAGATTAAATTTTGTGGGCCTCTCACGGAAGAGCTATAGTAGAACTGTAAAAAAGCCCGTGGGCCGGCCCGCCCCACAGAAAAGGCGGGCTGGGCCTTTATTTTCAAGGACCGCCAGGGAGTGGGCGCACGCAAGCTGGCCCACGCAGGCCGGAAGTTAGGGCGGGGCAGACGGACTAATCCGCGGGCCGGCCTGCCTAATTTATATATATATATATATATATATAGGGAGTGGTTCAAATAAAAACCTCTTCTGGTGTGAGAACCGTGAGAACCATATTTGATGCTATTTTTTAATTGTGTATGATGCTATTTTTAATCTTACATGGTGCTATCATTTTTACAAATGCTAAGTTGCTATTTCTAATAAAATATATCCTGATTAAAAATAGCACTAAATACAATCAATCATAGCACTACATACAATTAAAAATAGCGGTTCTCACGCTACGACTTGGTTCTCATTTGAACCACATCCTATATATATATATATATATATATATATATATATATATATATATATATATATATATATATATATATATATATATATATATATATAATTTTAGGCTATTAACTTCATCTTTTTCCTGCTCATTTTATTATTTATGAAACAAATCATTACATTTTATATCAATTAAGTATAATATTTTATTTTAAATATTTTAATTTATAATAATTAACAGTAATCCCCTCTATATATAACTAGTACAGAGCCCGTGCGATGCACGAGGTGTATAATTTTAAGGTTATTTATCTAAGTTTATAATTATATACATGAATAAAGAAAAATGTACGGGATATATTTAGTACGTCACCCGTGCAAAGTACGGGATATATTTATTTGAAGATTATTATATTATAAGATGCAATATTCAATAAAAGTTTATAATACGCAAGAAAATTGTACAATGTTCAATAAAAGATTTATAATATTCAAGTGGAGTTTTAAAGTCTCTTATATATTAAGATTACTGATAAAATAATATTTTAATTAATGAATTTCCTTTCCTTGTAGCCAAATTGTGAATGTGATTTGAGGAGTACAACAAATCGATATATAGCTGACTTCCTTTTTTCATTGTAGTTTTTTTTTTCTTTTTTTTTTTATAATGAATTTAAAGATATTCTAAAATATAGCAAAAATTAATTTTTTTATTACAATTAGGAATTTTACTAAATATAAACTCTCAATCTATGGTGTTAATCAACGTTTAAGTCTAAAAAATTAGGAATTTTTACCTCTTTTAATCAACGTTTAAGTCTAAAAAACAATAGAGTTATTATAAATTTTTTTTCTACATCTTTTAAAACATTAAATATGAGCATGTTAGGGCTAGCTTGTAAAATAATTAATATATTATCTCACTAAAACATTTATACTAATAAAAATTTAATTTTAGCATATAAATTTATCCCTTGATATAAGAGAAAGTAACAGTTTTACTTATTGTTGTTCACCATATAATATTTAATTATTATTTTATTATATAATAAAAAAAGAATATTGTTAAATAGTGTAGTAGAATTGTTATAAAATTATATGATTTTTTTTTTACAATATGAATTTAATATTTTTTTATGATTTGATAATATAAACAAATCTATACTTAACTTTGACAAATAAAACAAATAAATACTTTAGTAAGTATTTAATGTATATACTAAATAGGAATATATTTGGGATAATCAAATACCAAATATAATCAAATAAGTCAAAGTGCACATTTTTATTTGGTATTTGATTTTTTTATTATTAAATTTTTTTTATTATACTTATCTTTTTAAAATAAAATAAATAAATAAATCAATTAAATAACTAAAATATTATAATACCAAAATAGTAACGACATTTAATACAATTGACTTTTCTGGACAGTAAATGTAGTAAATAGAATCTACTTTTATAAAAGTATAGATATGATATTATATTATATTACTCAAAATAATAATGCATTTATTGCATTGACTTTTCAACTTACTAAATTTCGTAAATGGTACCCCTTATTATATAAGTATAGATTTCAGAATGAACTGAGTCTACGTGACAAATTCTCATGCTTCGAAATCTTATTTGACAAAAAGTCATGTTTTGGAGTTAAGCTTGGATATAAATTAATATTATTAATTGTATTTTAATATCGTTTCCTATTATAACCATTGAATTGAAAATATATTTTAATAGTTGATAACTTTTGTATTTCTTATCGGTTTTACATATATAATATATCAAATTAATCATCTTTTGATGAGCTTCGATTTGACATCCATATTGTATATATAAAATAAATAAATTATATTTATCTTTATAATAATAAAAAATTATTTATTAGAATTAATTAGGAAATAAAATTATTACCAATTAATATATTTATGTTTAATGTAGTTATATGTTATAAGGTAGAAAATTTATTATAATATAACGCATATAAGTCGCACAAGTAACATGTGTTATACTAAAATATATAATAATATATACTTCCTCATATTTTTATTATTTGTGACTTTAGCTTAATTAATCATTGATAAAATAAATGTCATTTTAGATACTTTGTTCATATTTTTCCATTTTTAACCCTTCAATCTAATACACATTGTCTCTTTATGTCCTATCTCCATCGTTTCCCATAACATCCATTAAATAGGGTTAATATTGTCAAGAAAAAAAATTTAATTAGTTTGTTGCATTTGAATTGATATTATGAAATCCGTTTGTATTTTACTATTTATATATATATATATATATATATAATATAAAACAGTAATATATATCCTTATAAATAAAATTTAAATTTATTTATCAAAAAAAATTAAATTATATCAAATAAAACTATAAATTATATTATAAAGTAATAGAAATTGGTAAGAATTCTTTTAAAAATGATATTTATTTCAAATTTAATTGGTATGTTTTCAATGTCATAAAATAAATAATTATTTATATAAATTCTAAAATTACATATAAAGTTAAAAAACTGTGAAGCACGACTGATGCGACACTTGATGTATTAGGCATCTAATTAAGTAAAAAAATTAATCTATTTTGTTTAATATTCAATAAATATATTCTACACTTATGCATATACATATCACCATATTTTTCTATTTATTTAAGATATATATTTTTTTACTTATGTAATAATAAATAATATCGATATTTTTATATGATATAAGTAAAAAAATTCAACACGGTTTAACATTTTCATTTAATGTACGGGTGTTTAATTATTATGATTCAAAAAATATAATTTGACAATTTAATTAAAACCCAAAGTAATGTTTTGTATAAAATTAAATTATTTTAGTTAGAAAAAAATAAAAAATTTAATACTTTTTACAAAAGCTTTCTAATTCAACACCCGTGTAATACACGGGTATTGTACTAGTATTAATTACTTATGAATTCTCATTAAAGGTTTATAAAAGTTATGCACTTCCGAAAATTTTATAGTCTAACTTTTTTTCAAACTTTCTATTTGAAATGAATTAATATTTTTTTTATCTCATTAAAAAAATTTATATAGCTAAGTGGTTTATGTAACATAACAAATCCTTTAAAATAGTATAAAAATTGCTATAATAATAATAATAATAATAACAATAATAGTAATAATAATGATAATAATAATAATAATAATAATAATAATAATAATAATAATAATTTCATATTTTTTCTACTAGCTTATGATCCTGTAAATCTGTAAAAATTGCATTATTAATTGTATTTTATGCAATCTAAAAAATAATTCATTTATATGTAAAATATTTATTAATTATATGGTTTAATTTTAATACTAATCAAATTTATTTAATGCTATATGCTTGTTATATAACTTATAATATCTATACACTAGTACAAATCTCGTGCGATGCACGGTCAAGAAATATTCATTACTATTATAAATAACAAATGCTCATTAAATAATATTTATAAATTAAGAATATGGAATCTATATCTATATCTATATAATAAGAGTATACTATTTACTAAAAATAGTAAGCAAAAAATCTGAGAATATTAATTATATTCTATTTTTAGAATTTTTTTTTCATTTTTTTATATAAAAAAATTAGGCCGCATTTAATGCTACCATAAATCATGGAATTTGTTATATTTAAACTTAAAATTTCAAAAAAACTTGCCTAATTGTATTTTAAGTTTTTTTGAAAAATATTTAAATCCCAATGATTAAAATAAAAATATCCATCTTGATCTTAATAACAAATCTATAATAATATATAATATGACAAGGGCAACACGTTAGATTAGCGAATAATTTGAGTATTTGTCGGCAGATAAAGAAACATTAACGAGATTAAAATCAATTACTTAATAATTAGTATATGAATAACGAAGATTAATGATTATTCATTTTTTGTTTAATTAGATTTAAGAAGAAAAATTTAAATTTTTGCCAGCAAAATTGTGAATGGATATTAAATAATATTACTACAAACCTAACAATTTTGCAGTCAAATCACTTTCCTCTTGGGCTTTTGCCTTTTCCCTTTGAAAAGGGAGGATCATCGGCTTAAAATAAAATTTTTTGAAATTTCTATATAGATTTATGTATTATATTCCAATGCAAGGAATGATAATTCTTTCTAACAAAATGCTCCAAATATCATATCAAATAAATATATATTGTATATGAAAAGAATATTCTAGATTGATTTGTATGTATTTCATACCAAATGCGTTATCATTTGCGAGATATACACAAATTCGTATAATATATTTATGTGAAATTGGTAAAAAAAAAAAGAATTAATTGATGGATCAGTACAAAATATGATAAAAGAGATATAATCAAAATCGCTTGACATTCGACACATTACATATAGACAATATTGATAGTAACAATATAAAACTGGTATACAAAACATATAGACAATATCTACTATGTAAATATTCTCTCCTAAAGTTCAACGTGAGATATTAGATCATAACACTTATTATTTACTCAAATAATATTTTAGATACTTTTTTTACACATTCAATACTCACACACATAATATTTTAGATACTTTTTAGATTTTTCTTTGTTTGCCCATTCTATACATTAAAGTTTATATTTTTAGGTGCTTTTAGACATTGTCTTTAGATAATAGTTTACTGGAAGTTTAGGTGACTTAACATTTTTTAAGAATAATTTGGAATATTTTAGATATCTTTACATATGTTATATTAGGTATTTTTAATACTTTAAACATACATGTTTTGTGGTCTTTTGTACATGATAATTTTATATTGTACAACAAACTGATATACGTAAATTATATCACATTTTAATCCCAAATATTTAATTTATCATTATTATTTAATGCTATTTACCTGTATCTTTAATTTATAATTATTATTTAATATTATTTTCACGTGCATCGCACGGGCTATGCACTAGTCAATATGTAATACAATTTACCTATATTAATTTGTTGAAAATATTATATAAAATTTAAATTGTACAAAATTACATAAAACATGTGTTGACTGACGTTTCCGGTCAACGGTTAAAAAGGTAAATAATGAAAAGATAACGAGAAAAAGACAAGAAGATGCGGTTTAATCACGATTTTATTAAAAGATCACGAGGTCGGCACTTGCGATATACTTACAGATTTTTATACGAATTCCTTATAAGTCTAGAGAGAGAAAATGTAGAGAGAGTTTAGACAGTTGGGATTCAACCACCCAAAAATAAATGAGGGGGTTACTATTTATAGTGCTCTTTAATGCGGCACTGTTCAGGTACTGATCACCGGTCTTGTCGCACAGTAGTTCGACGGGACGGACCGCCATTTCTCTGACTGATTGGGAGTGATTCCTGGATTTCCCAGTCATTACCTGCCATGCATTTAATGCGGGTGTGGGCTGCATTTAATGCGGACATGCTCCTTGGCTGAGCTAGACGTCCTAGTCCTGCAGACTAGTTTGGGATGTCCCTTCGGCAATCATTCGTTGACAAGTGGCCTTGTTCTATTGACTTTAAGATCGTGTCCCCATAAGGAGCCGACCTTACAAGATCCCGAATCGGGCAGCATATCAACTCCCATTTCAGCCTCCGCGGTCTCTTCTCTACTTCGGCACCAACCTAATCCGCCTTCGCGACAGCGAGGATCGAGGTGCCGACCTCGTAATTGAGAGAACGGGGTGCCGACCTCGGGATCGACTCTAACCGCCCTTCCGGTTGACTTTGACTTTTACTCAGCTCGGCTCTTGCACTGGCCGGGCCGGTCTCGACCAGTTTTTGGTCTCTCGGATCGTTACCTTTATGAGAGCCCGACCCGGGTATCAATAACATGTCTATTTAAAATTAGTACACGACCCGTACGGTGCAAGTAACTGATAATGTTACATTATATTCATTTCAAAAATAGATGTCATTTTAAAATTTTTATTCAAAAAATTGATTTGACTACAATGTGATTTAAGTAAAAAACAAACCTTTTTATATATAAATACACACACACACACACATACACACGCACACTGCACACACACCAAATAATTTGATATGTTCCACGTACAGTTACAAAGAGGAATCCACCATAGTATCATCCAAATTTTTCTTTCATTAATATCGAGTAAAATGCTTAGCAATATGAATAAAAAATATTGAGATACCATTTATTATCATAAACGGGTATATTGGATCAATATATAGTATACCAAATAATATAATTTCATACATTATCGATAAAATACAAAAAATAATATTCAGTTTAACCATTAAATTAATTGCCCAGCGTACAAAACAAAATCAAGACTCACGTTTATTATAGCTAGAAATTAAAAAAAGACCCAAAAATAGTTACCAAAAAATAATTAAATAGAAGCTATCATTAACACAATTATTTAGAATAATTTTATAAGAACTTATAATTGAATAAATCAACCGAACTTACACGATCCCCGTAATTATGGTATCTTAAAAATAAAAATTTTTATTGTCTAACTATTTCTTAATTATCCACGATTTGAGCAATTAAATACACAAAAAATGAATAACATTTACTAATAAAATATAAATAAAAATTGTCATTAACACAATTTTTTTAGAACAGTTTTTGCAAACTGCATAATTAATTATTGTTGTCGATATTTCCATGATTGTATTAATTATTTACATATTGAATAAATCAGTCAGATTTACGGAATTTACGTGATTAATGATTAGTCGAGATACGTGCTTGCATTAATCGTCTAATATTGTGATTGCGCACGTTTAATTCCTCGCATTTATACATTTTTTTGACTTATTTGATATTATGAATGATTCTCGTGCCTTTATGAGGTTTTTAATGTTTTTCAGGATGTAAGGAACTATTTCTGAGTGCACGATGATAAGTGGATGCGTGAAGAAGGTTTTTCCAACAAGTACGGGGGAGCCTTGTACTGAACCTGCAGGTCCCGTACTCCTGTAGCAGGCCCATGCAAATCACGTAATTGGCAGGAGAACTAATACAAGTGGGCCGCAAATATTAAAGATGAAGTGGACTTGATTTTGCTGGAAGGATTTATTTGGCTTTGGGAATACATAGGAGAGAAAGAGATACACGTGGCCTGGGAGTATATATAATAAAGGAAGGAGTCTTTTACTAGGGATTACTTTCGAGACATTGCGGCTGCGAAGGAATATTAGACAGAGGGACCTATTTGAGCAGATCGGAAAGAAGCAGCAAAACCGTGAAACAGAGAAGAATTCTATTTTCTTTTCTTTTTCTTTCTTGTGTAATTAAATTCATGATTATGTTATTGAACGCTATGCGTGAGTAGTTCTTTTATTATAGTTCTGAGGAAGTCGAACCCTACGATTGATGATGTTTGATTAATTTATATGGTTGAGAATTTCAATATTTTTTTGGAATTGCCTGTGTTATTTTGAATAATTAACCATGATGTGTTGAGTCTTATTTAGATTGATCACCTAGATTAGATTCATATCTATAGTTGAATTAGACCTTCAATCCTTAATTGTTGTTGTGTTTAATTCATAAGAGGCTACCAAAAGACAGTAACTACCGGGGATAACACGACCTATTTAAGTGAGCGAAAGCGGTTGAATTCACTACTTAGTCTAGCATATTTTTCTAATTCATAAAGTGACTGATTGTATTAAATCTTGAGATTGTTTTTTTGGATTGTACAAGAAGTTAGGTTTAATCGTAGAGTGTCTCACGGTTAAATTAAAAATAAGGAAAAATTCGGGTAACAAACCATGTCGTCGCGTAGTGCTAGTAATTCCATGAGATAGTGAGATTTGATACTAAAATTGATTAGACGAGTCAATCGAGGGCGTAGACGGAACCATGGACTAGAAGCTTCCTTATTCATTTGAATAATCATTTTTATTTGCTGCATTTGATTTCATTTTGCTATTCATAATTCTAATAGTTAGTTAATTCATACCAAAACCCCCCTCTTTATTAGTATTTTCATGATTTCAATTCAAGAAAATAATTACAATTAAATTCCACACTCCCTGTGGGTTCGGCCCTTGCTCACTACTATTGCTAGTTGGTAGAAGTCGGTTAAGGAAATTATTATTATAATTTGACCAGGTCGCGACGACGCGGTCAATTAAGGTATATTAAAAGCTTTTTCACAAAAGAATTACACGAAAAATATAAACCACTTATTAAACAATAAATGATACAATTGAGTTAATTTTTTTTTACCAAAACACATAATTGATATTGCAGCCAAAAATCCCATATTTGGATAAATCAGCCAATTCACATAATTTGAGTAATTAAGGTATCTTAAAAATGAATTTCCATAAGTGATTATTTGAAATATACCATAAATTGTTAAATTAATTTCCCAAAATAGTAATTAGATTTTTTTTGGAGGGAAATAGTTACTAAAAAAGAATGAAATAGAAACTATCATTAACATAATGATTTTAGAATAATTTTAGAATATATTATAATTGAATAAATCAACTGAACTTACACGATCCGCGTAATTAGGGTATCTTAAAAATGAAAATTTTATTGTCCAATCATTTCCTTAATTATCAACGATTTGAGCAATTAAATACACAAAAAATGAATAACATTTATTAAATAAAATATAAATAAAAATTGTCATTAACACAATTTTTTAGAATAGTTTTTGCAAACTGCATAATCAATTAATGTTGTCGATATTTCCATAATTGTAGTAATTATTTACGGATTGAATAAATCAGTCGGTATATTAAAAATGTATTTTACAAAAAAATCACACAAAAAATATAAAACACTTATTAAACAATAAATTATACAATTCAGTTGAATTTTTTTTTTACCAAAACACATAATTGATATTGCAGCCAAAATTCCCATATTTGCGTAAATCAGCCAATTCACATAATTTGAGTAATTAAGGTATCTTAAAAATGAATTTACCATAAGTGATTATTTAAAATATACCATAAATTGTTAAATTAATTTGAGTAATTATGGTATCTTAAAAACGAATATTCATATGGCTTAATTATTTTCTTATATAATGAGCCGCAATTTCCATAAGTGATTATTTGAAATATACCATAAATTGTTAAATTAATTTTCTAAAATAGTAAATAGATTTTTCTGGAGGAAAATAGTTACTATTTAAAAAATAATCAAACACACACACACACACACATATATATAACTAATGATATTTTATTTTAAACCGTGCATTTGAAAAGGATTAAATACTCCTAACCATATAAGAGCATCTACAATGCATTGAGTCCAGTCTAGCCTATGTGGCAAGTAAATAAACCCAAGTCTTAGATGACATGGATAAAACTATGTGAAATTAACAAAATCCACTCCAATGCAAAGAGACTAGGTCTCTACTTGGGTCTAAAATAGACTTAAGGGGAGACTGAGTCTCTTTTTCTGACTGCCACATCAACAGGACCCAGTCTACTTTTATTTGCATTGGAGAATATATTTTTTAAGATTGGGTCTATTTTTTATGTGGCATGTAATTTTTTGGGATTGATTCCAAAGCATTGTGGATGCTCAAACTTAGATGTACTAATATTTATAGGTCTACTGCCGCTTCGACCGACACTACCCGGGAATTGTATGTAGATTATTTTAAAGAAACTATTTGTTGATTAAATGGGGAAAGTGAGACAAAAGTGAAAAATATTATTTTGATGGAAGAATGAAATAATTTTGAGATGGTGAATGAATATGATCAAAAATGTAAAGTTGATGTGAGAGAAAAATTATAAAACAATGAGTATAAATGATTGATAGTTAAAATATGTGAAAGAATGAATATTGAATTTTAATTAAAAAGAATGTATTGTAAATTTTTTTTTACTTTTGACTGTATTGATAATATTGAAGAGAAAAAGTTTGATTAAAAGAATAATTATTATTTTTGCAAAATAATATGTATCCAATTGTAGTTCCGTTCGAAAATAATTATCTTACGAGACAAAAATAAATTATCCGATCGATTTGCAGTAGAAAAGTCGACTTTATACACAACTACAATACAATCACTGATTTTTTTTCTTTTTTCATTGGATCAACACATATCACGGCGTTTATGCAACGTGAAATCTTCACTTAATTTACCTTTTGCTATGTTGAAGATTTGTTATTATCCCAAATATTTGATCACGGATACTTAATTATTACATTATCCAATTACTTTATTATTTCAATTTTCATATTATGTGTATATTGACTAACAATGTTTGATGAAAGAATCGATTTGAAAGTTTAAAGTACCCTATAATCATAATTACCCACTAGAAAGGCGCGATCCTATAAATATTTTATCGATTACAATGCTAAATCACTTTACTATTTTCAATTCTCCAATCATATCATGTAGACAAACAATTACAGGTTAAAAGTCCAATTTTCGGCCAATAAACGTTACTTTACCTATAAAAATATTTTTTGCTTTTTGTTTTTTGTTTTCGTTTTTTTTGGCCGATAGATTTTTGTAATGTTCCCATTTTTTATTTTAAATTGTTCACACACTAGTACATAAGCCGTACGATGCACGTTCTGTATTTATTTTGGAAATATTATAAATTGAAGTGTATTAATAAATAAAAGAGTTATAATACGTAGGAAAATTATCAAATCATAAAATGTTCGTCGTGAAGTCATATATTATTAAAAATCTTGTTGTACACAACAATATTAGTTTGATTATTGGGCAACTCGTCGTCCTCACAAATTAATATTTTCTACCCATTTCTATTTCTTACACTCGAAGCAACAATATATAATTGGCCGTGAATAAAAATCAGTTTTTTTAAGAATAAGTAAATGCGCTATAAAGATTGACCATGCCTCTTATTCATGGTTATGGCATACGAAACCTAAAGTGGGATTGACCATGCCTCTTATTCGTGGTTCGACAAATGAGGCGTTATTTTATCATTTAACATCAATTGTACTTGATTAACGAAATAATATTCACTAATATTTTTATAATTTTTTGATCATTAATTTCTCAAACACATGAGAGATTTATTTTTTCCCCGAAACGATAGAGATATTATATATAACCGGACAAATAAACAAAATTACCGAACAAATGTACAAAATTACAACCACCAGCTGAATATAAACATCCAACAGCTGAATACAAATAGTTAAATAAAGTGGGAGGACAGTCAAAGACTTCCTAGAGCCGACCCCAACGGGGTAATACTCACGAACACACAAAAACACTAACACACTAAAACACTAGAAAACTAAAAAGACCCCAATAGGGTAATACCCGAGTGTCTGATCCCAACAGAAAAATAAATTGACACTCGGGTGCACAGACCAAATGGACCAAACCAAAAATACAAGACCAAAAAATAACACTAACACAAATACAAACAAACGAAACAAAACAACTATAATACGATAAATTAGGCCATTCGTAAGCTAACTACCAAGCCCAAACCAGCAGAGAAACAATCGATCTCAGAAGATCCAAGCCTGAAGAGCGGCTACCGAAACTGCAACACCACTTATATAGAAGCCGAACTCGAGCCCGAACCCATCCAAGATCAACCCGCCCCAGATCGGAGGAACCACCAACCAACTACCAACATCAAAACCACCCGAGGTCGCCTAACACCACTAGCCGAACCCAGATGCACCGAAGCCCCCTTCCGTCCCGATCACCAGAGGACCTAGAAGGTGGCAGCGGCGCAGTCCCTGAACTCCGACCACCCGATGCAGAACGTCAGAGCCACCGGAGCCCCGTCCCCATCCAAAGACGCCTGCGCCGCCCAACGCTACTGCAGATCCAGGAAAACGACGACCACTGTCCCTCGCAACCCAACTGAACAAGGAGAAGTCAACCGCAGTGTCCGAAATGCACCACAGCAGAGGGAAAGACACAGGAAGCCGACGAACAAGGTCCCTCGCAACCCCGCCGGAAAAGGCAAAGTCAGTGTTGTGTTCTAGGCGCACCACCACTGAGGTCGCAACGATTCCCCCCAATCGCAACATCATTGAAGGAGAGAAGGTCCAGGATGGGTCGACCAATCAAGACCGACCACTGCCGTCGCCGAGGAAGGCAGATCTGCTATTAATTTGAAGAAACCTGCTAATGGAAATTAGGGATTTGGTCACCTAGAGAGAGAGAGAGAGAGCTCCCGGTTTATCACATGTTAACTCAAACACATGAGGGATAATACTATATTATCTGATAATATACTAAATATATTTTATATATATACATTCAATTTTAGTGTGTGAAAAACATGAGAATAATTCTTTATTTTAAATCACTATTAAATAATAAATTCTAGTTCATTCTAGCATGAATGTCCCTGGCAACTTGAAGTAAATGTTGATGTTTTCTTTCTACTCACCCATTTTGTTAGTGAGTTTGTACACATGAAGTTTGATGTATGATGCCATTGGATTAAAGAAATCATGGAGAAAAAATTCAGTTCCATTATCTGTTCTAATGCATTTTATCTTCTTTTGAAACTGAGTGCAGATGAGATTATAGAAATGTGTCATATACTGTCCAGTATCATATTTGTGTATGAGTGGATAAATCCTTGTAACTCTACTGAAATCATCACCAATGGTAAGAAAGTATCTATGACCATAAAGTGAGGGAACAGAGAAAGGCCCCCATAAATCACAATATATGAGATCAAAAGATTAAGAAGCTGTTGAAATACTATTTTAAAAAGGAAGCTTCTTATGTCTGGCAAAATGACAAGTATCACATGGTAAATTAGATAAACACTTGCAATGAGTAGTGGAACATTCAGGTAAAGTAGCAAATTTATGAAATGATAAATGACCCAACCTATTATGCCACAATTCAGATGGTGAAAGTGCATGAGTAATATCAGTAACATTGTTCTGTATTACATTGAGAGTTGTATCAGAATCATCAGAAGTAATAGAAACATCAAAACAGTCTTTGATGCATTATTATCAGAAACAACATTGACAGAATGTAATGTATCAAAACTAGTAAGAGATAAATGGTATAAGCCGTTCTTTATTTCAACAAAACCAATCATTTGTTGGTTTGCAGGTCCTGTAAAGAACAATAACATGAGGCAAAATTGACTAAAATTATTGGAAGCAATTAATTTTGGTACTGAAATAAGATTAAAAGTAAAGGATGGCACATAAAGGACATTTAGCAACAACAAAAATTAGAGATTTAGTCCTGTAAGTGGACCCAAATTGAGGTTTAGTTCTCTCCGATGCCCACTTTTGGAAAACGTCCCATAAGTGCCAAAAATCGTGAGAAATCGTCCTCACACCGACTATAGCAGGTAATTCTTACCGGCTTGCTGATGTGGAATTTGTTTTCAATTTTTCTTATTTTTTTTTGCTAATATGGCGAATTATGTGGCGACTGGCGAATTTGCTGAGGTGGAATTAGTTTTCAATTTTTTTTTTTTGCTGATGTGGCGAATTACAATAAAATTGTAGGAAGGACTCGAACCTGGGCCTATGGCATTCAAAAGACAACGTGAACCACTTGACCTAACATATATTATGTTAAATATTTACCTTCGCTTATATATATATATATATCAAAAACGTTTTATCC
>BKCP01001114.1:739205-749698 GCA_008636005.1 Striga asiatica
TTTTTTTTTTAAACAAACAACGCCTCGGAAGGGCGGAACATTGGGCTGAATCCCCAACCTGTACATAGATCAAGACCCGAAAGCTGGGGCCCAAAGTGTCAACAAACTACAATGAACAAAGTCTCTGAAGCAAAACAAAACAAAAACAACAAAAGAAAACCAAAAAGGAAAAATAATACAAAGTCTGTCCACGGGCTAACAAGTGCCCGGAAGCAAGATCCAGTCTAATGAGAGCAAAAACCTAATCTACTAAGATCGAAAAGATGGATATCCAAGCTGGTCCATCCGAACAAGCGTGCGAAGGCAGAGTGGAGCAGTGTCGGTCTGAAATGTATGTGTGTCTGATATGGTGGTGTGTGTTCCCCTCACGGAAAATGTGCTTGATCCTGTGATGGACAGACCGGAGTAGGGCTCTAATACGCATAAGCAGGTGCTGAATCTGCCACAAGCCCTGGTGGCCCAAGGTCAAAAGAGTGGCGACAGTCGCAGCGTCTAGCTCGATCCAAATGTAGCTAGAGAGGTGGATAGCAATCTGAAGGCCGACCTGTAATGCCCGAATCTCTGCATCATAGCTCGAGGAGGCCTGAAGGGGCGCGTGGAAGGCGGTGATGAGGGCGCTGCTGTGGTCCCGGATCAAGCCTCCTCCTCCAGCAACTCCAGTGTGACGATCAAAGGAGCCATAAGTGTTCGGCTTGACCCACGGAGAGTCAGGTTGAAGCCAAACAACAGCTCTGGCCCGAGGAGGCCGAACAGGCGGTGGTGAAGCCACCATGTAACGGTGTGGCGGCGTGCAACCTGTCCAGTCTCGGGCCGTGAGCCTGCCCAATGCTATGAGGAGTGAGATGTGTCTCTCTACCTGCAAAACAATGTGAGAAAGTAAAAAAGTAATATCACTATGCTTCGCACTATTCCTCTTTGTCCAGGTGAACCAAAGGATCAGACAAGGAATGAGGAAGCCCACGTGTCTAAAGTGTGTGCTCTGTGAGAAAAAACTCAGGAGCTCAAAGAAACTGTCTGTGGTGGGTAGGGATATATGTGTCCACGTGGCAAAATGCTCCCACACTCTCCTCACAATCTCACTCTCTAGAAAAAGGTGGGTAAAGGTCTAGGTCTCATGGCGTCCAGTCTCAGAACAACACACACACCGAGAGGGGAGGGAGATCCCCCTCGCGTGTAACACAGTGTCCACAGGTATCCGGCGCAAGAGGGGACGCCAAAGGAACACCGAAATGGTAGGGGTGAAAAGGTCGCTCCAGATGGCCCCGAAAAGAAGATTAGGCCGATCTCTCAGTCTGATCTGCTCCCAAGCCGAGGTAGTAGAAAACACACCCGATGATTTAAGTCTCCACCTCATGCCATCCGAACCATCCCCCGAGATAAGGATCTGCTGAATCTGATCTAATAAATGCTCGCTAAAACCCGCCCCAGAGCCCAACTCCCTATCTAGCTTCCCCCTATCCCACGACCCGTCCATCCAGAGGTCGCTCACAAGCAGGTAGGGGGAATGCAATACCTGCCTATCCCTAGACAACGGCCTATCACCTACCCACCACTCATCCGAGAAACTGACCCCACCCTCGCCCAAAACCCAGAAGATGTGATCCTGGGCCCGCCTACCAACCCTAGTGAGGCGCCGCCACTGTCTGCTATCATGATCAACAGCCGTGACCCAACAAGGGTGGTTGGCACGTCTAGGGCAGTACTTGCCGCGAAGGTACTGAGCCCAAAGCGACTTTCCCTCCCTGAAGCGCCACCACAGCTTGTAGGAGAAAGCTGTAACAATGTCCCTGAGGCGGCAGATGCCCAAGGCCACCCTCGGGGAGGGGGCGGAAGATAGAGTCCCAACTCACCCAGTGGGTACGTCTCCCCCTCCCAGAACCGTCCTCGTAACCCCAGAAATAACGAGCCATAATTTGGTCAATCTCGTCAAGAGTAGACTTAGGGGGGTCGAGGACCATAAGCACGTGAATCGGAAGAGAGCTAAGAGTGCTCTTGATCAGCGCAAGCCGACCACCGAAAGAGAGATGTCTATGCAACGAACTAGATATCTTGTCGATCATCCTCTGCCTGACGCCCGCAAAGAGCGCTCTCGTGAGGTTGCCCTTATATAAAGGGACCCCAAGGTAGGTAATGGGAAGGTCACCACGCGCAAAGCCAGTAATGTCGTGGACCCCCTGAGCCCACCTGTCAACGGTGGAAGATGAGAGGATGAAGGTGCTCTTCTGCACACTGACCAGTTGACCGGTGACCGAGCCATAGTGCTCCAGAAGGCGCATAAGCTCGACCAGTCCATCATCATCCGCCCAGGTGAAGATGATGATGTCATTCGCATAAGAGAGGTGAGAGATGAGAGGACCATAGCCACGGGTGCTATAGGTCATATGAGGACAGTCGCGGATGAAGCCGTCAAGACAGCGAGAGAGGTAGTCCGCCGCAAGAACGAAGAGGGAAGGAGAAAGGGGATCGCCCTGTCTAAGGCCTCTAGAGGAGGGAAAGAAATCAGTGGGGATGCCATTAACCAGGACCGAGAATTTGCAGTGCTCCACACACGCCTCCACAAAACTGATCCAACGCTCAGGAAATCCTATCCTAGCCAGAGCCTCCCTAAGAAACGGCCACTCAACCCTATCATACGCCATAGCCATGTCTAGCTTCAGCGCGATATTCGGAGCCCGCTTCCAGTCCGCTCGGGAGATGTTGTGGATCATTTCCTGGGCTAGAAGGATGTTATCACTAATGACCTGATCCTTGACGAAGCCACTCTGGTTCGGATAGATGAGGGAGGGGAGAAGGGGTGAAAGGCGACTGTTAAGAATCTTCGAAATGAGCTTGTTGGTCACATTACACAGGCTAATGGGCCTGTAATCGGACCAAGAGCTCGGGTTGGGTATTTTGGGGATCAAGATGACAGAGGTAGACGTGAAGAAATCCGGCATCCGGTGACCGGAGAAAAAATCCAACATTTCCTCCTCGACGTCAGTCTCGACTAAATCCCAGCAGACCTGGTAGAAGAGAGAGGAGAAAGCATCCGGGCCAGAAACATTGTTGGGATCAATCCCGAAGACAGCATCTCTAACCTCCTCCCTACTCGGGAGCTCACAAAGTCCAATGAGATCTACCGAA
Organism: Striga asiatica; assembly: GCA_008636005.1. Classification (NCBI taxonomy): domain Eukaryota; kingdom Viridiplantae; phylum Streptophyta; class Magnoliopsida; order Lamiales; family Orobanchaceae; genus Striga; species Striga asiatica. The sequence goes on from BKCP01001114.1 coordinate 742,329, forward strand.
GGAGAGATTGTGGGGAAGAAAGAAGCATTCGGGGCCACGAGGGACCCTCTGTCAGAGGTGAAGAGGGTCTGGAAGTGAGCAGCAGCCGACTCCCGAATTTGAGCCTCCTGGGTCAGGGATGACCCATCAGCCTCGATACTATGGATGTACGACTTAGCACGCTTCTGCCTAATGTAGCCCTGGAAGAACCTAGTGTTCCGCTCGCCCTCGGCCACCCAGTGAACGGCCGCCTTCTGCTTCCAGAAGTCCTCCTCCATAAGGAGTCAGAGCTGGTTCTCGGCGTGGCAGCGGTGCATCGCAGTCCTATTTTTCGGAGTGGGGTCTAGGTCATAGGCCCGCTCAGCCATCGCGTGCACACTCTGAGCCGCAGAAAGGCGCTGATGAAGGTTTCAAAAACATCCCAGTTCCACTGTCACAACCGACGCCGCAGTCTGCCGAGCTTCGCCTCAAGATTGCGCATCCCGAAGAGCCCAGTCGGCTTAAGCCAGGAATCCCTGACAGTGTCGTGGAAGGAGTGGTGGCGAACCCACTTGTTCTGGAACCTAAAGGAAGAGCGGTGGGGGGTGCTCGAAAATCGGCACCAGATGAGAAGGGGTGAGTGGTCAGATCTAAATCGAGTAAGGTGTGTGACGGTTGTAACCACAAACACCTTCGCCCACGCCTCAGAAACCAAGGCACGGTCGAGCCTCTCTTTGAGTCCGTCCCTCACCCACGTGAAGGGCTCACCATCACATCCAGCGTCAATTAGCTCACAGTCCGCCACCGCCTGGGTAAAATCCCACATCTCCCACGACCGGTCCAAACGGCCACCCACACGCTCATCGGGATGCAGAAAGATGTTGAAATCGCCACTAACCATCCATGGCAATCCCTCCATACTCTCGGCAATCTCACGCAGGGTGTCCCAAAGGTCATATCGCCCGACCCTAGTACACTTGGCATAAACCAAGGTGTGAAAGATGGGCTCTGGAAGGTGGGCAGCGGAAAGCTCAACATGAAGCACCTGATCGGTGCCGCGGATGACATGACAAGTGTAGTCACGTGAGTGAAAGAACCAGATCTTATGCGAAATATTACCCACGACCGAGTGGAAGCCAAGGCGACGCGAGTAGTAGTCAAAAGAAGGGGTGCGAATCATCGGCTCAATAAAGCCAACAAAATAGAGTCTGTGATCACGAATGAGAGAATGAAGGTGAGAGAGAGTAGACCTATTCGCCAGGCCACGGCCATTCCAAATAATGGATGTGATAGACATATCAACGGTCGCAAGAGCCAACGGATATAGTTCGCCTGTGGCGAGGCTGGGTCCGGCCACCTAAAGAAGGCATGTGGCGGAAGGATCGAATAGCAGGGGAGATCGTCCGTCGTGTCGTGCGCTGCGTGGCTCTGGTCCTCGTGGACTGTCTGCCTCGGTAGGTGCTCGTGGCCTGTGTGTCGTCTGGCTGGGTTGTCTGACCTATAGCAACACTGGTGGGTTGCCCCATCTCCGGGGTTGTCTCCTGTCTGTCGTAGTGAACGAAGGCACTAGAGGCGAAGCTCTCGCACGAGACGTCATGCTGAGCGCGGTTAAGACCGCCTGCCTGCTCGGGGATGGGTGAAAGAGAGGATCCAGCAAGCGGAGCACTCGGGTGCTCGCCGCCAGAAGGAGGATGAGAGCTGGCTATATGCTCAGCCGAGCTCCCAATCTCAGCAGGGAGGAGATAGGCCGACTCATCCCCTTTCGGGAAAGCGGTGACGGCAGTAGCTCTCAAATCCGAAGATCGGACTGGGTTAGATACGCGCACAGTCAAAGGACCGGCATCGCACGCACTGTCATCAGATAGGTGAATGGACTCTCCCCTAGACGAGGCGTCCGGCTGGTCCATATTGTCTACGAGGAGGTCGTCGTCATCCAGAAGCGTAAGGTCCGTAATCCTAGGTGGGCCGCTGGAGGAAGGCACAACCTCATTCTCTGCCTCTGGAGAGAGAATAGCAAAATACGAGTGGTTGGCCTTGAAGGCCGACTATAAGGTCTGTCTGGGGAGAAAGCCCGTGGACTTGGGCTTGGGACCTACTATGGCCAACTACTTAGGCTGGTTAGGATGAGCATCCTTCCTAGTCTGGGCAGTATCGACAATCGCAGCCTTGCCCTTATCTTTAGACCCCTTTGGGGTCTCGGGCGCGCGGAGAGGAGTTTTGCTCTTTCCCTTCGGTTCCCTCCAGCCGGTGGAGGGCCCCGGCTGAGTCGCACGGTGGCGCGGCGGAAGTGTGGGCCGTCGCTTATTGCCACTGGCATAGCAGTCAGCCGCAATATGTCCCACATGACTGCACAAAGTGCAGAACGCGGGGATCTACTCATAGATCACCCGCTGAATAAAGGTCTCTGAGCCCTGCTCAATCTCAATCTCGTGGACAGGCTCGACTCTGAGGTCTTTTCTCTACACAAAATCTCGCCACGTTAGCCCTCGACTAGAGGGATGTCGGGGCGTCAATACGAATCGGCTGTCCAATACACTTAGCTAGCATAGTGATGGCAGCACGGTCGTAAAGCTGGGGTGGGAGGCCGGGAATACGGCACCACACGGGGACAACCGGCGTCTCCGTCTTTGGGTTAAACCCGGCATTATACTTGAACACCCTAGCTGGGCATCCACACAGATGAATCGAGGTCTTAAGCCAAACCTCGTTATAGTCCTCGGGATAATGAAAGGTGTCTAGGAGGTGATTGAAATTATACCACTTAGACGACACTCTACCCTTAAAACCCAATTTACCTAATCCAACAGATATATCTCGGGGGGCAGGGATAGCATAAGTAAACTTAAACACCAGGTGATGGGTCTACTTCTAGATCTGGAGTAAACGGTGGATGTGAGCTCAGATCTGTCTGAACCGCCTCCAAATCATTGCTAGACCGCGAGATACCTGCAAAAACTCAACGCCAGAGGTGTTTCCGGCGTAGAGCCTCCGACGCTCAAGTCAGTATGAGAGTGATGAAGAGAGGCTGCGCAGCAGCTATGGGGGGAGAGTGGGAATGAATGAGAGTTAGGGTTTGGGGTTACCTCATTTCCTTTATATAGGAGTGAATACTTACTTGAAGTGCCCAAAATGCCCAAGTCGGTGGACCTAGAAGGTCCAAAGTGCCCTGGTCGATTTGTCTCCCCTTGTTGCTGAGTCATCACAAGATTCCTTCTTATCCTTTATAATATGTAGAGCTTCGGATGTGCTGTAAGTGTGGTGAATTGTCATCACTCCTTTGATCCTCGAGATGTACAGAGTCGACCTCGAGAGCTAGGAGGTCGACTTATGATCATATGAGGATTCGGAGGCTACGCTTAGTTAGTTCCCTCGAATGGAAGTTGTCTTCAGAGAGTCATCTTACTTAAGTCGACTGCTGGGAGTCGTCTTAAACTATCGGGATGCTAGGAGGTTGCACTTTTGCTGTTTTTCTTATGTTGATGTCGACTAGTGGAAGTCGACAGACTAAAGTCGACTTGTGGGAGTCGACTAGACAGATTCCTGTTTCTCCTCGACCGCTCTCTGTAGAGTCGACTTTAGGGAAGTCGACTTGAGCATGTTAGCGGAGTCATCTCAACTTGCGAGTAATTCGAGCGGTTCGCCGGTCGAGTAAGGAGTCTCCAGACCGGGTTATCCTTATGTGGCTATATCATCTAGTCTCCCCCAAAAATTATTCTAAGCAGTCTACTGCTTAAGAGTAAATTTGGCGGTCGATTTATCTGCTCGTTTATTCAAACCTCGACATCGAGGCCCTTGCCTTGTAACCTTACGGTGCTGTTGTGAGACCTCATCATTACCTTCGAGATAGCTCTGACAGCCTGACACTCTTTTAAATTTTGAAATTTAAATCTGTACCTATCACGTCCCTTCACCTCCGCCTCCTCGTATTCCGCGCTTTACTTGGGACCGTTAGATCAGATCGTTATCTAATGGCTGGTAATCATTTACCTCCTTTATAAGTATCTCTCCTTTCTTCGAAATGTTACTTTTCCGCACTCTTGCTTTCTGAACTTTCTCAAACTTCTCCGGTGCTCTCCGTGCTTTCTGCTTTCCGGCGCTTCCTTCCCTTCGGCGACTCCAGATCTTCAGAGCTTTCCGACAACAGTCATGTGTAAGTGCTCTAATTTCTTTAACTTTTGCTGCTTCTCTTTTTGTTTTTTGTATATTTCCTGGATTTTTCTGGGTTTCAAAACTCGTATTCTTGGTGTTCTTTGAATGGCTTTACACGAGTTATGTTAGATCTTCTTTGCTTGAGTTTTCCTTTAGATTTCTTGTTTGTTCCACTCTTGCCTCCCGTCGACTTCTGGTTCCAAGTCGATTCGCGCTTTTTTAGGTTGATTTTGGGTTTGGTTCTCCTAGACCTTCTTCGCCCCTGTTCGCTTATTGTCATAAGGACGGGTGAAGTACTCTCACGACTTTCTTTGTTTTGAAACCATTTTCCCGTGATTATCCTCTGGCTCGACTTACGTCGACTTCCATAAGTCGATTTATTCTTTGTTGGTTATGCGCTTCCTCGTCTCGCACTAAATTCGCCTTTACTGATCTCGACTCTTCTTTCTCATTTTTCTAGATTCCGACACTGGTTCTTCGCTCGATACCATTGAGCGCTTGATCGACGAAGGTCCCCAGTCGTCCGATTCAGTACAAGTAGTCGGTTTCAAACCGGCCGATCAATCATCGAATTCCCATTCGGATGTATCTTCTTTCGGAATTGACCAGGATGCTTACAGACAAGCGTGGATGTTGGGGGTCTTGGCTGAAGATCCCGAGTATTCCCGAGTCTGAGAGTCTCCTCGTCTCGACCTCATTCCCCGAGGTATTCCCCTTAGGATCTTAGATTTTCCTGTATATAGAACAAGTCCTTCTTCTTTACCCATAATCTTTCCTCTTCTCGAGGCTCGAGATGTTGTTTCAATAGCATGTCCGTTAGCTAAGTTAGCTGTTTTAAATCCTTTTTGTTATGCCTCTGCAGCCGAGGTCGAGGGCTTTAGAGTGTACATCGGTCTTCCTGCCGACTGGGAACTAGCCATTCCCAAGCCGACTGACGACTATGCTAATCCTCCACCCGGTTTTTATACCTTCTTTATCGACTAAGTGTTATTCGGTCTTCGTTTTCCTATTCAACTCGAACTTCACGCTATTAGTGACCTGTACGATGTACCCATAAATCAGTTTTCTCCTAATGCGATTCGCATCATGATCGCTTTTATTGTCGTTTCCAGAATAAAACTTAGATATTTTTCTCCGGAGTTTCTCTTTCACTGTTATAGCTACCGATTCATAAAAGACGCCCATTGTTTGGGTCGTCTTGCCGGCGTCACTTTTCTTGACGACCTTTCTTCAAATGTAACTAAGTGGAAGTCGAAGTTTGTTTTTATTCGACCTGCTTCCGGTAAATACCCCTACCCGAACGCTTGGATTACCTCCAAGGTCAAACAAAATAAACGGCCACGGTGCCCCAAATTCGAGTCGATGCTGGCCGAGCTCAATAAACACACCTACATGGCTCGCCCGTTGATCAAAGAGTTACCCCTTCTTAGTCATGTCGACCTCATTGCCGACGAGGATCTTCCTCGTCTCGACGACCCTCGTAAGTCTGATTTTCATGCTCTCTATTTTGGGTCTGTGCTGACATGTCTGACATTTTATGCTTGTTTGCAGATTCCGTTCTTGCCTGGTTTGGAACTCAAAGAGCGATGGGAAATCCACGGCTCGACCTACCCCTCCGAAGAAACCCGACGACGGTTCGGGATCGGGTGTGAAAGAGGCGGCAGTCGAGACGACTGCCGTCAAGAAATCGAAGGTTGTACTCCCGCCTTCGGGGAGTCAGAAAAAGGCTTCAGGCTCGCTTCCTCGGAAGCGGGCTCAAGGTGCGGGTGACGTCACTCTTGTCCCTGTCTCGCTCAAGCGCCAGAAGACCAAGGACAAGGGCAAGGCCGTCGAGCAAGCTCCTCCTCCCAGTTAGCTCGAGACGGTCACCCTCGAGAAACCCTCTCAACTTTGCGATCACCCTCATCCCCACGAGATCGCTAAGTATTTAGACTCCGTTATCCCTGCTGCTGACAAGGCCCGCGCCGATCGTGATCCCTACAACCGTGCTAGTCGCGCCCTTCTTTGTTTTTCTCGGGTAATTTATCTTTGAATTCAGTCGATTATTTCTACTTGAGTTTTTAACCTCTTCTGACTTTGTTCATTCGCGGTTCTTTTCAGTTCATGGCTTTTATTATGCCCTCTCTCCTTGAGGACACCAGCTCGCCCGACTCCAACGTCCGTGCTTACAAGAAGAAGTACGAGGATCTACTTCTCGAGCTCGAGAAGAAGGACGACAACCTCTTAGCAGCTAACGCCCTTGTTGCTAAACTAAAAACTGAGAAAGCTGCAGCTCTTTCGACGGTCGACCAGCTGCGGGCCGATTTGGAGAAGGCTGCGGACGACACCCTGGTCGAGAGGGAGGCGGGTGTTCTCGAGGGACGCAGGACATTTCTCAAGTCCCCGGTGGGCTCCGTTTTGTTAGAGCATTATCGACAAGAAGCTGTCAACCTCTTCTGCAACTCTCCCGCCTTCCTCGACAAACTTTGTCCTGCTAATCTTCAGTACTTCAATTTTACTTTTGATGCATGGGAGAAGGTAGTGAAGGGTACGGAGTGTGAGGGTAGGCTCGACCGTGAAGAGTTAAGAAATCGCTCCCTTTCCCCGACGGTTACAGGGATGATGCGACCCTTCCTCCGGACTACCCGTGGTGGGCCGGTCTCGAGGCGATGGTCATTCGCAAGGCTGGATTGAGTGGTCGTCTCGAGGTTCCTCCTGCTCCTTTGGCTGGTCTGATCGAACTAGTCGGGCCAAATGGAGCGGATTATGTGGAGTCTCCGGACGTCGAGGATCGCGAGGAGCTGGTCGAAGCTGAAGGGGTCGAGGAGGTAGGAGTTAATGGTGGTGGCGAGAAGCCGAGTGATGAAGTTGGTGACGATGATGCCGAGAAAACCCAAACTATCGCTGCCGAGGATGATGGTGAGGCAGAAAAATCTGATGCCGAATCCTAAAAGTTTGTTTTGTTGTTTTTTATTTTTTGTGTTTTTTGTGTGTCTCGTCTCAGCCCATTTTCAGGGTTTGTAAGGGCCGAGACAGTTCGAAATAATGAATTTTCGTATCAATATAATTCTTCTCTTTTTCCTTCATTGCTTGTGTTAATTGTATTTCAAATTATCTTGCTGTTATTTCCCGTATATCTTCTCCCCAACCCTTCTTGCGAGCTGGTTGAAGTCGAGCAACAATTTGAACAGCTTCGTAGCTGTGAAACGTTAAGTTTTTCAACTCGTCTTCTCCCCAACCCTTCTTGCGAGCTGGTCAAAGTCGAGCAACAATTTGAACAGCTT
>BKCP01001114.1:769241-834730 GCA_008636005.1 Striga asiatica
TTTTTTTTTTTTTTTTTTTTTTGTTGAAACGATAGAGATTTTATATAACGCGCACAAATGTGCAAAAGGTCAGCCACCAGCTGAATACAAACAGCTAACAACTGAATACAAGCAGCCAACAGCTGAAAAAGTGGGAGGACGGGGCAAAAGCCCGCCTAGATAACCGACCCCAATAACGTAAAACACGAGAACTAAAAAACAACACACAACGACCCCAACAGGGTAATACCCAAGTGTAGGATCCCAACAGGATAATAAAGTTACACTCGGGCAAACAAAGGCCAACGACCCAGACCAAAAACACAACAACAACACAACCTAAATAACACACAAAAACACTAAGCTACCAAACAAAACAAAAGCAACTAAACTAAACGAGCCCTTCTAAAGTAGCAGCATCGAACCGAACCAGCTAAAACAAGGCGACTGTGAATCCCGTAGCCAGAGACACCGATCCCGAAACTGCCCAAACCACTCGGTTGCCTAACGGTTTCGAATCCCTAGCCCCGGAACAACACCTAGCTGACCCGCACCACGACCATCGCACCCAATTGCCTCGAAACAGACAAACGAGGGCCACGGCCCCAGCCCCAACCCCAGAACGCCTGAAAGCTGCCCAAAACCACCTCACCGCCGCAGCACCACCCTGACCAACACCACTGGTATAAGAATGGACACGACGACCCCGTCAACCTGAAAACCGAGTACACAGGGGAGATGACTTTGAACAGCAGCAACGCCCAGATTGCTGAGTAATTGAGTCGCGTCCCGCCCTCAGAACCGCACCATGGCTCCACCACCGCCCGACAAAGAAGCCACCACCCTGAATTTGTGGATCGGCGCCGGAAACGACAGAGACCCCGAATTCGCGGATAGGCCCAACTCCATGGAATACGGATGGTAGAGCGGAAAAAGAGGGGCAGGAGCCAGGCGGCCAAGAGCCAGCGACCGCCGGCGAAGCTCTATGGCCACAATGGAAGGCAGACGACGTTGAATCGGAAGTAACGAGACTGGGAGAAACTGGGGGCGAGGGTTTTCATTTTCGTCAGAGCTTCACAACAGATAGTTCAACTACGTCTAGGTTGCGAATCACTTTATTTATATTTTACAAGGAACGAATAATATGATCTTACTGTTCGACACATCAAACTATATTATCTACAATGTAAAATAAAAGAACTTATGCTCGTACAAATAAATAAACTGCAAACACAAGTACTTGATTAAAACATAATTCTCATTCAAAATGGTATTGTCAACAACTGAAAGATGAGCTTTTACAGTATACTTTAACAATTGGTTACACTAATACATTGTGTACATTAGATGGATTTAAGTGAGGATAATTTTATCTTGTACTGATTGAGTAAACAAACTAGACCTCGATTAATTACTGCGTTCCCTTGACCCATAAGATATAAACAAGAACGTGTATATAGTCATTGCTATTTTGATTCACTAAAAAGTCATTGTGCTAGGTCAATAGTCTGATGTGTTTTGGGTAGTGATGTTGTATGTATGGTGTGTTGTTCGAATATTTACGGTCACCATGTCCGATAATCAGACGATCTCTCCGAGATTAGCTCAAGAAGGACTATTAAGTTAAACCCTGTAGGTGGAATAAGTTTTGACATATATAATAAGAAAGAAGTCAATTAATTATATTATTAGTAATTAAATTAATTGTTGGACATAATTATATCTTAAACACAGAGAGATAAATCTAGAATTGTTAACGGAGCTTCAAATATAATTTGGGATCCAAATGGGGAGTGCAACGATATTTGTCTAGTGGACTGAAGTATCGTTCAAGTATGAGCAGAGTGGGCTTAACCCACAGCTAGGCCCATACTTAGGAAGCCCGTATTTGTCACTTCCTTAGGGTCCTTGTTGTAGCCTATAAATATACAACCTTTCTTGGGATTATAGCATACAACACGTGAGTTTCTCTAGATTTCCAATCGAGAGAGCTTTGTTCCGTCGCCCACAAAGACGGGAAAGTTGTGTAAGGAAATACAGCAGAAGTCATGTGGTCATTCGAGGCAACCACGAGACGTCCGCGACCATCGCGTGTACGTCGTGCACCACCGCCGTGCACCGAGCCCCCCTCGCTGATCCACTATGACGCACCCGTACTGCAGCCACAGCACCCAGACGCACCTGATTGCGAGCAGCCACATGCACGAGCACAGTCGGGATGCACGAGACGCCATAGCCCATCGCCCGTGCCTGCAGTAAGCCTGCTCACACACAACGCAGCCGAGATGCGAGGAGCCCCGGCGACCCGCACACGTTCCTGGAAACAGACATACACGAAGGACGAGGTGAGAAGATCTCCTAGAACCGTTTATCCAGCCCCGTAGGCCGTATAAATTTGTACAGAGCCTGCAAGTTTTAAGTCGTAAGTGTTCAAATTTAACTTTAATCCGCTGCGGTTTAGGATTTAATTTGTAGACTTGATCTATGACTTGCACGATACGACGTTCCTAATAGAACCTCAACAACATCAACGAGACTATGTTCATCTGAGAGAAATGACATAATCTATACATAGTTGGTAGATATGAACACTAAAAATAATTATTGGCACCTTCTTTTTTTGGGTGAATATGTAGAACAAGAGCTCGATTTAGGAAAAAGAAATAAATGAAAACAATTCACAATCGATTATTAGACGTATGAGACGCCGAAAGATTTCACAAAGACAAATCAATTTGTTCGCATAAAAAGGTGAGTTCAGAATTCGCCAGAAAAAAAAGACGAGCAGAGTTCGTCGGAGATGGTCGTCCGTCTTTTACGGGAGTTCGTCTCATCCATCATTCGCTAGATTTCTTCATGCTCGGTGTTCACCAGAGATCGTCGCCGCAATACTTACAAAAAGGGGGAACATCCGATGAGGAGAATGGGGAAGGAGAAGAAAAAAGGTGAAGAAAGAATTAAAAAATAGGAAAAAGTTGGTAAGTTGAGGATGATGTTTATCGACATTGATTTTCTATATTTTCTAATGGTAGGGAGTTATGTGGAAACAAAATTTTGTAATAGGGAAGAGAGAAAATATATGCGTAGGGACTCAATAGGAAAATGAAAACGAGATTAGAGATTTAGTAGGAGAATCCCGTAAAAAAATTTGACTAACCGACATATAAAAAATAAAATGAATAAAATATTTGATCTAGTCTGTTAAATGATAGGTAGTTGAAAGTATTTGAGTGGATGAATAATTAATTAACGTTGATGTGATGTGTGAGGATGATTGATTGATATTATTTAATTATATTGATATATTGAGAAGTGTTAGATTTTGATTAATTGTTGTCCCACATTGGATGTATACCAAAGATGTGTAGGATCTTATTAGTATAAATAGGTCCCTTGCCTTTGGGTTACAATTGCACCTTATTCTATTCTCTCCTCTCTTGGTAGGAAATCCTTATTTAAGGAAATCCTAATTTGTGGGTTATTTAACCCTAGTTGTATTTTGTTGGTGAGTTTAGTAAATTTAGAATTGCGGTTGGCGGTGCCCGGAAACGTAGGCTATTTTCGCCGAACTCCGTTATCAATTTTTGTGTCCTTTTTATTTCTCGTCTTTTATTTATTTGTGTTGGCTTATTTTTTGTTTGGAGTAGTGCTTGCCATATTTGTTGGAGGGGTAATTTTGTCCGCTGCGTTTTGGTGTTCTACCCCAACAAGTGGTATCAGAGCCAAGTTCGCCCTAGGCTAATTCGAATAGGCGAGCACTGAATTCGAGTTCGAGATGTCCAAGGAGGTCAAGGGCGCATCATCCTCTGCATTCATTCCGGCAAGGACGGTGATGCCGAACGTCAGACTCCTGGTGGAGATTTTCGATGGGACCGAGCATTTCGGCATGTGGCAAGGCGAGGTGCTGGATTGTCTTTTTCAGCAAGGCGTCGACATTGCAATTGAGAAGCCAACCGACGTTGAAGAGAAGGACTGGAAGAATATCAACCGCTTAGCATGTGGAACAATTCGTTCGTGTTTGTCGAGGGAGCAGAAGTACGCGTTCAAGAATGAGAATTCTGCTCACACTTTGTAGAAGGCGTTGGAGGATAAATTTCTAAAGAAAAGCGACCATAATAAGCTGCTCATGAAGAAGGGATTGTTCCAATTCGAGTACCGGCATGACATATCGATGAATGACCACGTCACTGCATTGCAGATTTGTTGAATTTGGACGTCACATTCAGCAATGAAGATTTGGCTCTCATGTTTTTATCATCACTTCCAAACGACTTCGAGCACTGACTACTTTGCTCCATGGCAAGGACGATGTTACTCTTGCAGTGGTCAGTTCTGCTCTGTATAGCTATGGCTCTAGGAAGAAGAACAAACAAGAGGCGAAGAATGCAGCAGCAGAAGATGAAGCGTTAGTTGCAAGAGGTCGGTCGAAGAGCCAAAAGAAGACTGGACAAGGAAGATCACGTTCCAAGGCCAAGCTTGAAAAAGACGAGTGTGCTTTCTGCCATGAGAAGGGACACTGGAAGAAGGACTGTCCTAAGTTGAAGAAGAAAGGAAAATCTCCTCAAGATGCATATGTTGCTGAGGGTGGAAGTGAAGACTCAGAATTTTCACTTGTGGTTTCACCTTCATCATCACATCCAGACGAATGGATTTTGGATTCAGGATGCACCTACCATATGTCTCCCATAAGGGAGTGGTTCTTCAATTTTCAAGAGATCAATGGAGGGGTTGTATACATGGGTAATGATAATGCTTGTAAGACAACCGGGATAGGTCCAATCCGTTTGAAGAATTGCGATGGTTCCACCAGAGTTTTGACGGATGTTCGGTATGTGCCGAGTTTGAAGAAAAACCTCATCTCATTAGGAGCCTTGGAATCCAAAGGCTTGGTAGTGACTTTGCAAGAAGGAGTTATGAAGGCTACATCCGGCTTGCTCGTGGTGATGAAAGGCATCAGGAGGAATACTTTGTATTACTATGAAGGTGATACAGTCGTTGGGACAGCAACAGTAGCAGATTCCACCAACAAGGAGTCTGAAGCAGTCAAGTTGTGGCATATGCGGTTGGGACATGCTGGTGAAAAATCCTTGCAGACATTGGCAAAACAAGGATTGTTGAAAGATGTCAAGTGTGCAAATTACACTTTTGTGAGCATTGTGTTCTGGGAAAGCAGAAGAGAGTGAAGTTTGGAACGGCTATCCATGTCTTGGATTATGTTCATTCGGATGTTTGGGGACCTTCTAAGACCCCATCATTAGGCGGAAGACGCTATTTTGACACTTTCATCGATGACTTTTCCAGACGCGTTTGGGTGTACACTATGAAGACGAAGGATGAAGTGCTTGGTGTCTTCATTACATGGAAGACACAAATTGAGAATCAGACTGGAAGGAAGATCAAGGTCCTACGAACGGACAATGGTGGAGAATATACAAGTGATCCCTTTCAAGAAATTTGCCGAAAAAATGGCATTGTTAGGCACTTCACCGTCAGACGGACACCACAACAAAATGGGGTGGCAGAGCGCATGAATCGAACATTGGTGGAGAAAGTTCGATGTATGTTGTCCAATGCTGGTTTAGGCAAGGAGTACTGGGCTGAGGCTGTAACATACGCGCAACACCTCATAAATCGATTGCCGTCATCTGCAAAAGATGGTAAAACACCGTTGGAGGTATGGTCGGGGAAACCTGTTGCTGACTGTGGATCTTTACATGTCTTTGGGTGTCCTAAGTTCTATCATGTGAAGGATTCAAAGTTAGATCCAAGAGCGAAAAAGGCTTTGTTCATGGGAATCACAATTAGCGTGAAGGGATATCGTCTTTTGTGTCTTGAGACGAACAAAACTGTGTTCAGCAGGGATGTTACATTTGATGAACAAGGTATGATAAAGACAACGCAAACCCAACAGGTAGAGTTGACACCGAAGCAGGTGGAGATATATGCGATGACGAGACAACCAGCTATGATCGACGAACCAATATCAAAGGATTCGTCGGATGATGAAGTACAGATTCAAGAATCATTAGAGTTACCCATTGCATTGTGAAAGCCCAGATGAGAGATTCAACAACCAGCTCGATTGGCGGATATGGTGGCTTATGCACTTCCAATTGTTGATGATGACATATCTTTTACTTTTCAAGATGCAATTCGGAGTTTAGAAAATGAGAAGTGGAAAAGGGCTATGGAGGAAGAAATGTTGTCTCTTCAGAAGAATCAAACTTGGAAGGTGACGCAACTACCAAAAGGGCGATAGGATGCAAGTGGGTATTTGTAAAGAAAGATGGATTTCCTCTGAAGAATGATGTGGCGCTACAAGGCAAGATTGGTGGCTAATGGCTACGGAGAAGGAAGGAGTTGATTATAATGAAGTGTTTTCTCCAGTTGTTAAGCACTCTTCCATTAGAATTTTGTTGGCCTTAGTAGCACAGTTGAATTTGGAGCTAGCTCAACTTGACGTGAAGACGGCGTTCTTACACGGAGATTTAGATGAGGAAATCTACATGACTCAGCCAGAAGGATTCAAAATTTCTGGAAAAGATAATTGGGTCTGTAAGTTGAATAAATTGTTGTACGGACTGAAGCAATCTCCGAGACAGTGGTAGAAACGGTTTGATAAGTTTATGATTGGGCAGAAGTACACACGAAGCAAACATGATCATTGTGTGTATCTACGCAAGTTGCAAGATGGATCTTTCATTTACTTACTCTTGTATGTGGATGACATATTGGTTGCATCAAAGAGCCAAATGGAGATTGATCAGTTGAAGGCTCAGTTGAACCAAGAGTTTGAGATGAAAAACTTGTGGGAAGCTAAGAAAATTATTGGGATGGAGATAAGTGGGGACAGAAGGAGAGACAAGCTTTGTTTGACTCAGAAGCAATATTTGAATAAGGTACTACAGCGTTTCGGCATAAAAGATGAGACGAAGCCTGTAAGTACACCACTTGCCCCTCATATTAAGTTAAGTGCCCAATTATCGCCAAATTGTGATGAAGAACGAGAATACATGGATAGAGTCTCATATACAAATGCAGTTGGCAGTTTGATGTATGCGATGGTGTGTACAAGGCCCGACATTTCACAAGCAGTTGGTGTTGTTAGTAGGTATATGCATGACCCTGGTAAAGGTCATTGGCAAGCTGTGAAATGGATTCTACGGTACATTCATACTACTGTAGACGTTGGATTAGTTTATGAGCAGAATGAAGTTGGTCAATGTGTAGTTGGATATTGTGATTCTGACTATGCGGGTGATTTGGATAAGCGAAGATCAACGAATGGATATTTGTTTACTTTTGCAAAAGCTCCAGTCAGTTGGAAGTCTACCTTACAGTCAACAGTTGCTTTGTCTACAACAGAGGCAGAGTACATGGCGGTTACTGAAGCTGTGAAGGAGGCTATTTGGCTTCAAAGTTTGCTTGAAGACTTGGGAGTTGGTCAAAAGCACGTCTTAGTGCATTGTGACAGTCAGAGCGCTATTCACTTAGCGAAAAATCAAGTATTTCATGCAAGAACGAAGCATATTGATGTTCGCTATCACTTTGTGCGGGAGATTCTAGAAGATGGAACCGTTGTGTTGAAGAATATCAAGACGACGTAGAATCCTGCAGATATGATGACCAAGGTAGTGACAGCAGTCAAGTTTGAACATTGTTTGGACTTGACTAACATTCTGCATATTTAAGTTGGCGCCGTGAGGCGCATTTGGAGGCACCGCCAGCAGTTGATTTGGATTGAAGAGTCGAAGTGGGAGCAAAATTAGTCAAGGTGGAGAATTGTTAGATTTTGATTAATTGTTGTCCCACATTAGATGTATACCAAAGATGTGTAGGATCTTATTAGTATAAATAGGTCCCTTGCCTTTGGGTAACAATTGCACCTTATTCTATTCTCTCCTCTCTTGGTAGGAAATCCTTATTTAAAGAAATCTTAATTTGTGGGTTATTTAACCCTAGTTGTATTTTGTTGGTGAATTTAGTAAATTTGGCGTTCTGTTGGTGGTGCCCGGAGACGTAGGCTATTTTCGCCGAACTCCGTTATCAATTTTTGTGTCCTTTTTATTTCTCGTCTTTTATTTATTTGTGTTGGCTTATTTTTTGTTTGGAGTAGTGAATGCCATATTTGTTGGAGGGGTAATTTTGTCCGCTGCGTTTTGGTGTTCTACCCCAACAAAAAGAGTTTAATTGGATTAAATTTGAGTTGAATTTTTCAGCTAAGTACTAAAAAAAAAATTATTCAGTCTGTCAAACTCAAAACCGATTTTTACAGATAGGGAATCTCCGCTTTATATTTTCATGTTAATCATTTCAATAAGAGATGATAATGAATTAATTTTTTGATAAAAAAAAATAGATATAATTTCAGAATTAATTCAAGTTAATTTTTCAATAAGAATCCTTTTGTTGGAGTACAGTAATATTTATTCAAATTAATTCAAGTTAAAATTGTTTGTGTGAAAGAACGTATTAATCTGTGATTGATAATTTTTAATGTTTCTTTCCCCCTTTTTTTATTTGTGGGTGTTACCTTACTGCTTGAATTATATTGAGAGTTTCTCTCCTTGGTTCTTCCGGTTGGGAGCTTCTCTCCTTGTGGGAGTTTTTCTGTTTCTTTCTTTTTGGTTCTCTCGCTTGGGAGTTTCTTTCCTTGTGGAAATTTTTCTTTCTCCTCTATTGGGAGTTTGTAGGTTATTTTACTGTGTTGTGGTTTGTTTGTTGTTGATAGGTAGGATTTAGACTATACTTTATGTAGCTCTTCCACCTAGATTCAACTGGTTGACTGGTTTCTCAGCGAATTTGTTGTTTTCTAGTTTGTATTTGTGTGTTTCTATATATAGAATCTATCGTTTGAAAAAAAAAATTGAAAATTTTTATTTTTTTAAACAGCATATAACAACTTGATTATTTGTCTTAGGAATCTGAATTTTGGTTATAAAATGATAACCATGATCAAGGGCAATACTTGATACATTTGGCCCGGTGAGCCAGTGACTAACATATATGGTTATTTGTCCTAGGCATTTTTTATTGCTCTTTTCAGGACGACTTTATATTTTTTTTACTGTCAATAAAAAAATGTCACCTTTAAAAAATGAAAAAAAATATTTTACAGTCAATAANTAAAAAAAAAAAAAGTATAAAGAAAAAAGTAAGGTACTCGAGTGTTGTAATGATTAAGTATGTCGGTACATGATACTTTGGATCAAAACAAATCTCTCAACTAAACCAAAAAGTAAAAGAGAAAAATGAAATACGGTAGTTTCGGTAGCCTGCCTATAAAAATTGATAAAAAAAAATATTTTACAGTCAATAAAAAATGTCACCTTTAAAAATTGATAATAAATTTAAAGAAAAAGTAAAATAATTGAGTGTTGAAATAATGAAAGGGGTGATTGTTTATGAATTCAACTAGTTTTTATTTGGTTTGTTTTTTTTAATTATAATTAATTTTAAAAAAAATATGGTATGATTAGTTATTTGTGGATATATTAAAATAATATTTAAATAAAATAATTAAATTAAGTTAATGTAAAATAGAAGAAAATGGTTGGAGTGATGGTTATGTAAAATTATGTGAGTGGATGAATAGTGAATTAAAGTTGATCTGATGTATAAGAATGATTGGTTAATACTCCCTCCTATTTTTAATAAGTGTCGTTTTGAGAAATTGCACAATAATTAAAAATATTGTTTTTGTCAATAATAACCCTCATTAATAAAGATCGAAATGGATGTTTTGAGAAAATATAAAGAGTGAATATGAAAAGACGTAGTGTAATTATTAGCTAAATGAGGGTAATAATGGAAAAATATGTACAAAAGATTCAAAATGTCATTTATTTGGTTAATGATTGATAAAGCTAAAATGACATTTAAAAAAAAAAGAGATAGTATTATTTAATTATATTGATAATATTGAAGATAATGAAGTTGGGTTAAAGTTGAGTTAAATTTTTGTACCAAAAAAATAAAATTGAGTTAAATTTGAATTTTGATTGATTTTTTAGTTAAATTTATAAACAATCACCCTAAGTTTGTCGGCACCGGATACTTTGAATTTGGATCAAAACAAACAACTAAACAAAAAAGTAAAAGAGGAAAATGAAAAACGGTAGTTTGGGTAGCGGGGGGCCTGCCTATAAATACTAGTAGTCCATCTTCAGCTGCATATAACCATAAACATTCTCAGAAAAACACAATAAATTGCAACTCCACATTATTTTGAATCCTTTTGTTGTGAAGAAGATGAGCGGGAAGAGGATGAGTAGTGGTGCCACGCACACTCTCCTGTTGATGATGATTTTTCAGTTTCAGTTGGGTCACGGCATCTGGGTTCCTACTGGGACTACTTATACTGTGGATTGGTCAAGTGCTGATGCTGTAAAAAGCTGGACCGATGGCAAGAAATTTTATGTTGGTGACACCCTTGGTAAGATGACAAATAAATATTTAATTTAAATATGTGTTCTATTTTTCAATCGGCCATGTTTTTTCCTTCTCTAACCAACTAATTACTCAAGTTCGCTTCATATATACATACAGTGTATGCTGGAATTTGCACCATATATATATATATATATAATGTTTCATACACATTATCTGATTTAAGTGCATGAAATTAGTAATTTTGAAGTTTAATTTATGTATATTAAGTGAAGTGGCACATATATCACGGTTCCAATTATTTTAACAAAATAATTTGTTGAATGAAAATTTCGTTTTTGACTGGTTTGGAAGGTTGTTGATCGGTATAGTGGTTTTCTCTAGTTTAGTATATTCATATGAACACAATCAACCGAATTTGGTTATATTCATATGATTGTAATTTTCACAACAGCTATTTCATCATATATATATTTTTTTTTTAATTTTAAATACTTATTTTACATTATTAGCTTATATCACAAAATACTAGGCATATTACAAAGAGAGATACATAGATCTCCTATTGTTCTTGGTTGATTATTTGTTAAAATGTTACAGGGCAATAGCATTCAATTTAATCTTGCATATTGTTTAAATAAGTAAAATTACTTATGCAAATTAATCTTGCATATTGTATACGTGTAAACGCAGTTTTCAAGGACCCGAAATCGGATGGTGTATACATGGTGAGCGCGGGTCATGATTACGAGAACTGCGTAACTCAAAATGGTAATCAAATCAACGGTCAAATAAAGCTTTCGGAAGTACGGAAGTATTACTTTATAAGCGGCTATAAAAGTGATTGTTCAAGTGGCATGAAGATTACCGTCGACGCCCATCGAAGTCATTAGCCAGTTAATTGCGTGGGTGGGTGTGTGCTTTGGAGGTCACTTACAATGATACATGTACTTTCAGACAATGTAATAATAAACACCAATAAAATTCAGAATAAAAGCAAACTTTCTCCAATTANTTTAGAATTAAAATTAGATCTTTCCCTATATAAAAAAATTAGTACAAATCTCGTGCGATGTACAGGTAAGAGATATTCATTAATATTTATAAATAAAAAATTCTCTTTAAATAATATTTATAAATTAAAAATATAGAATTAATATGTAATAAAATTTACCTATATTAATTTATTGAAAATATTATATGAAATTTAAATTGAGCAAAATTACATAAAACATGTCTATTTAAAATTAAATTACACTCACTTCAAATAAGTGTCATTCTAAAACTTTTACTTAAAAATTCGTTTTGACTACAATGTGGTTCCATAAAATAAACAGTTTGGCAAAATTTTATCAAATATTTAAAAATATATGAGAAAACTAAGTATAATTATAAATCTTATATTTTTTCATTAATTAAATTAAAATTATTTTTTGTATAAACTATCCTTATCCAAAAGTTTTAAGCAATTGAGTAATTGATTAAAATATAAATAACAGACTATTTCATTTACGCCCAAGTTAAAATTGACTCATAAGTTATGAATAATTACTTATTTGACTTTTAAATGTGGACTACACAATAAATTCCTTTATATATTTCACACACACACACACACACACACACATATATATATATATATATATATATATATTATCTCGTAAATTTTTAAATTTGTTTTAGCTTACCTTATCGTTCAAATTTATCAACAAATTCTCTATAATTAAATTAAAACTTTTAAATTTTACTAATCAATATTTGTTCAAAGATCTTTTTGATTTTTAAGAGGAAAACATACCAATTTCCTGAATTATCAGCAATATCTTATGGCAAGTTATTATGAGAATATGGTAAAATTTGAGAATCCTATCACCTTGATTTAATAACAAATCAACATAAAATTCGACGTTCATACACATACCAAATAAAATTCATACCACTTATTTTGTTTTCAAATTTTCTAAATACACTTCTATCCATACAAAATAAAATTCATACCATTTAAATTCTGACATTTCATATGCAAATAAATTATTTATACCATAAAATTGGATTTTTATTAATACCAACATATTTCCTACCAAAAATAGGCATGTCAATAAAACCAGCAGTGTCGGGTTACCCGCGGGTTACCCGCATTTTTGGGTCGGGTGAACCCGGGATGATCGGGTTTCGGGTAGAATTATGCTACCCGAACCCCGGGTCGGATCGTGTTCGGGTATGATAGAAAAATCCGTTACCCAACCCAATTACCCAACTCGTTTACTCACAAGCATGAAATCTTATATATATATATATATAGGGTTGGGTTCAAATGAGAATGGTACTTAGTGAAAGAAATAAGAATACATCGTGACCATTTAATCGCATTATCCAACGACTAGAAAAAAATTCACATGTTCATACTCATTAAGGGTAATAAGGATATTTTACACATCCACATTCACCAAAGCTATTATATCAGTGGGCCCCACATCATAACCCACACCGACCCATCCAAATTATAGCAGTGGGTCCCACATCCTAATTAACAAAACACATCTCTGCAGTCTATCGATCTCAGCCCCTACATATTATCTCAGTGGCCGGAGAACATCAGCCGCCGGCGAGCCGCCACCTCCGAGGACCCTTGTTCGTAGGCATCCGCACCACCAATCACCGCCGATCTCGACGGAGTCGCCACCTCCTGCAGCACCTTCTCCACCACGACGAAGACGAACACACACCACACAAACACCTCGGACTCCGCCGCACATCGCCGCCCACCGCCGCCACCACATCGCAACACAAACCCCGGCCGACTCTACAATTAACGCCGCACTCCGCCCGCTATTTCCGGTCGACGGCGTTCTCTAAAACAGACTCGGAAGTCTCGTCACCGGAAAATTCGAAACTCTCTCCTATTGCAATTTCAGTCTCCGTCGTCGTCTGAAATCCGGTCGTCCTCAACCTCCAGTCTCCCGCCGTCGTCTGAAATCCGGTCGTCCTCACCTTCCAGGCTCCGCCGTCGTCTGAAATACTAAATATATTTTTATAAAATAAATAATAGTAATGTTTCATAACTTAGGTACATAAAAAAGAATTTTACCGCACTTTAGTAATGGTCTGAATGCACAACAGTGTTAGATCAAATGCACATTAATGCATCCGATAATGCACATTATGACAACTGTGTGCATTTTTCACATAAATTGAATTTTTAGTTTCTTCTGTCCAAATTCGTCTTTAATTTAAAAAAAAACAAATAGCATATTTGGCCGAAATATATACAAAAATATATTTTTTATTTCATATATATCGTTTATTTCAACAAACAATAATATAAAATATTAATAAAAATATAAAACTAAATATAGTTTTAGTATATAAATAAATTGATAAATGCACGATAATAATAATTTAAAATAAAAATTATTAAAATATTCTAAAATTGAAATGCACATAAAAAGTACCAGCTCAATCGATTGGACGATAATACCATATTAAATGCACATTATTGTATTTGGAAAACACCATTAGTTTTAATATTTCATATATTATGTATTTACAATAAAAATTGATGTAAGAATATTGAGTAAATTATTCAAATATCAAAAATAATTTTTTTATAACATAAAAAAGTTATTTATAATAACTACGACAAATTGGTTAACTGGCCGAATAAATCATGTATTTTAGTTCGGTTTTAATTTAGTTGGGCAAAAGTTCAGTCAGAAGAGACGCACAATAGTGACTGAAATACTGCACATTGGTGTTAGACATATTGCACATTAATGTGTTACAGACCGCACATTAGTGATCAAAATTTAAATAACTATAATTTTTCCGTCCAAATTTATAGGTTATTTTTAAAAATTAAGTTATTTTGACTTCGATAATTTCAACTGAAATAAAGTTATTTCGATAATATTAAAATTTATATATTTCGGTTATTTCAATCGAAATTCAAATAGCCGAGATATATGAAAAATATTATTATTATGATTTATATATTTTTATGTATTGCAAGTGCACATTATAATAATATAAATTGCACATTAATGAATATATGATTGCACAATATCAAGAAATCAACCAAACTAAAATGTTTAGTTCGAAATTTTATATTTCGATTCAATTATTATTTTCAGTATTTTTTTCTACTTTAAAAAACGTAGTTATTGAAAATTATTGTTATTATTATCTATATACTTTTATGTATCATGAGTGCACATTATGGTTATACATATTGCAATATAATGACTATATGTCTGCACATTATCAAAAGAAATCAACCAAACTAAATTTTTTGGTTTGAATTTTTATATTTCGGTTCAATTATTATTATTTTTATTGTTTATTTTATTACCTTTAAAAACTCGATTATTTCAGTTCGGTGTCAGTTATTTTTATGTAAAAATATTATTTATTCTCAGCCAATAAAATATAAATATTAAATTTTTAATTATGTTTTGATTAGTCACAAATTAAATAAATGAACTCAATTGTAGATATTTTAACATTTATAAAATTACAATATAGACCCTAAGAGTTATCAAATCCTCAATAATGGAGCCCTAATAAATGTTGAATTTCCAAATAAAACACCCAATTCCAATTACATCTCCTCATCCCTGAAAATAGAACCCCCAACTGCAGCCACCATCGCGTGTGCCCGGCGCCGCCACTGCAGCCACCGTCATCTCTTCACGATCACTATCCCCCAGCTCCATCACCATCACTCTATTTTTTTCCTCGCCAGACTCAGATCGAGCAGATAAGGTCGGATGCGGCGGAGAAGACGGACGAAGGGTCGGTCGAGCTGAGTACAGTGGGATCTAGGTTGGCGCGGCGATTGTCGGCCAGGTCTATATCGACACGGTAGTCGTTGGTGGTGAAATCATCGAAGCTCGCCGGCGTGTGGAGGACGCGACCGATGCCGGGAGAGAAGGTAGAGATGACGCCGGAGTTTGTGGCAGTGATGCTCGGCACTCGGCCGAGAAAACGGAGAGTTTTGTGCGAGAGAGATGCGGCTGGTGGTAGTTGTCTGCGTCGGGCGGCGGCGGGCGGCAACTGTCGGCGGCGGGTGGTAGCAGATGGTGGCGAGTTTCATTTTCCGATGGGGGAACCCAAACGACGGGTACAATTCCAGCAGAGTTTCGAGAATGTGCTTGCGGGAGAGAAAGAATTAAATGAGGGTTAATTATGGTGGAGGTGGTGGGGCCCACTAAGTGGATGAGTTGTAATATTATGTGTATTGTCCGTTTTACCCTTACTAAGTGGGCAAATATGTAATGATTGACCATTTTGACTTAATCCTAACCACTGATATGATGTATCTAATGATCTAGATTTATTTTTATTTCTTTCACTATCTACCATTCTCATAGGATCATATGAGAATNCTAATGATATTTTATTTTAAACCGTGCATTTGAAAAGGATTAAATACTCATAACCACATAAGAGCATCTACAATGCATTGAGTCCAGTCTAGCCTATGTGGCAAGTAAATAAACCCAAGTCTTAGATGACATGGATAAAACTATGTGGAATTAACAAAATCCACTCCAATACAAAGAGACTAGGTCTCTACTTGGGTCTAAAATAGACTTAAGGGGAGACTGGGTCTCTTTTTCTGACAGCCACATCAGCAGGACCCAGTCTACTTTTATTTGTATTGGAGAATATATTTTTTTAGATTGAGTCTATTTTTTATGTGGCATGTAATTTTTTGGGATTGATTCCAAAGCATTGTGGATGCTCTAACTTAGATGTACTAATATTTATAGGTCTACTGCCACTTCGACCGACACTACCCGGGAATTGTATGTAGATTATTTTAAAGAAACTATTTGTTGATTAAATGGGGAAAGTGAGACAAAAGTGAAAAATATTATTTTGATGGAAGAATGAAATAATTTTGAGATGGTGAATGAATATGACAAAAAATGTAAATTTGATGTGATAGAAAAATTATAAAACAATGAGTATAAATGATTGATAGTTAAAATATGTGAAAGAATGAATATTAAATTTTAATTAAAAAGAATGTATTGTAATTTTTATTACTTTTGACTGTGTTGATAATATCGAAGTGAAAAAGTTTGATCAAAAGAATAAATATTATTTTTGCAAAATAATATGTATCCAATTGTAGTTCCGTTCGAAAATAATTATCTTACGAGACAAAAATAAATTATCCGATCGATTTGCAGTAGAAAAGTCGACTATATACACAACTACAATACAATCACTGATTTTTTTCTTTTTTCATTGGATCAACACATATCACGGCGTTTATGCAACGTGAAATCTTCACTTAATTTACCTTTTTTTATGTTGAAGATTTGTTATTATTCCTAATATTTGCTCACGGATACATAATTATTACATTATCCAATTACTTTTATTATTTCAATTTCCATATTATGTGTATATTGACTAAAGTGACAATGTTTGATGAAAGAATCGAGTTGAAAGTTTAAAGTACACTATAATCATAATTACCCACTAGAAAGGCGCGATCCTATAAATATTTTATCGATTACAATGATAAATCACTTTACTATTTTCAATTCTCCAATCATATCATGTAGACAAACAATTACTAGTTAAAAGTCCAATTTTCGGCCAATAACCGTTACTTTACCTATAAAAATATTTTTTATTTTTTGTTTTTTGTTTTCATTTTTTTTTTTTGCCGATAAATTTTTGTAATGTTCCCATTTTTTATTTTAAATTGTTCACACACTATTACATAAGCCGTGCAATGCACGTTCAGTATTTATTTTGAAAATATTATAAATTGAAGTGTATTAATAAATAAAAGAGTTATAATACGTAGGAAAATTATCAAATCACAAAATGTTCGTCGTGAAGTCATATACTATTAAAAATCTTGTTGTACACAACAATATTAGTTGGATTATTGGGCAACTCGTCGTCCTCACAAACTAATATTTTCTACCCATTTTTATTTCTTACACTCAAAGCAACAATATATAATTGGTCGTGAATAAAAATCAGTTTCCTTAAGAACAAGTAAATGCGCGATAAAGATTGACCACGCCTCTTGTTCATGGTTATGACATACGAAACCAAAAGTGGGAACTGCTCCTACTGGAACTTAAATGGAATAAAAAAAAATATAGAATTTATTTATAATTTGATAATTGGTGGTTCGACAAATGAGGCATTATTTTATCATTTAACATCAATTTTACTTGATTAATGAAATAATATTCACTAATATTTTTATAATTTTTTTATCATTAATTTCTCAAACACATGAGGGATTTACTTTTTCTCTGAAACGATAGAGATATTATATATAACCGAACAAATATACAAAATTACCGAACAAATGTACAAAATTACAGCCACCAGCTGAATATAAACATCCAAAAGTTGAATACAAACAGTTGAATAAAGTGGGAGGACAGTTAAAGACTGCCTAGAGCCGATCCCAACGGGGTAATACTCACGAACACACAAAAACACTAACACACTAAAACACTAGGAAACTAAAAAGGCCCAATAGGGTAATACTCGAGTGTCTGATCCCAACAGGAAAATAAATTGACACTCGGGTGCACAGAGACCAAATGGTCGAAACCAAAAATACAAGACCAAAAAACAACACTAACACCAATACAAACAAACGAAACAAAACAACTACAATACGATAAATTAGGCCCTTCCTCAGCTAAATAACGAGCCCAAACCAGCAGAGAAACAATCTATCTCAGAAGATCCAAGCCTGAAGAGCGGCTACCGAAACTGCGACACAGCTTATATAGAAGCCGAACCCGAGCCCGAACCCATCCAAGATCAACCCGCCCCAGATCGGAAGAACCACCAACCAGCTACCAACATCAGCACCACCCGAGGTCGCCTAACACCACTAGCCAAACCCAGATGCACCGAAGCCCCCTTCCGTCCCCAGCACCAGAGGACCTAGAAGGTGGCAGCGGCGCAGTCCCTGAACTCAGACCACCCAATGTAGAACGTCAGAGCCACCGGAGCCCCGCCCCCATCCAAAGACGCCTTCGCCGCCCAACACCACCGCAGATCCAGGAAACTGACGACCACTGTCCCTCGCAACCCAGCGGAAAAAGGAGAAGTCAACCACAGTGTCCGAAATGCACCACAGCAGAGGGAAAGACGCAAGAAGCCGACGAACAAGGTCCCTCGCAACCCCGCCGGAAATGGCGAAGTCAGCGCTGTGTCCGAGGCGCACCACCACTCAGGTCGCAACGATTCCCCCCAATCACAACATCATTGAAGGAGAGAAGGTCCAGGATGGGTCGACCAATCAAGACCGACCGCTGCCGTCGCCGAGGAAGGCAGATCTGCTGTTAATTTGAAGAAACCTGCTAATGGAAATTAGGGATTTGGTCACCTAGAGAGAGAGAGAGAGAGAGAAAGCTCCCGGTTTATCACATGTTAACTCAAATACATGAGGGATAATTACTATATTATATGATATTATACTAAATATATTTTATTATATATACATTTACTTTTAGTGTGTGAAAAACATGAGAATAATTCTTTATTTTAGATCACTATTAAATAATAATCTAGTTCATTCTAGCATGAACGTTCCTGGCAACTTGAAGTAAATGTTGATGTTTTCTTTCTACTCGCCCATTTTTTTAAGGAGTTTCTACACATGAAGTTTGATGTATGATGCCATTGGATGTAAAGAAATCATGGAGAAAAAATTCAGTTCCATTATCTGTTCTAATGCATTTTATCTTCTTTTGAAACTGAGTGCAGATGAGATTATAAAAATGTGTCATATACTGTCCAGTATCATATTTGTGTATGAGTGGATGAATCCATGTAACTCTACTGAAATCATCACCAATGGTAAGAAAGTATCCATGACCATAATGTGAGGGAACAGAGAAAGGCCCCCATAAATCACAATATATGAGATCAAGAGATTAAGAAGCTATTGAAATACTATTTTAAAAAGGAAGCTTGTTATGTCTGGAAAAATGACAAGTATCACATGGTAAATTAGATAAACACTTGCAATGAGTAGTGGAACATTCAGGTAAAGTAGCAAGTTAATGAAATGATAGATGACCCAACCTGTTATGCCCCAATTCAGATGATGAAAGTGCATGAGTAATATCAGTAGCATTGTTCTGTATTACATTGAGAGTTGTATCAGAATCATCAGAAGTAATAGAAACATCAGAAACAGTCTTTGATGCATTATTATCAGAAACAACATTGACAGAATGTAATGTATCAAAACTAGAAAGAGATAAATGGTATAAGACGTTCTTTATTTCAGCAAAACCAATCATTTTGTTGGTTTGTAGGTCCTGTAAAGAACAATAACATGAGGCAAAATTGACAAAAATTATTGGAAGCAGTTAATTTTGGTACTGAAATAAGATTAAAAGTAAAGGATGGCACATAAATGACATTTAGAAACACAAGATTAGGCCCCAAGTTAACCTGTCTCACATGGATGGCAAATGTACTATGTCCATTAGGTAGTTTAATAGCAATAGAAAATTTTGAAGGAGAAAATGAATAAATTGTAATCACAAATCATGTGATATGTTGCCCCAGTATCAATAATCCAAGCGTCTTTTGTAAATTGAGCATTTGATTGACAAGAAATAGAAATAGTACCTTTTTGTTCTATGTAAACAGTGGCAGCAACAGGGGATGACTCAGCCAGAGCCTTTCCCTGTTTGTTAGCAAAAGACATTTTGTATTCTAGAAACTCATAATACAAAGCATCAGTAATGGAAGAGTTGGGTGGTTGTTTTGGAGGACTAGGGGTTTTGACAACAATGGCAGAAGAATAAGAAGGGTGAATTCTAGGACCTTTTGGACCAATCTAGTTTGAAAGATACTCAATCAATTGATAGCATTTTTCAGTGGAATGATTGTAACCACAGTTACCACATTTGAATTTCTTTTTATCTTTTGAAGCAAGATTTTTGAAAATATTTTGATGGTGCATGTGTAGACTTGGCCATCATAGCAACAGGAAGTAGATTGCAAATTTCTTGACTTTCCTCTTGTAACAGATGAGAATAGACTTTATTCAAGGAAGGCAAAAGGAGAGATAGCAAAAAATGACTTCTAAGAGCATAATAAGAATCATTTAACCCTATAAAAAATTTCATTACAGAATCAGTCTGTTGAGCCAAAGTCATGGATTCAAAAATAGCACAAGAACATTTGGTCATTGCACCACATACACATTTAAAAACAGGCCGGTAGGTAATGTACTCATCCTAAAGTGATTTGAAAGAGGTGTAATACTGAATGATAGATTGAGATCCCTGATCCATTGAACTCAAAGATTTTTCTAATTGGAAAACCCTAGGACCAGAACTTAGTGCATAGAGAGATTTAATTTCATCCCAAACACAGTAAGCATCAGAGAAAAATAAAAGTGATTGGCGAATATATTTTGCAATTGAATTCAGAAGCCAAGATAAAACAAGATTATTTGCACGAACCCAAGCAACATGCTCAATAGGATGAGTAGCAGGGTTAGGGGTTATCATAGAGCCATCAATAACAGATACTTTGTTTTTAACACTGAGCGCCATTGATACGGGACGAGACCGGGCAACGTAGTTTTCACCAGTGAAAGATCACCAACGATGATTGCTCCGGGATTGTCACTGGCATGTAAGTAGAACGGTGAGGACGGATCATCAGACGGATGCGTCATTATGAACAGATCGAAAAATATTACAAATTGAGTCAGATAAAATCAGAACCAAATCGGATGAGATCTATAAAATTGAGAACAAATCAGAGTCGATTAGGACTAATAGAACCGAAATTGAGTGGAAATCAAAACAAAGAACGACGAGAAATCATAAAATTAGGTTCGATCAAAAGGGGATCGAACGAGAAACAGAAATCTAGGCGGCGGAAATTTATGTAGATCGAGATAATCTGGTAACTGATACCATATTGAAACTAAAATACATCTGAGATTTTATTCAAGATCAAAATCATACAAGGAGATGAAAGATTTTTTCAAGAGCATAGCTAGAGAGAAAGATGTTCAGGCGAGAAAAAAACAATGAACTAACTGTTCATCTTTTAACCCTAATTACTATTTATACTAAGAGACTAATTACAACATATATATATATATAAGGAGATTAACATTTACTAAATATACTTAGCAAAAAAATTGGACAACATTTAATTTATTTATTTTTGGAAATTTTAGATAAGATTTTCAGACAGCAAAAAAATTTGGTTTTTAATTCCATAGACACACACGCCATTAACAATCAAATTCCATATACACACGCCATAAAAAATCGGAACAATTTTCTATAAGATTTCGGTTGCCATTAAAACTCTAACCAATTGAATACCAATTTAAATAAAGATTGGAACAATTTTTTTATAAGATTTCTGTTGCCATTAAAACACTCCAATTGAATACAAATTTAAATAAGACAATTCTTTAATTCCATACAAAGTAATCAATCACATTGCATCCTAAAATTTTGGGATTCTCCCGATTTTGAATACCGTTCTTTCAAACCTTAAATTAAAATTCGAATCGGATTGCATACAATATGCAATTTAGAAAGTTCGAATCGGATTGCATACAATATGCAATTTAGAAAATTCGAATGTCTTATACTTTAAAAACTCCCAAATTTTTAATTTCGTTTCAATATTAAAAAATTTGGTTGATTTTGTGAATTTGTAAATAGATAGATATTTTTGTAGGTGGAAGTAACCTCATAAATCCCTCCATGTATTATCTAAATCTCCACTCAAAACTTTAGCGTGAGATAATGTCGATGTCTTTATTTAGGCTTATAATATTTAGATACTTTAAACAAATTTTTTAGACATTTATTTTTACATTTTCGATCTATATATACATCTGTATATATATACATAATAGATGTTAAATATAAATGTTTTTATATAAGTTTTCTTTCCAAAATAGTTTAGAAAAATTGTAGATGACTTCACAACTTTCAAAAATAATATAGAAAATTTTGGATATTTTTACATATATTAATATAATAATTTAGGTACTTTTAATATTTTAAAGATACAATTTTATATTATCTTGTACAAGATAATTTACATTGTTTCACCACATATCTTTAATATATAATTATTATTGAATGTTATTATACTCTTCTTCAATTTATAGTTATTCTTTTTTCTTCCTCTTTCAAAAGAGAATCAATAGTAATTCTCACTTCCTCCACTGAGTGACTCAAACTCGAGTCCGATTTATAATTACTATTTAATGTTGTTTCCCGTGCATCGCACGGGCTACACACTAGTGAGATTCCAAATTATACATGAAGTGTAAAATAGTAAAATGCATAATCAAATATATAACAATCTGATTATTTGTTTTACGAATCTGAATTTTGGTTATAAATTGAAAACCATGAGCAAGGGCAATACTTGATACATTTGGCCCGGGTAGCCTGTGACTAACATATGATTATTTGTTTTAGGAATTATTCTTTCACACTTTTCTTACAAATTTAACGAGGGACCACTTTATATGTTATTTACAGTCAAGAAAAAATGTCATCTTCGTGAGTTTTTTTTTTTCCCGAAACGATAGATGTACTATATTAATAAAAACCGCACAAAGTGCGAAGAGAACGCAGCCAAAGGCTGAATAGTACAACCAAATACTAGAAAACTGGGAGGCAGATCCAGAGATCGCCTAGAGCCGACCCCAAAAGGGTAATACTCGGGAACACAAAATAACACAAGAAAACTAAAATCCCCCAAGGGGAGAATGAGACAAAAAGAAAAGAAAAACGACCCCAACAGGGTAATGCCCGAGTGCACGATCCCAACGGGATAATACAGTCACACTCGGGTTC
Source organism: Striga asiatica (assembly GCA_008636005.1). Classification (NCBI taxonomy): domain Eukaryota; kingdom Viridiplantae; phylum Streptophyta; class Magnoliopsida; order Lamiales; family Orobanchaceae; genus Striga; species Striga asiatica. Next base: position 792,473 of record BKCP01001114.1, read on the forward strand.
ACAGGGGTTAACAACCCAAACCAAAAACACAAGACTGAAGACAATCTAAAACACCTAAACAATAAAAAAACACACAGAAACAAAAAATAGCACGAGCCCTTCCACAGCAGCAATTCCAAGCCGAACCAGCAGTCACCAAATCGACCCTAGGAGGCTTCCTCTGCCCAAGAAAACCGACTCGCCACTGCCGAACCGCCTAGCAAAGTCGAATCCCAAGCCTCGGAATACACCCAAAGCCAATTCGCCCCAGAGCCGGAGAGACCCCAAGGTTATACCCAGCCGCCGTAGTACCGAGCCTACTAACACCACTAGCAAACTCGGTACCAATGGCAAAGCCGAGCCGAGCCTGTGGACCACAAGTCGACCCAACTCGCCCCACAGTCGGAGAACAACCCAACTGCCCCCAGATACCGATGCACTGAACCCCGCTAACACCACTAGCAAGAATCGGCAACACCGGCACTCCCTCCGAACCCAGCCAGAGAACGGGGGGAGAGGAGCAAAGAGGTGCAATTGCAGCCCCGCCATCGCCGACCAAAGCCACGAGCTGCCGGAACCGCACCCGGTACCAACCCAGTGAAAAACATCCCACCCAACACCACTGCCTAAGGAAGGAGACGACGACCCTAGACGAAGCCGGAACCTGCCAGAGAAGCAGCGACGACCACCGACGCAGATCCATCCTTTCCGTTGCGTTGCGAAGGAGCAAGAGGAGACACGACGGGTTGAGAGCCAAGCGGCCAGGAGTCGACCGCCGGCGGAGCCCGTCGGCCGCTGTGGAAGGCGTAAATCAGGCAAATCGAAGAAAGAGGGAAAGCGGGATTAGGGATTCAAAGGGTTTAGGGATTCCGTTTTCATCTTCGTGAGTTAAATAAATAAAAGACGAAAACAATTAAGAAACTGGCAAAAAGATAAATAAATAAATAAATAAATAAAAAGTAAGGTACTTGAGTCATGTTGTAATAATTAAGTATGTTGATATCTGATATTTGGGATCAAAACAAATCTCCCAACTAAACCGAATGTTAAAGTGGAAAATGAAAAATGGTAGTTTCGGTAAGGCGGGCCTGCCTCTAAATACTAGTAACCATAAACATTCTCACAAAAACACAATAAATTGCATTATGTGTTGTGAATGAGGATGAGCGGGAAGAGGATGAGTAGTGGTGCCACGCACACGCTCCTGCTTATGATGATTTTTCAGTTTCAGTTGGGTCACGGCATCTGGGTTCCACCTGTAACAACTTGGACTGTGGGGGGTGACAAAGGGTGGACAAGTGCTGGTGCTGTAACAAGCTGGAACGATGGCAAGAAATTTTATGTTGGTGACACCCTTGGTAAGATGACAAATAAATATTTAATTTAAATATTTGTTCTATTTTCCAATCGGCCATGTTTTTCTTCTCTAACCAACTAATTACTCAAGTTCGCTTCATATACACATACAGTGTATGCTGGAATTTGCACCATATATATATATATATATAATGTTTCATACACATTATCTGATTTAAGTGCATGAAATTAGTAATTTTGAAGTTTAATTTATGTATATTAAGTGAAGTGGCACATATATCACGGTTCCAATTATTTTAACAAAATAATTTGTTGAATGAAAATTTCGTTTTTGACTGGTTTGGAAGGTTGTTGATCGGTATAGTGGTTTTCTCTAGTTTAGTATATTCATATGAACACAATCAACCGAATTTGGTTATATTCATATGATTGTAATTTTCACAACAGCTATTTCATCATATATATATTTTTTTTTTAATTTTAAATACTTATTTTACATTATTAGCTTATATCACAAAATACTAGGCATATTACAAAGAGAGATACATAGATCTCCTATTGTTCTTGGTTGATTATTTGTTAAAATGTTACAGGGCAATAGCATTCAATTTAATCTTGCATATTGTTTAAATAAGTAAAATTACTTATGCAAATTAATCTTGCATATTGTATACGTGTAAACGCAGTTTTCAAGGACCCGAAATCGGATGGTGTATACATGGTGAGCGCGGGTCATGATTACGAGAACTGCGTAACTCAAAATGGTAATCAAATCAACGGTCAAATAAAGCTTTCGGAAGTACGGAAGTATTACTTTATAAGCGGCTATAAAAGTGATTGTTCAAGTGGCATGAAGATTACCGTCGACGCCCATCGAAGTCATTAGCCAGTTAATTGCGTGGGTGGGTGTGTGCTTTGGAGGTCACTTACAATGATACATGTANATTTTTTTATTAAATAATAGATAATTAAAAAATGTATAAATATTAGAAATTTAATTAATTAATTTAATATATATTATTATATATATGATTAACGAAAAAATATTAATAATATATTATTAAGAAACAAATATATTAATATTTAAAATATATTAATATGTATACTAATTATTGGTTTAAAATTTTTTATTTAAGCTGATGAGTATGTTGCCGAGTTCGAGGGTTCTGGACCCCGACACACATCCACTCGTAATGTGAATGCTTCCACTCGGCGGGAGAGGGAACGGATGCTCCTTCATGCTCGCAGGGTACAGACTGCCCAGGTTGGTAGATCGAGACATCTCGTTGCTCTGATACAGAGTGGTCAGCAGTCTGGCCCACTCATGCCTGGCAGTTCGAATGGTCAGCAGTCCTTATTAGTGATGCCTAGCAGTTCTGGACGTGGCCCCACTATACGTATTGATCATCGGCGGGATTCCACTTATGAGTTGGCAGTTAGGAGTTCGGGGGATGATGATGATGATCATGATCATGATGATGACGACAACGAGCAGGCCTATGATGATGACGAGCAGGCCAATGAGTCGGACTTTAATGCAGCTGAGCAGCCACAACCACTGCCACAGACCCAGCCACAGGCACATCCAGCTAAACGACTCGGCCGAGTTGATCCTCCACGACAGACTGGGGGCTGTTATACGAGCGCTGCCTCATCCTCAGGTAAATGATTTACGTACTTATTGTGGTTTACCATTATATATTATTTTATTTAATAATAGCGCATCATTGATACAATCAATCACAGTATGTCGTATATATATTGATTTTTCTATTATAATACAGGGGCGAGCAGCAAACGCACTAAGTGTGACGACTGGCTTGTTAAAGCCCCAGTACCTGGTGGCCCCATTGACGGAAGTGTTATCCCTAGTTTTCTAGGCACGTAGCCTCCAGGATTTGGACTGGACATGTTAGAGGCACGTTGAAGTGCCAAAACAGGATGGCAGCGAACGGTGTTTTGAGGGAGTGGCTCGTACAGGTGGCTGAGGCTCCGCGAGATCTGATCCGTCCGACCGGGCTGTCACATTTGGCGTTCAACATGCATGACCACGTCGACACTCCACTTACTTCAGCATTTGTGGAGCGCTAGAAGCCGGATACCAACTCGTTTCACTTGCCTTTTGGTGAAATGAGTATCATGCTGCACGACGTGAGGGCATATTGGGGGTTCCTGTCGTCGGTGCGGTAGTCACAAGGGACCCCGACAGCTTGACACATCAAGCGCACTGCATGGAGCTCCTGGGGGTGGACCAGACAACGCTGATGGCGAACTTTTGGGGTCACGGCTCGGTGACGAATGAAGCCGTTTTTACTGCATTGGAGAAGAATGGCGCAGGTCGGTCGGCTGAGCATGTGGCGATTGGCTGGCTGTGGGTGCTGCTCACTACCACCTTGTTTACAGACAAGAGTGGTAACAGGGTCAGTCCCAAAATCCTACACGAGATGATGGAGGACCTGCAGAGCGTTGGGACTTACTCGTGTGGCTCGGCCGCACTGCATACCTATTCAAACATTTAGGTATGGCCAGCAGAGGGGAGTCAGGGGGAGTGGTGGGCTGCTTGACTCTCATGCAGTCCTGGATATACGAGTAATTCTCCACCTTCCGACCTGCCGGTACGCGTATGGCCTCCGAGCCTGACAGCTTGGCCCGATCAGCCTTGTGGAGGACCCCCATCCCAGATAACTCAGATAAGCGCCTCAAGCATTTTCGTAGGCAGCTTGACAGACTCACATCCGCCGAGGTACGTTAAGTTATTTTATTACATTTAAAGTTAATTAGAATACTCGAATTGTTTGAATAAATGTTTTATGCAATTGTAAACAGGTAAACTGGCTGTCATACGGCCCCAACCCACATTTGCTGGAGCCTAGGACCCTTTATTCCGGATGCCTTAGGTACTGGGATATTGTGGAGCCGTACATGCCTATGCGTTTCTTGCGTCAGTTGGGCTACGTCCAGACGATCCCTCCCCGCATGGATCGTCCGATCACTGTATTTCATGGTTGGAAGGCTAGGATGTATAGGGTTGAGCATGCAGCGGGCACTGCAGTAGATCACTGGGATCAGTTCCCTCTACTGCATTCTGTACGCTTGTCTGATTTTACTCCTACCACTGCAGAGATCTAGGGGCGGCCCATGAGGACTACCAGCGATGGTATGAGCGTTATTCTCATCCTAGACTCTTGCCCGACATTCAGGTGGACGACGAGGTTGTCTCTGCGCGCGCCAACATCGATTATGTAAGTCGTTTATTAAATTTTCGTTAGTATTCGTTCATTACAATTTTCTTATATATATATTTTAAATGTGTGTATATATTTTCCTTGTGCTTTGTGTAGTGGGTCGAACGGTCCATGTCCTTTTCATTATATATGCATCGGGAGTTCGCGACAGTTGCTCCTGATAAGGCGGCAATTTATGCAGAAAAATTGGCTCAGTTGAAGTTGGATTTCGACAGAGCGCAGTAGTGATGTAATAAGTACTTTTTTTTTTCTTTTTTATATTTTGTTTTGGATTTTGTAACAAATTATTAGTAGATTTATTTATTTATTTTTTTTATTTGTGGTTAGTTAATTTTATTTTCATCTAAACAAAATATTCTCCCATTATATCACGTGAAACGGTAGACAAGGCGAGATATCACAATCTATCACTCGTAACGCATGAAAATAAAATTTAAAAAAAAAAAACCGCAAACATAAGTCGAATATCACAATATATCAAATTCCAGCTGCAGTACGAATATCAATCTACAACTGGAACCTGCTCTGGTACTGATACGGCCAATCACAATATATCAAATTTCAGCTGCAGTACGAATATCAATCCACAACTGGAACCTGCTCTGGTACTGATACGACCAATCTTCAACCGAAACATCTCGGTATTTCTCCCAAAAATAATACAAAGGAGGTAATGGAGAATCAGAACACAGATTCACACGAATGAAGTGCTCGTAGGAACCAAGATAACCTATGACGATCTCACAGTCAGGTCGTGTAGCCGTGGATGGTGCGCGGAGCGGGAATATCGTCCTACTGGCCATGTTCATATTGTTATCGTTGGGACCATAGCCTAACAACACGACAACTGCATTAAACAGTGTAGCAATATCAAAGAGGTCGTCCGTAGCATTCATCCAATGCTCCTGGACACAAGGACCCCCATCCCATCTTATACGATCGATTGCGACGTCGACCACATCCCAATAAAATGGAGCGTACAAATGAATGTTGGCTGCAACCTCATTTGCAATATTTCTTCTGGCCACATCCCACTTCTACTGATCCCTATAAATGTAACTTGCAACCACCCAAAATCCGCAGTTCCCGTCCGGTGTCACATCCAGATAACTCTGTACGTAGCTGTGAACTACGTAGGGAATCCTACAACGATGTCGGTACTGAAAAAAATCCGTCTCGAAAGTATCTATGATATCATAATAATTTCACGTCACAATTTAGGTAATTGAATTTACAAACATAATTAGTCATCGTTCAGATAAAAAATAAAATTAAATTACTTGTCGGATCTTGAGACGATGAGCTTGTCGGGGCACACGAAGAAGTGCTTGTACGACCCACCGGACGACCTTTTTCCCTGTAGTCCCACATCGACGGAGCACACGAAGTAGTGCTCTTACGCCCCGGCCGACGACCTGTTTCCGTGTACCCCGATTGCGATGGAGCACATGAAGAAGTGCTTTTACGCCCCGCCGTACGGCCTCTTTCACTATACTCCCATCTCGATAGATCGCGTTTTGTTGAATTTTTCTTCTTGGGCCGACCTCTCGGATTTTCCTTCACTGCAGGTTCTGTGTATCCCTGTTGATCTAGGTGAAGTTGAGAGTCGATGAGATGGTTCAGGTACTGTACCGTCGCAGGATCGGCCGCTGCAACCTCCTCGGCAAGCCTCCGAAAATAATCATGATCAGTCCATCCACTCGCCGATTCACTCTGCTGACCTGTCCGTACCAAAAATTTAAAGAATTATACAATATGCTCTATCAAATTTTCTATAAATGAAACAATACGTGGAGTTAAAAAAAAATTAAACAAAATTTATCCAAAAAAAAATGCTGAGCATGATGTTCTATAGATTTATTAATCTCGCAATTATACCTAGCTGCATCACCTCTAGTGTGCTCCAGAAGCTGTGGATTTCGTCGGTCGTAATATCTCTATCTACAGTGTGTGCCTCCCTTAGCTCACAGACACAAGGAAGTCCATGAGTGTATTTTAGTGCACAATCGCAGCTCTCCGAAACATCTTTGCCGAAGTCTCGCATGTTCTGAAGCTCATCATTCAATATATCCATACAGTAATGCGATATCTGCAGTGTCAACTGCTCTAAATGGAATCCCTTGTAGCCCGTACTCAGTCTAAGTCTCGAAGACTCCAGCGTCTCCCTGGTAATACATTACATAACATTCGACCCAATTAAAATTTATAATTAATGCATTAATAACACAGTCTTACTGTATATATTAAAGAATATACCTGACTTTAATCAGTTCAGAATCAATCTCCTTGTCAATCTTCTCCCAAACCGTGTCGAGCGAACCGGTCGACGTGTTAAGCCACCGCTTCAACGTAGCGTGGGAACTCTCCACCCTACACGATGTTGTGTTGCCAAAATGTAAGACAGTGTCCGTCCACACTTTGACAAACTTCTCCTTGTGCACTAGCCATGTCTGATCCACATATTCCAGCACACGAGGAAATGTTGCGTATGTAACAGCTAAATCAGTTACGGCAGTTTTGTATTTGTCCCACTTGTTCGCCTCGACAACTTTCTTCCACTTGCCGTGCGTGAACTTCTGCGCGAAGATCTTATTTTTATTTGTGCTTGTTGACGTTAATCGATAGACTCTGTCTTCCACATCCTTGTTGATGTGCCACGTGCAGAGTAAGGGGGGCGTCGTCGGGAAATTCCTCTGAATAGGAGTAATCAACCTCAACTCCCTGTCACTGACAATGACTGAAGGATGTACATCAGGCCATATCAAAAGTCTCAACCGCTGTAGGACCCAGTCATAGATGTACTTGGTCTCGTCCTTGATAATTGCATAAGCAATTAAGAAGTTCTTGTTGCACGGCGTCATTCCAATCATCTCAACCAACGGCATGTGGTACCTGTGCAAATGAAAGCAGCAAGAGGAAAAAACATAGAATCAAAAAACTTACTCAAACATAATATTTTAAGATTCACAATATATTGCTATTTATAACGTAATGCAACATACCTGTTGATTTTGTACGTGGAATCTATACCGACATACCAGTAATATGTCCGGAATAGACTAGCTGCTCCTGGATGCGACATGAACACACATGTCAACTCTAGTGTGTCCGGGTCAACATCTGTGTAAACTATGTACTTGCTGCCCCTTGCCAAATGCAGAAGCTGGCCACAAACATCTCTACCCTCCAGACGGTCTTTTCGCAATTGACCTCTATAGTTATACACTTGTCGGCAAGTAGCGTTGTCCACAGGGTTTTTTTCCTAAATTGCATCCAAAATACTCCCGGTCTTGCTTAAGCATCAGTCATATCACGGACAATTTTTTTGGATGAATCGCTGAGTCGGCTCATCTGTAGATGACCCTCGAGATGCACAGCCAAAGCATGATTATGAAATCCCTTCTTATATTCTAAAGGAAGTCAGATACTCCATTTTTTGGAATTTGCTTCAAATTTGACTTTTATCAGAAAAGGGCAGCTAGTAAATTTAGTCTTCGAACGTCTCAAAACAGCATTCACAAAATTTTCTAGTTTTCCTGCCTTGCCTCTGTAACGTTCCCCTCGATGACACCACAACGTCTGAACCATTCCATCTTTTTCGTGTCTCGAGATGACCAATTCGAAATTCCATATCATTGCAATGTCTTTTGCCCATTCAATAGCTTCCTCATGACTATCAAATAGCTCATCTGTAGCAAAACAAGATCGGTAATCTTCGCCGTCTCCTCTAAAAATCTTCGAGTGGCACCTGCAATATATTACGATGTATGTCAATAATTTTACAAAATAATGAATTATAACTTCTCTCAAAATAATAATAGTAAATTGTAATTTATTATATAATCAATTCTAACTTCTAACGTAATATCAATAAATTTTACGTTATAAGATAATACATTCATATATATTAATAATTTATACTAATATAAATTTTTCCTATTACATAATTTTATACTATTAATTTAATACTAAATACTAATATTATTTTTTTATAAATACTTTCTATTATATAAAATAATATATATTTTTTGTAAAAAAATAAATAAAATTTTAAATAATTTTTCTCATTAATTTTAAAATTTAAGAATAATTTTTTAACAAGCACCCGTGTAATACACAGGTGTTGTATTAGTTATTCTTATTACAATTCATAAATTAACATTTCATGATTCTATGGTATATATGTGTCAAGCCTCTATAAATGATTAGTCATTAGTTTTTGTTCGGAAAAATAAAAATAAAGCCTGCATAAAGACGTAGTGAATATGCTATGAATTATGTTAATTCCCAATTAAATATGGTAAGATTTATTTAAAATAATGATCTGATAAAGAAACATATAAATGTTGATAGATCATGCACAAACTTAAAGGCAAAAATTACAAACCAAAATCTTTCTTCTAACAAAGAATATTTATTTAAAAATCATATTCATGTATATTATATATTAATTTAATAATTTTTACTTACTTTTAATTGTCATTTTGTACCCACAATAATCAGAAATTAAAATACAATAAGTAAAAAAAAAAATTATTAATTTATTGATTTAAGTTTGTTGGTGTTTAATTAAGTAGTTGTATCATTTTAGTGGGTTGCAACTAGACATAGCCTAGGGTCGGGCCGACCTGCCGGTTTGGCAAACCGGATCGGAATCGACTCTGATCTGGCCCGTAATCAACGGACTTAGAACGGAGCTTGTAGTTTGATCGGGTCGGTTCCGTGCCACCTATTTATAAATTTTTTGACTGGCTGGCCAGGTCAAGGTCAGCCCGTAACTGGCCCGTCATTTTTTTTTTCTTATTTTTAGAAAAAAAAAAAATTCTTGGACCCTTGAAAGTCGTTGGTGGGACGTTGGATCTTTTTTACTGTAGGAGATCGAACGCCCAAATAGGTTTTATTTTATTTTTTCTATTATCGGTTTCATGTCCGGGTCAGAGTCCGGGAGTAGGTCAGAATTGACCTGCCCGGAATTGCAGCGGTAGCCAACAATTAGTTTTTCACATCTGATCGTTGAGATCCAATGGTCTGTTTTCAGTCGACCCCTCGGACCCGACGAGTTTCTTGAAGCAAAAAATAAAATAAAAAAATCCAAATTTAATCCTATAAATCTCAACACCTCCTCCCTCGAAAATTAGATTTTTCACACCATTTACATCTTTCTTCCACTCTTTCCTACTCATTTCTATGTTCTTGGAGTGTTATTTTTTAGTTTTTGTACTCGATTTGCTATAAAATCGGTTTGATTCTATATAAATTCGGTCTCGAACACTCGATTCTACATATTCACTCTCATTTCGATTACGGTTCAATAGATTCTTTACATAATACTCTTTTTTTTTTCAAACGGATAAATATTATTGCTCAAAAACCAACAATACACAAAGGCCAATCAAGTGATTGAGAGTTTCTTTCATCTAGCCCTACCTCAGCTAAACTAAAGAAACATGGGATAGCAATAAAGTAGCTACCCTATAGCAAAACCTGAACAAAACAACCACTAAAAACGGGAAACAAAAATAATACATTCCCTCAAACTATAACATTCTACTGAACCCAAACCAAAATAAAATCAAAAAACCCACAAAAGTAATTACAAACCAGCTTGAGCAGTACCCATTAGGACCATGTCCATAACACATAATCTCAGCCGGTTGCAGCAGGATAGATGGTTGCCTCAAATCTTCCTTTTTAAGCACTGAAAATATATCCCAAATAGTAGATAATATAGAGAACGAACTTACATGCCGAAGCCCCCAAAGATCACAATTGATATCAATTGTGATAACAATTTGGTGTAGATTAGTATCTATTATTGCTATTATTATTATTATTATTATTATTATTATTATTATTATTATTATTATTATTATTATTATTATTTAATAGGTGTCTTAGATAATAAGTTCGAAATTTAATATTATGTTTTAGTAAGAGATCTTATCTTGTTGGACAAATTAAGGTCTAGGGTAGGAGCCTTATATAAAGGACTCTCTCTAGTTTATTTTCCTTGGTTGATTATGAAATATTGAATGAAAATATGATTTGATATCGTGTTTAGATGTTCTTGAGATTGCGATCTCATTAATATCGTCTCAGTCGCTTCCCTACATCAGTTGGTATCAGCAGTCAGTACGATTAGCGATGCCGCCGGGACGACAAGATGCCGCAAACAATCGACGTAATGCAACCTTCAACGATCAGTTTCAACAGATCGACTACCGATTTCAACAGTTGGACGTGCGTTTCACGAATTGATTTGCAGATCTTTCTACGGGGACCGAAGATTTGCGTTTGACTCTTAACAACGTGGTCTGGGATTTGCAAATGAACTGTGCCGCCGGCGACCGGGGTGTGCGCGGGGGAGTTCACGAAGGAAGTGGAGATCGTGGTCCAGGCGGGGCGCCCCGTCGGCTATCTCCACAACTGTCGCCCGGCGATGCAGACGGCGAGGAGACCATATCGGATGTGGATCTCTTCAGAGAGTGGCCGCCACGACAACCAAGATGTGCAGCAATAGAGTGCGATTTTTGAGGAAGATGACGGGCCATTGTACGACGGTCCACCTATTTTCAATGAGGAGCCTCCAGTGACGGAGACATATCTTTGCGGCAATATGGTTCCCGTGTGGGACGTCGTAGAAGTTGAGCCTTTGATGGGGATGCCGTCGTTTAAACCCGATTTTTAGAATATCTTGGTCAACGATGGTTTTTCGGAGCGAAGTCGAGGCTCAATAACTGGTGGGACATTTTCCGATTGTCTATCCCGAAGTCTCTCAACAATGGAATGCTTGGTCGTAGTTATGGATTTGAGTTCGGTGAACGATGTGGTATGTTTGGGGTTAATTCTGCTGTGTGGGTTATGCATATGGAGGCGTGTACATGTGCCTTTACAACGGTTCAATCCTTGCCCATGATTATGTTTACCATCGGGATTGTTGGACGACATTCATCCTTCGTGTTCGACCGGCGGAAACGACGTGGGTTTCCTACCATGAGTTTGACACCACACGCCGGCCACGGGAGCGCATCGGCGTCGAGGCAAAGCCTTCCGAACCGGGGGAGAATGGTGTAGATTAGTATCTTTTATTATTATTATTATTAGCATTATTATTTAATAGGTGTCTTAGAGAACAAGCTAGGAATTTAATATTATTTTTTAGTATTTAGTAAGAGACGTTGTCTTGTTGGATAAGTTAAGGTCTAGGGTAGGATCCTTATATAAAAGACTCCCTCTAGTTTATTTTCCTTGGTTGATTATGAAATATTGAATGATCATATGATTTGATATCGTGTTTAGATGTTTTTGAGATTGTGATCTCATTAATATCGTCCCACTCGTACGCTTCCTTACATCACAATTGCTATCCAGTCACTTATATTTTTATGCGGATTATGATTTAATAACTTTCAACTACATCACTTCAACTATTCCCTTTTAATCTTACATCAATTGATATCGAAAATTAAAAAGAATCATTATCCCTCTTAATCTGTTGTACCCCTAAGGAATTTATTTTACCGTTTTTCAAATAAAAGCATAGTCATGAACTGCATAATATTGAGAATTATGGCATAATAAATTATAGAAAAGAGTGGAAATTATGTGCAACATGCAAAACGAAAGTGTGTTTGGGCTCCAATTATAGTCCCCTCACCCTGACATGGGACATTGATTGTGACATATTTTCTATGTTAGTTTCGGAAAAATTCGATGCTACATGTGGAGCAGTGCCCCCACATGCATTTTTAGTTTTTTAGCCTTAATTTCACATACGCACATATGGGTGTGTATGTGATTGTACGTAGATCAAAGGTGAAAAAGCACGTGGGGGCAGTGCCCCCACATATAACATCAAATTTGCCGTTAGTTTCCTTAGTTTATCTTGTATATTATGTGTAAAGGGTATTATTCGATGCATGAATTCCAGGAACTAATTATTATTATTTTTAGATTACAGAGAGCACAGAATGAGAGAGGGAAGGAGACGAGAGCTGTGTGAGAGAAAAGAAAAACTGCGATAGAATAGAATGGGAAAAATTAAGGTTACACACTAGGGTACATGCTATTTATACTAAGGATACAAAAGGACTAAAATGCTATTTACAAAGAATAAGATACACAAAATGCTAAATACATAAATGGCTAAATACATAAATTGCTAATAACAAAATGACAACTTCTATATGCTAATATCCCCCCGCAAGCTTAACATGGATGTTTTGAGTGTTAAGCTTGGAAAGTAAGTGAGAAAAACCTGGTCCTGGTAAGGCCTTTGTAAGAATGTCTGCCACTTGGTCTTGAGAGGGAATGTAATGAAGTGTGATGATGCCTGTGGTGATCTTCTCCCTTATAAGATGGCAATCAATTTGAATGCGTCTGGTTCTTTCATGAAAAACAGGATTGCTAGCAATAGCCATGGCTGACTTGCTATCTGTAAACAAAGAAACTGGAGAGTAATGAGGAAGGAGAAAATCATCAAATAAGTAGAGCAGCCACTGAATTTCACATGATGTACTAGCAAGAGCTCTATATTCAGATTCAGCAGATGATCTACTAATGGTAGATTGCTTCTTTGATTTCCATGATATAAGAGAATTGCGAAGAAAGATAGAATAACCTGTTATGCTCTTTCTACTATCAACACTACTTGCCCAATCACTATCACTATATGCATTTAGAGAGAGAGAAGAGGATCTGGGAAAAAAAAAACATACCTTGTCCAACTGTCCCTTTCACATACCTTAATATCCTGTGTGCAGCAGCTAGATGCTCTTCTGTAGGTTTAACCACGAATTGGCTAAGTGACGTAACACTAAAAGCAATGTCTGGTCTAGATATGGTAAGATATAATAATCTACCAATTAATCTTCTATATGCAGTAATATCTTGTAAAGCAGGAGAAGAGGAGTTAATACTGAGTTTTAAGTTGCAGTCCATAGGAGTTTTAGCAGGTTTAGAACCCAAAAAAACCAGTATCATCAAGAATGTCCAAAGCATATTTTCTTTGGCACATATTAATACCTTTTGAGGAATGAGCAAACTCAATACCCAAAATGTATTTCAATGTGCCAAGGTCTTTTATAGTAAAACAGGAATCCAAATGCTTTTTAACAGTGGTAATGATGTTCAAATTATCACCTGTGATGATAATGTCATCTACATATACAAGCAAAGCAGTAAATAAAGTAAATGAACCATTAATGGACATAGTAAATAAAGAAGTGTCTGCAGAAGACTGTTTAAAACCATAAGTTAGTAAACAATGGGTTAATTTCTGGAACCATTGTCTACTAGCTTGTTTTAAACCATATAAGCTTTTTGTAAGCTTGCAAACTCTTGTATCTGAAGGAGAACAATAACCTGCTGGGGGCTGCATGAAGACTTCTTCATCTAAGTCCCCATGTAAAAATGCATTATTCACATCAAGCTGGTGTATGTGCCAGTTTTTAATAGATGCTAAAGCAACAAGGAATCTAACTGTAGTTATTTTGGCTACAGGAGAAAAGGTATGAAAATAATCTATACCCTCCTCTTGTGTGTAGCCTTTGGCTACTAGTCTAGCTTTGTATCTTTCTATACTACCATCTGATTTGTACTTTATCTTATACACCCATTTACAACATATACAATGTTTCCCTTCAGGCAGATTTGTTAAAAACCATGTGTTTGTCTTTTCAAGTGCATCTAATTCTTTTTTCATTGCTTCCTACCATAAGGGGTATTTGGCAGCAGCTGACTAGGTTTTAAGTTCAGAAATTTGAGAAATAGATGCAGTGAAACAATTATGCCTTGAAGATAGTAATGTTGTAGATAAATGATTGGAAATGGGGTATAATGATGTACCAGACTCAATTTCAGAGGTATTGATGGCTGAGGAAGCAGATGGGCCATGGATATTGTGTTTGTAAACATTTAGATACTGAGGTGGTTTGGATATTCTTGAGGTTCTTCTCAGGATTGGAGAATTTCTGTCTGTTTGAGTAGTGATTGGTGAATTACTGTTTGTTTGAGTAGTGGGGATTGAAGAATTCATGTTTGTTTGAGTAGTAGGGATTGGAGTGGGGATAACAGGTGTTTGAGAAGTGGTGGTTGATTGAGGGGTAATGATGGGTTGAGATGTAGGGGTTGGTTGGGCAGTAGTAACAGGTGTAGGAATATCTTGTATTGAGGGATGAAAACAGAATTCAGGAGGTGTAGGAAAAAGTTTGTCTGGAGCTGTATTGTTGTAGGTATGAAAGGGAAATACCTCTTCATAAAACTGAACATGTCTGGAAATGAATGTATTCTTATTATCGAGATTGTAAAGTATGTATCCTTCAAAACCTTTTAGATAACCAAGAAAAATGCATTTAGAAGCTCTAGTATCAAACTTTGACCTTTGGGCAGTTAAAGTAGAAGCATAACATAAGCAACCAATTACCCTTAGATGTTCATAAGAAGGTGGTTTTTGAAATAGCATTTCAAAGGCTGATTTGTTGTTTAAAACTGCAGTTGGAATTCTATTTATTAAATGAACAGCTGCAAGAACACAATCTTTCCAGAAAATCAGAGGCATATGAGCCTGAAATAGTAATGCTCTTGCAATTTGTAAAATGTGCTGATGCTTTCTTTCAACCCTTCCATCTTGGTGAGGTGTTTCTATACAACTGAATGATGCCATTTGTAGAATAAAAGTCATGCAGAAGAAACTCAGTTCCATTATCAGACCTAAGAGCCTTTATTTTCTTTCCAAGTTGAGTGAAAACCATGTTGTGAAAGTGTATAAGGCTTTTCTTAGTGTCTGATTTATAAATAAAGGATACACCCAAGTGACTCTACTGTGGTCATCAACAATAGTTAGAAAATATTTATAACCATCATGAGATGAGATAGAAAAAGGACCCCACAAGTCACAGTGTATTAAATCAAAATGAGATGCAGCAATAGAAGTACTTATAGGAAAACTCAATTTTCTTTGCCTTGAGAAATGGCATACATCACAAGGATCATGTATTTCAGTACAGGGTGTAGCAGTAATGAAAAGTTTCTGCAGTTTAGAGAAAGAAAGATGACCTAGTCTTTTATGCCATGTGTTGTGATTTACAGTGCTAGCAGAGTATGCATTTACAGGTAAAGAGAATGTTACAGGTAAATTTTGTGCATACACAGAAATATTTGGAAAACACATGTGATAGAGACCATCTTTCAATTCAGCAGAACCAATCATTTTCTGGCTTTTCAGATCCTGTAACACACAACATGATGATGCAAATTGGAGCATACAATTGCTGGTTGTCACCAATTTAGATACAGATATAAGATTAAAGTGAAAGCTAGGAACATATAAGACATCATGAAGAATCAAATCCTCAATTAACTTCACCGTTCCTATTGAGCATGCATTAGTACTTTGACCATTAGGTAAGTTAATGGATGTTGAGACAGGTGTTGGTGTGGCATTAAAAAATGAAGCATTGCAAATCATATGATCAGTGGCACCTGTGTCTAAAATCCATGTATTTTGAGAGAAAGTAGTCAAAGCCATGCAATGATGAGAGGTAGACATACCTGGGAGCTCTTGAATAGCAATAGCAACCATAGCAGGATTAAGTGAGGATCCAACTGAAGGTTGAGCTCTCTGAGATCTTTTAAAAGCTAGAAACTCATGAAGAAGATCATTAGTAAAAGAGACAGAGTTATCAGTGTTGTTGAGGGGCTGATCAGAAGTGGTTGTACTATGGATGGAATTGGCAGAGTGTTGTGGGTGAATTCTTGGACCTTTAAGACCAACCCAATTTTCAGGGTAACCAATAACTTGGAAACAATTTTCAGAGGGATGGCCATAACCACAATGGATGCAACGAGGTCTGTTTTTGCCTTTGGGATGAGGTGGTTTGGAATTTTTGAAGTATGTTTGAGGCTGAGAGGTTTTAGCAAACATAGCTAGGGTTTCAGAAGGTGAAGTATTATTGTGGAGTTTTCTTTGTGTTTCTTCTTGAAGGAGAGTAGAGTATATCTTGGATAGTGAAGGTAATGGAGTGGATAGAAGAAAATGGCTGCGGATTGGTGAGTAAGAATCATGTAATCCAACTAGGAATTTCATCACAGAGTCTTGTTGTTGACAGTTAGCCATTGACTCAAAAATATTGCAAGTACAAGACACAAAAGCACCACAATTACACTTGATAACAGGTCTGTATGCAACATATTCATCCCAAAGTCCCTTAAACTTATTGTAATACTGAGTTATGGACAGTGAACCTTGATCTATAGTGCTTAGAGACTTTTCAAGTTGGAAAACCCTAGGTCTACTGCTCATTGCATATCTAGTTTTAATTTCATCCCAAACGTCTTTAGCCACAGTAAAAAATAAGAGAGACTGGCGAATATCTTTGGAGACATAGTTCAACAACCAGGACAGCACCAAGTTATTTGCACGGATCCATGCAAGATAGAGAGAGGATGTGTTACCAGTAGGAGATGACGCTGGTAGTGTGTCGTCTATGAAACCGATCTTATTTTTTACGCTAAGTGCCATCTGAGCAGCGTGAGACCAAGAGACGAAGTTGTCACCGGTGAAGAGTTCGGCAACGATCAGTGCCCCTGGGTTGTCACTCGCATGTAAATAGTACGGTGATGTCGGATCATCGGTAGGATTGACGGCAGCCATTGCTGATCTGATGTGTGATAACAAAGGACATAAGAAATCTCGAACAAAATCGAACAAATTGAAGCCGAAATCGTACAGATCCATAGAAAATCGTACAGATCGAGGCTAAAATTGTATCGAAAAGATGAATCGCCGCAAAGATGGAGACGATAAATCGAAAAAAAAAAAATATAAAGCAAGCGTCTCAGAGGTGGAGACGAAGAAGACGAGCGTCTCAGAGGTGGAGACGAAGAAGGTAGGCAGCGGAAATAGGATCAAAAAACACGGCGAACACCGGCAACTGATACCATGTTAGATTACAGAGAGCACATGTTGAGAGAGGGAAGGAGACGAGAGTTGTGTGAGAGAAAAGAAAAACTGCGATAGAATAGAATGGGAAAAATTAGGGTTACACACTCGGGTACAGGCTATTTATACTAATACTAAAGATACAAAAGGACTAAAATGCTATTTACAAAGAATAAGATACACAAAATGCTAAATACATAAATGGCTAAATACATAAATTGCTAATAACTAAATGACAACTTCTATATGCTAATAATTATCATATATTATGTATTTACATGGTCCCTTCTAAATACAGTCGACCGAATTTGGTTAATATTCATATGATTGTAATTTTGACAACAGCTATTTCATCAATTTTTTTTTAAATACTTATTTTACATTATTATCTTATTGAAACGTACAAATTTGTCTTGAGTGCGCTCAACGATGTACGAACAAGTATAAAAATGTTGTGATATTTTTTTGTATTTATATTTTTGGCTATGTTGACATTGAATTTGTACTGTAAATCTTAAGAAGAATTGAGGAAGATGATGAAATGCAAATTAGAGAGAGAAAAGGAGTTGAGGGAGATGAATATTTTTGGCATAACAAACTTGCCGTCTATCATTGTCACAGTTCACATAAATAGTTACTAGTGGGTCCCTTACATGATGAGTGGCAAACCCACATTTCTTAGCAACACTAATAATAAAAAGAAAACACAAAACATAATATTTAATATAAATGAAATAGTCTAATGTAAGCCATCCATTTCCAAAAGGCATCTTCATTCATCTACAGCCCCACGGACTGACACGTGCCCTTCCTCTTTCTCCCCTCCAAAAGTCGAATTGTTGACTTTGCAATTCATTTCCTTCGCTTCCTCAAACTCCGGCGAGTTCTCATCCTCCATTTCCTCTAAAACCTCGTTTTTCTTCCCTGAGAACACAACAAAAAACTATAATTTGCGGAAGCAATAATCAAAGATTTAAAAACTCTTCAGGGAAGCGTCTCACTTCCCCTCAGAGCTCTTTCATTGACAACTATTGAACACATAGTTTGGATTTACAAAATAGAACTCCCTTCTATTCTAACCACAACTATGATCTAGCCTATAAATTACTTCTTCGACACGTCCCGTGGACTTATTATTCACACTTACTCCCTAAGTGTAAATGACTAAAAATGTTCAAAACAAAGTAAAGAAAAATAATACACATGAAAGTGGTTTCAGTTCTTCTGTAATCAAGTATTCCGAGAACTAAACTCAAAAGCAAAAAGTAAGCAATAAACTTGAAGCTTGAAGGTGATGAATAATAGCAATAGCTTTAGCAGCCGCACTTCAATCTTCAAGGTAGGTTTATATATGATTTCCTTTTCGTGAGATGTCCACACGGTCCTTGGTCTCTTTTTAAGTATATCCAAGAAGTCCTACCAAGTATAGGACTCTTCTTCTCTCTCCAAATATTCACTTGCCTTAGTTATCCAATCTCTTCCTTATTGTTTGTGATCTCCAACTTGCGTGAAGCTCTCTTCCCATATGAACCGATTTCCTACATAGTGTAAACACATAATAAGATCAAATATTCTTTAACATAATATAAATTAATTTAGGAAACGGAAACTTCCCTTATTTATGGATTTAATGCATGCAGGAACTCCCTTTCGAACTCTTGCCAAAATATTATATCTTTCAATCTCCCCCTTTGGCATCTAGTTCGAAAATTACCTGCAAGGGAAAAAACAGCAAGCACAACACAAATATTGTGTACACACACACTTCTAACGATCAGTTCCTGCAAGCAATAAATAATAAACTGCATCCCATAAACCAACTAAAACAAAAGTTCATCACAGGAACAATAGTAGCAAAAGGCATCACATCACATCACAAAAGTAAATAAGATACGAGGTTCTTTAAAACATAAAGACCTCACTACATCCCTCCCACACACAACCTAATCAACTAATAGAAAGCAGTAGCAACAAACTTCAACCAAAAGTAGACTCTCCCCCTGACTCAGAGGTATCCTCTTCAGCCTCAGTCTCATCTTTATCTCCCTTAGCCTTCATGAATTTCTCCCCTTTTTTCGAACTACGGGATGCCGAAGGGCCTGTCCCCGAGTTCTTGCGCTGCAGCCCCTTGACAGCCTGAAGTACTTGGCGGAGATACGCCTGCTGGGTAGCAACCTTCTTTGCCACGGCATCCCACTCAGCCAGCTGCTGGACCAAGAATTCATCCCACTTGGTGGGAACCAGAGAGGGAGCAAGATCAAACTTGGCCTTGGGAGTGGCCTTCACATTCAAGGTACGGGCACTAACCACAAAGGCTTTCCTGGGGTTCTCAAGAGCATCATTGAAGTGAGGGTTCACAGAGAAATTGTTAGCAGCAAAGAAGGACCAAATCAAGCAAGGAAAGGGAAGAGTGCGACGAGACTCGGAATTAATGATGAAAGAGTGGATAATATCAAAGACAACCTCACCAAAATTGAACACATGTCCATCCATGATCCAATAGATGACTTTACTCTGAAGTTCAGTGAGCAAGTTCTTGTTGGAAGTAGGTGTCCAATTCCCAGCACCAATCTTGAGGAGAATGTTAGCGGTAAGACACAGACAGCTCACAGGCAAATTTGAACCAGGCCAGGTATCAAGATTTTTATCAGAGAGGGTTTGGGTAACAACATCAAGATCAACTTCAGACAAGGAAGGAACATCAGCAGGTAAGCCCAAATGCACATTCAAAAGTTCAGGAGAAAAATCGATAACTCTGTTCCTAAGAAAGAATTCATGAAAACTAGGGCTATCAGGAGTAAAAACAGCAGGGGTCAAATTGGTATAAAACTCCCTCACAGCTTGACCACAAAAATGATTAAGATTAGACACAGTTTTAGTCAAGCCCACAACATCAATGAGCTTAACAATGCCCAAATCCTCATACTTCCCATCACCAAGAGGATGTTCAGCCCAAAAGCCATAAGTAGAAAAATCCTCAACACGACCAAAAGCAGCTTGAGTATAGAACCTGTTCGAGTAGGAGTTGGACAAGTCATAGTCGTTATCTTCAGGTTCTTGTTCAACAGGGGCGGTCTCCATGGGTTCTTTACCCGCACGCCTTGCGGATCGGCGCACAGATGGACGGCGAGGAGGAGTCTCTTGGTCAGAGCGGACTTCAATGGCAGTACCAGCAGTATCGGATTTGTCGCCGTCCTTGGTGGTCGACTTCGTTCCAGACGTGGGAAGTGCCGACGACTCCCCCTGAGTTGTGCCGGCGACGATGTCTTGAAGCAATTGGGGCGAAATGACAGGAACATTAGTGGACATAGGAGAGGGTTGAGGAGTTTTGTTCGCGGTGTCGTCTTTGCCGGTGATGGAGTCGGGGTAACAGGTGGTGTATCCTGTGGCTGAGAAGGTTCCGGTGGCGGCGACATACGCGGCGAACTCGGAGCAACTGAGTACCGACGTCACTTAGATCCCTTGTCCTTGTGCTTCTTATGGCGTTTCTTCGACTTGTCTTTGCTACCAGCCATGGGTGAAAAATGACGATGGAGAATTTTGAAAACAAGGGTTTGAATCCAGAGTAGAGAGAAGTGAAGAGAGAAGAAGAAGAAGTGAGTGGATGCAATGAATGAAAGAGGGTAGGTTGCGTGTAGTTTTAAAAGGAACTGTCATAGATAACTGCAAAAGGCAGTTCCCACATATCAAGGTAATTGGAGAGAGAGAGAGAGATTGGGCGGTTTAGGTATCTAAATCCCATCCAAATTCAAACACCTCACAACTTCCCTAAAAAATAACTTCCCAAATCATTTCGAAAATTAAGTAGGAAAATCAGATTTTATACCATCATATGTACCACACAAAATATATGAGACCCAAATAATTCAAATTCTCGAAGGAAATCATATATTTATGCCTAAGGATGAAAAGGAATAAATAAAAAGCATGCAAGACACCAAGATCAACAAAATTCATTCCTAGTCTCCTGAAGTAAGATTCATGCATAATTAATCCAAAACGATATTGTGTCACAAACACACCAAGGAACAAAACAGAGACGGACTATATATATATATATATATATATATATATATATATATATATAGTGCAAATCGGACTATATATATATATATATATATAGTGCAAATCATATTACTCCAGAATTCCAACACCAAAAGAACATGAGCTTTATTATTCACTAGGTGTTTCACTTAGTAACAATCACTGCAATAGTGAAAGTCAACCCCACTACTTTACCCAATGATTTTAAGCAACATATTCACATCAAGGCGTTTCACTTAGTAACAATCACTGTAATAGCGAAAGTCAACCCCACTACTTTGCCTCAATGCTCGATGAAGAATCCCTTTTTTTTTTTTTGAAACATTATGCATTACGTTTTTTATGATAATGACCACCTTATAACTCCAAGTAAAAACACAACACAATAAAGTGCAGTGGTTGTCAATAGCTACCACCCTTCACACATTTTCTATCCATGACGCTCTTTTCACAGTCGATCCAAAAGGAAACGAACCATGTGCTAGCTATCGCTCTAGATCATTGTGTGAAGGCAGCTCTTGTTGACAGAAATAAATTTGTTCCAAGGCACGAAATAACACGCAATCTATCAAGGACAATCAACACTTCACCCACTTACAAGAGGATCGGAACTTCATTCATGACTTAGTGGTGAGAGTCTATGCAACAATCCAAAGTATGCCTAATGCAAATTAAACCTACGTGCTTACAAGCAATGCAATATATAATAATATATATAATATACAATACAATATAATATAATGCAAGTTCATGCAAGCATTCAAGGAGTGCACATCCCTAAGGATTTCCTTAGAGAAATGAATCGCTGGGAATCCAGAGCTTTGGTGAATATATCAGCCAACTGGTTTTGTGTTGGCACATAATCAAGAACAATCACTTCATTTTCTACCAAATTTCTAATAAAATGGTACCGTATATCTATGTGTTTGGTTCTGGAATGCTGAACAGGATTCTTAGAGATATTGATAGCATTGGTATTATCACAAAATAGGTTTATGGTTTTTACCTGAAGGCCAAACTCCACCATCATTTGTTTCATCCACACAAGCTGGAAGCAGCAACTTCCAGCCGAGATGTATTCAGCCTTCGCGGTAGATAGTGCAACACAGTTCTGCTTTTTGCTCAGCCAAGAAATCAAGTTGTTCCCAATGTAGAAACAACCCCCAGAGGTGCTCCGCCGATCATCAATGTTCCCAGCCCAGTCGGCATCGCAGTACCCTACAAGACTAGCTGTAGTATCGTGAGCATACATAATTCCTACTTCTGAGGTACCATGAACATACTTAATTATATGTTTCACGGATTTTAAATGTGATTCCTTAGGATTAGACTGATAACGAGCACACGTACCAACACTGAAACATAGATCTGGTCTACTAGGAGTCAAGTACAACAAACTTCCAATCATGCTCCTATAGAGCGTGGAATCAACTGGTGTTCCAGCCTCATCTTTAGAAAGCTTTTGATGACTTCCCATAGGTGTTACTGACACTTAGAATTTTCCAAACCAAATTTATTCACCAGATTTTTAGCATACTTAGTTTGATGGAGAAAAATCTCATCCTTGGATTGCTTCACTTGCAATTCCAATAAATAAGACATTGCACCCACCATGCTCATTTCAAATTCGCTAGACATATGATTCACAAATTCATTAACCCAAGCTCTCGAGGTAGAACCAAAAATAATATCATCCACATAAATTTGAACAATAATGATATCTTTGTTAGACTTACGAACAAAGAGAGTCTGATCAACTCCCCCTCGAGAGTATCCCTTTTTAACCAAAAACTGAGTCAAGCGTTCGTACCAGGCTCTAGGCGCTTGCTTGAGCCCGTACAACGCCTTTTTCAGCCTATACACATAATCTGGATGATGAGGATCAATAAAACCTTCAGGTTGCTTCACGTAAGCAACCTCTTTAAAAAAACCATTCAAGAACGCAGACTTCACATCCATTTGATATATGATAAAATCCAACAGACATGCAATTGACAAGAACATCCTGACTGACTCTAGACGTGCAACAGGGGCAAATGTCTCATCAAAGTCAACACCCTCCTCTTGGGTGTACCCCTGTGCCACTAAACGGGCTTTGTTCCTAGTAATTTCCCCAGATTCATCAGTTTTATTTTTGAAAATCCATTTTGACCCAATCACATTAGAATCTGAGGGCCTAGGAACTAATTCCCAAACATCATTTCTAACAAACTGTTCTAGTTCCTCTTGCATAGCTAACACCCAAAAATCATCACACAAGGCTTCTTTTGCATTTTTCGGTTCTAGCCGTGACACATAACAAGCAAAATGACACAGACCAGCCATTTTTCTAAAATCAGGTTTAACACCACGAGTATTACGTTCAGCTATTCCACCTATGATTTGATCCTTAGGATGGTCCTTCTGAATTTTGGCAGGTGGGTCAGGCCTAAGCTCAGTAGGACTTCCTGAGGATGCTGGAACATTATACTCATCAAGAGAGCTAGCAAAAACACCATCCAAAAGTTCCAAATTTTCAGTTTTAATTTCATTCAAAACATTATCAGGTTCATCAACTTCAGCTTTCTTTCCACTACTAACATCAACCCTTGACACATCAGGAATAAGAACAGTATCAGAAAAATCATCGAAAACAACATTGATTGACTCCAACACTACCTCAGTACGTAAATTATACACACGATAAGCACGACTATTTGAGGAGTACCCAAGAAATTGACCAATGTCACTTTTGGATTCAAACTTACCCAAATGCTCCCTGTCATTGTAGATGTAACAACGACACCCAAAAACATGAAAATACTTCACACTGGGAGCCTTACCTTTCCAGAGTTCGTAGAAAGTGGTTCCAGTACCTCTCCTGCAATATACACAGTTAGTTATATAACATGCCGTATTAATTGCTTCAGCCCACCATTTTAAAGACATCCCTTGAGATACCAACATTACCCTTGCCATTTCCTGCAAGGTTCTATTTTTACGTTCTACCACCCCATTCTGCTGAGGAGTAATAGGTGACGAAAATTGATGGAATATTCCTCGGGAATCACAAAAAGACTCAAATCCACGGTTTTCAAATTCTTTACCATGGTCACTTCTAACAGCAGCAAGACTAATTCTCTTTTCATTTTCCAGTTTTAGCACAAGTTTCTTAAATGCCTCAAGAGCATCAGATTTGTCTTTTAAAAAATCAACCCACGAAAATCTGGAAAAGTCATCTACACAAACCATAATATACTTCTTACCACTGTATCTCTCTACCTGTATCGGCCCCATCAGATCCATATGCATCAGTTCCATAATGCTGTACGTACTGACCTCTGTCAGTCTCTTGTGCGAGGCCCTCTTTTGCTTGCCCATCTGACACGATCCGCAGACTCGTGATTGTTCTTTATTTAGCTTTGGCAGGCCACGAACTGCACCTGTAGAAGATAACTCATGTAAGTGCGGGTAATTAATATGACCAAGTTTCTGATGCCAGAGTTTAATCGTATCAACACTGGTCTTATTGCACTTCAACTCAAGTTCTACTAGGTAACAATTGTCCCTAGATCGAGTGCCAGTAAGGACTTGATTGTTCTCTTGATCAGAAACAAGGCATTCAGATTTAGTAATATTAACATATAAGCCTTGATCACACAGTTGACTAATACTCAACAAATTAGCTTTCAAATATTCTACAAGGAGAACATTTTGAAGTTTGGGCAAACCAGGGACATTTAAACAACCAATTCCAAGAACTCTATTCTTAGCACCATCACCAAAAGTCACAGTACTAGAGGACATAGGCAAGATATTAACCAAGTTAGATTTAGAACCAGTCATGTGACGGGAACATCCACTATCAAAGTACCAGTCAGAATTAGAAGTGGATTTCAAGGCAAGGATAGATGACAAACACATGTTCTTACTGCTTCTGGGAACCCAAAACTTTTTCTGTTCATGATTTATTAAATCAACTTTTATTTTCAGTGCAAACAAAACAAAAACAATCAGTAATAGCAATAACGATAACAAAACAAGAAATAAAATACATAATAATTGATTGGGGTACAATGTTTCAAATATTGAAACTTATGTTTAGTTTCAAACATTTTATTTAGTTCAGCCAAGTTGATCCTTAACATGGTGACTCGCGATGTAACGTAAATGGGAAGTTTTGCATACCAATTCTCTATATAAGAGGTATTTACATATATATATGAGCTATAGAATCTTTTGTTAATTAGGGATTTGGTGGACATTTATTTTTCACAATTACGAGATCTCTTTCTCTCTCCATATAAAATTCATGCAATTTATCTGTCACACAATCAAAACGNACGACAGCTACAATTTTGGGTTGCACGAGTTCAAAATTCAAACAGCTTTTCAGTTCATCGATGTCTTGCAGTCGGAGAAAAAAAATTTCATCGATCTACCTGAGAAAAAAAAAATAATCGAACGCTCTGCGGAAAAAAAAATAAAAAATAAAAAATATGAGATATGATACCTCATATGATACCTACCATTCTGGGTTGCACGAATTCAAAAATTCAAAAGAATTTTTCTGTCTTTTAGAAGATTCCCCGAACATGCTGCAGATACTATGTTGAAAACATACGGAAGATAAACTTGAGATAAATAACACCAGAACACATAAGGTTGTGGTCGATGGAAGCATGAGTTTTGATATTGTGGTCGGCGAAACGTTCAGAAATAAAAGTGAAGTGATGAAATTGCTCAGCCTCCATGCAATAACAAACCAATATCAGTACAAAGTAGACAAGTCTTGCCTGAAGCAGTACTACATGAAGTGTATATGTGCGGGACGCAACTGGTATGTGAAAGTTGCAAGGGTAGGGCAATCAAATATTTTCAAGATATTGTGGTGTTTAAATAATGTATATATTTATTATGCTTATAATGAATGTAACTTATAAGAAAATTTGATATGTTTCTTGTATTGATTAAGAACTATGATGAGGTATGTTAAACTAATGTATTTGACTTGTATATATTACATAGACATTTTTTTAGTAAAATTAACGTACATTATGTGTTTCCCACACTTATATAATATAGTTTTTTATACACAAATGTTAGATAATCTGTAAAATTATCATCAAATAGTTTACACCTATCTGTATAATATTGTGTTAACTAAGTACTTTGTTAACTGTGATTCACACCTCATTTTGTATACTTGAAAAAATATGAGACTGTATATAATATGTATAACTATTGTATACTAAACAACTAAAAAGTTGTGTTTTATAATCTAAAAGATAAATAAAAATCAAACAAGATACAATTTCAAATAAACATATGCATTTTAAAGTGACAAGTTAACAAGCTTGAAATAAAAAAATCAAAACAAAACATGAGTATTTCAACTTGATAGTGCACAAGGAAAAACCATTCTAAAATCATCAAAAACATAGTATAAATTCGTCGAAGTTCAATTCATTACTTTAAAAAAAAACATGATTTCAAGTTTCGGTAGATCGAATGATTCACTGTCATCAGTAGATAAGTCCACCTCAATGCCAACTGATTGGTCTTCTTCGTCTTCATCAATGATGATATTGGGATCCTACTATTGTTGATAATTTGGAGATTCAATCATCTTGCCTTTATCTTTTTTCACAATTTTCTTCTTCTTCTTTCTGGGGTCTACATGCGCTTAGATTTTTTGTTCGGATACAAAATCGTCATCACCCTCAGAGTCCGCTTTGGGTAATTTACTAGGTGCCTCCAATGTTTGCTTCATTGATCTTTTTGTAGCAGAAATTGTTTGTANTTGGACGATCCTCCGTTTGGCCACTTGCTTAACGGTTGTTGTACTGGTTCTTGAGATTGGTGCCGATTTTCAGCATGCGTTAATTATTAAACTTGGTCGATTTCCAAGCCATTGAATTCAAATTTTCCAAGTACAGCTTCATCGCGTAGTCCCTCACTAAACCTAAGGTCAAGAACGTTCTGGAACAGGGCTGCTTAATCTTTTTTAAAAAATTTTAAAATATTCCACCTCTAGAAATTAATTAATTAATTTATGGTATAAAGTTGGCAAAATTAATAAACTCAGTTTTGGTAAAAAGTGGGCGATTTTATTTGAGGTATCTAATGACCATTTTTATTTTTGGTAGGAAATGCGTTGTTATTAATAAATGTCTAAATTTATGGTATAAAGTGGGCGATCTTTATTTTGCTATGAAATGTCTGAATTTAAATAGTATGAATTTTATTTGGTATTAATAGAATTGTATTTGAAAATTTTGAAAATAAATAAGTGGTATGAATTTTATTTGGTATGCGTATGAAAGTCAAATTAGGTTGATTTGTAACAAAATCAAGGTGATAAGATTACCAAGTTTTAGCATATTTTCATAATAACTTGACATAAGATATTGATGATAATTCGGCAAATTAGTATGTATTTCCATGCCACTTGAATCAGATTAAGAGATAATATATTTATTGTGTAGACTAAACTAGTGTGTACCCATGCGATGCACGGTAACAATATTACATTAACAATATTATAAATATACCTCAAGTTTGAGTCACTCAATGTCGAAAGTGAAAACTACTATTGATCCTATTTAAAAAGGGGAAGAAAAAATAATAATTATATATTAAAGTTTCGGGGTCAGACAATGTAAAATTATTTTGTATAAGAGAATATAAATTTTACATTATTTTGTATAATAGAATATAAAATTTGTATATTTAATATTGAAAACACCTAAAATATTAAGTATATGTAAAAGTATTCAAAATTTTCTATATTATTTTTAAAAGATATAAGTCACCTACAACTTTTCTAAACAATTTTAAAAAGAAAACATATCTAAAAACATTTGAATTTAACATTATGTAAAAAAAAATTCTAGACTATTTCGCAAAAAAAGCATGTCTACAAATAATTAAATTTAACATCAATTATGTATATGTGTATATATAGACGAATATGTAAAAAACAAATGTCTAAACAATTTGTTTAAAGTAACTAAAATATTATAAGGCTAATTTAATAAACACCTTCGGTCAAAAAAAAGGAAAAAAAAAACAAATATATACACATTAAATCAAATATAATGTTTCGAAATTTCTGCCTAAAAAGTTTAAATGTAAAAAGTTTAAATCAAAAGGGAAACAAATCAACACAATATCTATTATTTTGTTAACCTAACAGGAAAAAGAAAAACATCACAAAAACCAGTCGTCAGTTTTTTTGTTAACACTATATCACTATTTATTTAATGATTTTAGAGGAAAAATAATGATTTTAGCGGGTATTTAATGATTTTAGAGGAAAAATAATGATTTTGGCGGGTATTTAATGATTTTGGAGGGAAAATAATGATTTTGGCGGGAAATCATAAAAATGTTATTCTTTTAATATAATGATAGATTTGGGTTCCAAATTCAAAAGTCAAACAAGTAATTATTCATAAATTATGGGTCAATATTAACAACTAAACACAACAACACAAGACCCCCACAGGGTAATTCCCGAGTGTCGGACCCCCACAGGGTAATGAAAATGACACTCGGGTGCACAGAGGCCAAACGGCCCAGACCTAAAACACAGCGACAAACACATCCACAAGAACGAACACTCTAAACAAGAACAACAAATCAAACTACTACATAACAAAACACAGCAGATAAAAAAGCCCTTCCACAGCAAGTCAGTCAGCTCGAGCCAGCGGAGAACGGTCGATATCAGAGGATAATCCAAGTCCAGGAGACGGCTTCCGAAACTGCCACAAGGCCTATACAAAAGTCGAGTCCGAACCCAAACCAATCTCCGAAATGACCCGCCTCGACCGGAAGGACAACCGAACACGCACCCACTCTAGCACCTCCCAAGCACGCCTAACACCACTAGCCGAGCTTAGGAGCGCCTGAACCCCTCCGTCTAACACCACTAGCCGAAACAGGGGGGCGGCTCGGGCCCTCAACTCCGACAAACCATCAAAGCCCCATCCCTCTTCCCGACCCACACACAAGCAGCCAACATCGCCGTCGACCACCGGCTCCAGGACCAAAATCCCCGGACAAATTTCGCCGGAAAAAGCGGAACCAACCGAGGCCTTCCGTTCGCACACAAATTCGGGAATATAGAACCTGAGCAGAAAAAGGAGAAGAGTTCACCTCCAATCGGGACCGGCGAGCAACTACTCCATCGATTGCTAACCTGTCGACGACTAAAGCGCTCGTCTCTTCCTATCTCCACTTCGCCGGCGAACAAAGCCATGGTAATCCGACAATCACAGCAACATCGACGGCCTGGGACAGAAGAGGAGGGACGGCGGTCGAGCACGACCACCGGCCGGCGCCGAACCGCCGCCTAGGAAGGCTGCGCGAATTTGACGGGAGGAAAGCGGAGAAGAATTTGGGGCCGAGGGTTTACTGTAGATACTAGAGAGAGAATAATAAATTAAACGTACTGGTCAATATTAACTTGAACGAAGGAAATAATCAATTATTTATAGTTTAATAAACTACTCAACTACTTAAATTTTTTTATTTGGATAGTTTATAAAAAAACAAATTCATTTTACTTAATAGAACGATATAAATTTTATAATTATACTTATTATTCACACATATTTTTAAATATATGATAAAATTTTACCAACATAAATATTTTATGGAATCAAATTGTAGTCAAATCGAATTTATGAATAAGAAATTTAAAATGACACTTATTTTGAAATGAATATAATGTAATTTTTTATCAGTTACGTGCACCAAACAGGTTGTGTACAAATTTTAAAAAAACTTATTTTGTGTAATTCCAAACAATTTAATTTCATATAATATTTTTAATAAATTAATATATGTAAATTGTATTACACATAGATTCTATATTTTAATTTATAAATACTATTTAATGAACAATTTTAATTTATAATGAATATCTCTTACCAGTGCATGGCGCGAAATATTACTAGTGTATAGTTAAACAATTCTTTGTAATTCAATTCGATTAATCTAGCAGAAGTAATTATATTATAAAAATATATTTTTATTCTTTTAAAGAATGTTGATAGATTTTACGGAGATGTTAGTTCTATTATAATAATAATAACAATAATAATAATAATAATAATAATAATAATAATAATAATAATAATAATAATGGATTGTTAAAATTAAATGAATCAATAAATAAATTCTTAAGATTATGTCCAAAGAATCTGCAATACTAAAAAAAATATTCAAAAATTATTGATAGATTTTTTTTTCTAGTAATAAAGCTATTTTGCTAACTTTTTATACTATTTTAGGGAAAAACTTAACCTATGCACGCCCGCACACACACACACACATAAATACACACACACATATATATATATATAATACTTGTATAACACCCCTGATTTCACGGGTGCTAGTTAAAAAATTTATAATGAAATTTTTTAGAAGTGTAAGAGAGGAGTTTTTTTATTTGAATTTTAAATAATTTTTGTAAAAAAATAGTATTTGTATTTTGAATGAGATTTTTCACTTGTAAGATTTACTCATCTTATATTATAATAGCTTTGTCAATTCATGTGTAATTGAATTTATAGATAACTTTTTGAATCTAAATATAGTTTTAGTAATTTTTAAATAGTATTGGTAGATGATTTAATTTTATAATATGATTATATATTTATTTTATAGATGCACCGAAGAGCGTCAAAAGACGATGAATTTAGTATATTATACACAAAAGTTTGATAACAAATAAATAAATAACTTTATAGAATATATATAATGTAAGTAAGTAAATGTTTCATAATTCTAAAAGTCACAATAGGTATTAATAGGGTTTAGATCTATATGGACTATTTCGAATCACACCCATGTATTATACGGTGCTGATAAAAAAATCTTAGCTAAATTTGAAAAGTATAGAAAGTCATTTCAAACAATTCTTACAAATTTAAATTATTATTTATATTTTAAATGACACTTATCGCTTGATAGTATTATAATATTTTTCCAAAATTATATTATATAATAAGATATTTAGATCATATTATACAACAATCTAATAGATAAACTTATTATTTCTCAATTATTATAAATATAAAAATTATTTTATTATAAAGGTAAATATGCATATTTATTTATACATGTGATATAGATGTCAAATCCAATGTCGTTATGAGACGATTAATTTGATATATTATATATGAAAATCTGATAACAAATACAAAAACTATTAACTTTAAAAAATTATTTGTAGTATAAATTGGTCAGTGTTTTATAATTTTAAAAATTCTAATATCTACTTGTTATGTTAGCCCAAATACATCACCATAATTTGACACAAAGAATTACGAATTATGAGAAATCGAAATGTAGTTAGGACATTCTGCATTAATAGAGAGTGATATTTTAAAAATTTTACTGCAATTTATTTAATTACATAATATCATATACCAATTTACTGAATCGTATAGTAAAAAATCACGCAATTCAATATGATCAGGGACCACCATGACCAGCCCATTTTTCAAATATTATACCTAAATCTAGAAATTTTAGCAATTATGGTTAATCTCTACTATACTCAATATTTATAAAACTCTAAAAATCCATGAAATATGATTTTCAACATCTCCCTCTACCCAAATGCTTATATATAACGCTGATAACTAGTCTTGTTCAAAGAAAATAACACAAAAAGGATAAAAAGAAAAAAGTGTGAAAAATTTCAAATAGATGTCTGAAGAAAGGGGAAAAGCAATGGTGGTAGCAATGTTTCTAATGGGCCTTTTGCTCCAATGTGGTTGGGCCCATTCAACAAGCTACACAGTCGGAGATTCAACGGGCTGGGTCTTGGGTGTAGCGGGCTGGGAAAATGGCAAGAACTTTACTGCTGGTGACACACTAGGTACCAAACGAGTGTCTGTATTATAGCAATGTTTATAGAAATAAATTTGATAATAATGAAAAATTAGTTAGAGAACTATTTGTAATAATAAGTTTTATAATGAAAATTTTCGTATCAACTCAATGACAATAGTTATTCGTATCAATTAAATAGGCATATTTAGGATTTTATATTATAAGAATAAGTCTTTCAAAAAAAAATATTTCCATCTTAGCCCAAAATACATATTTTAGTGTAATTATTATACTAATATTTCTACTATTTAATGACTAAATTAACCTTCTATCTTTGAAATTTTGGCAGTTTTCAAGTATATAGCAGCCAGACATAATGTGGTGGTTGTGGACAAGTCAAGTTATGACTCTTGTACAGTGCCTCCAAAGGCAAAGATATATAATTCTGGGAATGATGAGTTATGTCTAACAAAGGGGCCTAATTACTTCATTTGTGGGGTTCCGGGCCATTGCCAAGCTGGGATGAAAATAGCACCTATAGCAGCTTAAAATTAGTGTCCCTACTATTTTAATTTGGTTGTGGTAATTGCTTACAATTTTTAATAAATAGTTCTTTATTTTTCTTAAATTCCAATTTTTTTTAGTTATTCCAAGCCTCAATAACATGATACTAAATGATAAGATTGATGATCCTCAATCAAACCACTATATAAAACATGAAGAAACCCGAGTAACTTCTTTATTTATAATTTATTAGATACTATTGAAAATATATGAACTTTTCCGAATTATAAATTAACATATGTACAGATATTGCTAGACGGTCAAATCATATATTTTATAAACTATAAAAAATAAAGGAATAAAAATATAAAAATAATAAGCTAGTATTGTTTATTTATATTGTGCAATATACGAGTAAAGGCTCCAGATACAAAAAAATACCAAAAAAAAAAGGGCAGTTATTCGCATACTGATTCCAAACCTTTCTATTACTATTATGGCCTAATTGGTATGCGGGAATGACGTGGGAGTGGAATGATCATTCTCTTACTCATTCATATTCCTATGATTGATATATTTTTTAGAAGTGAATGACCATTTCAATGAAAGTCGCAAAACCCATGTATATGGGATTAGTCATTCCATAGGTAATGGATGGTTTTTCTCATTCCCAAATATTTAGGATTTAATCTTTCAAAAAATAAAATTAACAAATAATAATGACAAATAATATATAATATATACTATACTATCATGATTAAATTATATTAAATAAAATTATTTTAAAATAAAAAATTAAAATATTATTTTTATGTATTAGCCATATTTTAATTAGATATATTAAATACTTATATACAAATAAAACTCACAAAAAATGCATTTATAAATAATTTATAAAAATCTTACTTATTTTATATAATCATATATATTATATATTTATTCATAAATTGAATTATATTATAAAAAAAAGTATATTTGACCACATATTCTTATAGGGGTTTATGCAATGATATAGTTGTATTAGTTAATATGTATAAAAATACATAATTCGCTTATTTATTATATAAGATGGGTGTAACAATACAAAAGTATGTTTATTAAAATATAGTATATTTTTAAAATATAAAATAATATTACTATTATCATAAATAAGAAATAACATTAATATAAATATAATTTTTTCTACTATAAAATAGTGATAAATGATAATACAGGATGATAATGTCATTTCATTCATGTCTTATTTCTTCTGCATACCAAACGCATTAATGACAAAACTTGTTTCATTCCATTCCTATAATCATTCCATTATTCAATTCATTCCATTCCTATCGAATTTCATTCCATTATACCAATCATGCCATTAAAATTTAAAAGAGATTATGTCAGTCCCGTAAAATATTGTGTGACTAATTTCCTACGTTTGTCTTTTTTTTTCCCCCCAAAATTTCTTACATTTGTTGTTTTTGCTTATTATTTTTATTTATACGTTTATATAGTAGTGCATATCCCGTGCGATATACTGGTAAATAATATAATAGTAATTATAAATTAAAAATGTGAGTAAATAAAATTAAATAATAATTATAAATTAAAGATTTGGAATTAAGTATATCAGTTTGTTGTAAACAATATCAAATTATCTTGTATAAAATAACATAAAATATGTATGTTTAAAATATTAAACACACTTAAAATATGATATAACATATGTAAAAATATCTAAAATAATCTAAATTATTGTTGAAAAAATGTGAAGTTTTCTAATGGTTTTCTAAACTATTTTGTAAAGAAAAAATGTTTTAAATTTAACATATATATGTACATAGATAGATTAGATCCTTAGTGTATAAAAGATGTAAAAGGAAGTATCTAAAAAATATTACATATCAACAATAGGTAGTATAGTCTAATACATCACATTAAGTTTATGATATAACATTTATATAGTAGATATAGAAACATTGACTAATCTATGTCAATTTTATATTGTGACCATCATGTAATATTCTATATATATCATATAAAAATATCTCTGTGGTATATCGGTTTTATATTTATATAGTAGATATAGAAACATTGACTAATATATGTCAATTTTATATTGTGACTATCTCATGTAATATTCTATTTATATCATATAAAAACATTGTGTATATCTATGGTATATCATTTTTATATTTTGACTATTACATGTAATATTGCATACTGTGATTTTGATTATATATCTTTTATTCTATCTTTCTTATTTTTACATGTCAAGTAGATTTGATTATATATCTTTTACTCTATCATTCTTATTTTTACATGTCATTTGACGGAAGATATTAGGAAAGTAAAAGTAATCTTTTAAAACATATTGTTAATCAAATTGAATGTAATGATTTTCATTATATCTCTTTTATTCTATCATTCTTGTTTTTGTATCGATTCATTTCATTTGACTGAAGAGTTTGGGAAAGTAATCTTTAAAAAATATCCATTACTGTATATAATAGAGAGAGGGAATTACTTGAAATAGTATTAAAATCTCGCTTAAAAATTTTAAAGTTACTATTCTTAGTAACTTATTTTGGAAAATAGCGACTGAATGAAAATTCGAATTCAATTTTTTTAAAAAAAAATATTTGATAAAGATATTTTGTAAACTTTTTAATTCCTAAAAATATGGGCAATAGTTTCTATATCAATCATTTTCTTAAGTTTTTCGGTCAAACGTGTAAATTTGGTTACAAAAAATCTGGTCAATTATTTTACGAACTGATATAGGGAATCGTACGAGTAGGAATAGAAGAGTAAAAACTCAACAATTTTCTTATAATTTGATCAATAACCAACTGCTTATGTGACAACAGATCACAATATATAGAGTTCAAGTCTCCTTATCAACCTATCTTGCCCCACAAGAAAGACTAAAAAATATATACTTACCAACTTAATAATACAAACTAAGGGAAATAATAATAAGAAAGGTAAATAATAATAAAGAACATAGAAAATAAATAAATATCTAGGATCTTTATTCTTCATCATTCTCCTTCGGTTGAGCAAGATTCGCCCTTGAATTCGCCCCGATCTCTTTGCCGGCATCATTCGTTGTCCCACACACAAACGTCAATATTAAATGGAATAGTCTTCTGTCTATCCATCAATCGAAAAACATAATTGCAGAAGTCCAAAAAAACATGCCAACCCACCTCCAAGTGACTCTCCTGTACATCGACAAACGATCCGACTTGTCCACCGAATAAACACCATGATTTATAAATATCAACTGCGACCCCCACATGTCGACGACGTGCATCTGCCAACCACTCGTACGAAGCAAGCGCATCCTCTTCGCCGTTTCTCTTAATGGCTGAATCGGCAAAACTATGGCACACAGAAATTGACAAGGCCTTTGTCGGCAGCTATGATACTGAGAACCCAACTTACTGCTTACACTCTTTGGTAGATTTGGAAATCCAGAAACATGTGGGTGTTTCAACACACTTGGAGGACCGAACTGGCCAATGTAAATATTGCTTTTAAAAATTGGTTTGATTTTACTTCTTTTTCATTTTAGTTTTAGTACTTTCTAACCTGCTAGGGTCCATTTTGGATCAGTGGTATGTTAGATTTGTTTGTGTTCCAACACTCTTTATGTTCTTTGTTTTTGACATTGTCGGGGGACTAACTCCTTACTCCCTTCTTTTTTCTTTGTTTTTGCTCAGTTAGACACTTTATGTGCCCATGAACTATGTTTGCTTCTAGTTCTGAGTTATAAATTTTGTCGTTTAAGAAAAAAAAAATAAATAAATAAAGATTTTTTATTTATTTGTATTATTATTTTTAAAATCAAAGCAATCGACCAATTGCGAAAAACCAAAACACAAACAAGTAGAAAAACCAAAACACAGTTTAAACACGAACAAAACCGCAAGAAATCAAGACAAACTACATGACAAAACGGTCTTTAACACAAACTCAGCCGCGAGAAATCAAGACAAACTACATCAACCAATACTAAGAGACTTCATAAACCAAAACAGTCTTCAACACTAACTCAACCGCAAGAAATCAAGACAAACTAAACAAAACCAATTGCAAAAGTAGCTTGCTAGGAAATAAAAAAACCTATCCATCCCTGAATTTACAGCTTCAACTTGAACCCCTTGGAGAGGAAATCATCTCTTGTCTTCTTAACCTTATTTTCCTTCACTTGCCACCCATCTTTCTTAACCTCAGAAGAATTTTCCCTCGAGCCACCCGGAAAAACAAGACTCTTGACACAAGGCACAAGCTGAATCAAATAGGGTACTGCATGAACTCGAACTTTTCTTCTAGTTTTCATCTCCAGATCATACCAAACAAACTCAAACACATTGCTGTACAACAGAACCTTCTTTCTATCCTCAGAGTAAACCAACGGCTTGAAATAAACTATAGGGCTCTCACATCTACGTAAATCAACCGATGTCAAAATAGTCCAAGAATCTCTAACCCCGTACTCCTTCATCATCCATATGTTCACCCTGGACTCATCAAAACAGGATACACAAAGACAATCACCAAGCAAATCCAACCCCATAATGGTCTTAGCTGGGACTTTCAAAGGAAACAAAATCTCGAAATACTTTTCGGCCTCAATGCCAAATCCCACGATCTTACAATCATGAGATGAATCTGCACACAGCATGTGCAGAGACCCATTGACAGGCCCAACCCACAACTGATACGTGCACGAGAGAGAACAGGGAAAAGGGTCAACCTCCCTCCACACTTTGGACCTGAATGTGAAGACCTCAGTTTTTGAACACACAAGCTGATGCGTCTTTATGTGTTTACACTCCAAATTACGGATAACTTTGTAATCGTCGTTTTTCGGGTCGTAGCCCAGCCCCAATAACTGTTTGGGAAAATGGAGGTCGCGCGTGCATCTAGACGGGGAATCGGGAAAAGCCCGGTGCTTTTTCAGGAATGGGTTCCACAGATAGAGCAGGCCGAAGGTCTCGGTTGAGACAACGATTACGCCATTACATGGGTTAGAAACGTCTTCAATTTCGCCGCCGGTGAAAGGGGGTTTGCAGACGCGGGCTTTTCTAGGGTTGTCGAGCGGGCCCAAATCGAGGACGTGGTAGTTCATGCCCGTCTCCGTGAGGATGAGGGTGTGGTTATGGTACGATTCCGCGGATTTCTTCAGGTGTGATTTGACGAGATCTGGACCGTCGATGATTCGCCTCCATGATTTGGACACGCACCTGAACCGCAAGAGGGATTTCGCCGGCAGCCGTGAGAAAATCTCCTGGAGAAGCTCCGCAGGAAGCATGGCGAGGAACTTGAGAGTTTGGATTTCAACTGCAATTTTTTCGACTTGGTGGTGAGTGGAGAACTATTGCATCGTTCACTGCTAGGGTTTTAGCGAGTGAGGACAGAGAGATGCACAACTACTCGAGAAATTTCATCCAACCGTTGGTAGTCACCAATTTTAGCCGTCGATTTATATACATCCTCTTCCTCTCAATATGTGTAACTGTGTAATTTGATAGCTAAAACCATATTACGGGTTCAAGATTTCCTAATCACTAGTCTATAATCATTTTAAAAATTATTAGGGCACACTAATCACTTACTCTCTCATCCACATTATACCGACATCATATTTCACCATCTTTTTTATTTTATTTTATTTTTTTTTAAACTTTGAACCATATATATAAAAAAGGCCTTAAATGGATTGAATAGTCACAAGATAAGGGTACGAAGGTGGATAGGAACATCGTCAGGGTGAAGAATGCGTCTCTGAGAGTGAAGGTACCGATGCAAGCAAGGAAGTCAGCAGGCCGGTTCCCCTCGAGGAAGATGTCCGAGATCCGATAGCGAATCGACCGAAGTGTGGCTCTAATACGCATGAGCGGATGCTGAATCTGCCACGTGCCCTGATGGCTAGAGATCAAGAGTGTGATGACAGCAGAAGCGTCCAACTCAATCAAATGTGAGAGCAGATCGAGGAGCAATCTGAAGACCGATATGAAGCGTCTCAACCTCCGCGGCATAGCTCGAGAAGGCCCAAAGAGGTTCATGGAAAGCGGTAATAAGAGCACCGCTATGATCCACATCCGGCGGCTCTGGTAAGTCAGTCAAAGGATCCGTTTTTAGCTTAACCCAAGGTGGCTCGGGTCTTACACAAAGGCGCCAGTGGAGGAGGTGCAAAGCAGTGAGGCGTCATGCAGCCTGTCCAGTCTCTATGGGTGAGTCTGCCCAAAGTGGTGAGGAGAGAAAGATGTCGGTCTACCGTAAATTGACCCTCCTTGGAGCGCAAGATAGTCTCTTGATGCTTGTCCCGAAAGGTCTCGAGTGAAAGTATTTGATGGCCTGACTTGTCGACGGATTACCAATAATCACATCCCGGAAAGACCATTGGCCGGTAGGGGCTCAATGTCGTGTTTGCCGAGGTCGGGATCGGTGTAGCCCCGAGGGCCAATGGAAGCTCGAAAAGGTGCCCGTCGGGGGCTGTCCCGAGGTGCTGGCTATCGGTGACACGGAGCCCGATGGAAAAGTGGGCCCGCAGACAAGAGGACCGACCGGAGAAAGTAGAGCTCCGGTGACCGTAGGCCTACTGGCGCCGGTGTTGTGGTCGCTGGCAAGCAAAGAGGCGATGGGCACCGGCAGACCGGCTGCTATGGTAGCGAGCTGGGGTATGAGGGTAACGCGGGTAAGCTGTTTGGGAGAGGAAGCTGCAGGCTAAGGGGTAAAAGTGGGAAGTGGGAGTGAGGCTGTTAGGGTCTGTTTAGGTAATATGGTGGGTTGGACGGTTGGGCCTTGAGCTGGGGTCTGATTTGGGGGTGAGGAAGGTGGGTTGGATAGGTGGTTAAAAGGGTGGGCTGGGGTGTGATGGGTTGCAACGGTTGGGCCTTAGGCACTAGCCCAAGAGGGTGGCATAGGTCTGGGGCTGAATTGGGCCTTGGGAGTAGCCAGAAAGTAATAAACGGGTTGGAAGCTCCAAAGCAAAGAGTGAGACACCACGTCAGCCAGCTGAGGGTTAGGGTTAACAGTTGGAGCGCCTCCATTCGTACCTTGTTGATAGGTCAAAGCTAGTATACAGTCAAAGCTCAGCGGGGGGAGCCTTTCCGATAAGAGCTCCGGTGGCAGGGAGCCAAAGAGAACCGGGCGATAAAGCTAGCCTTCTTTACCCACAAACTGGGCTGACGTCGAACTCAAGAGTACCGGAGAAACCCCATGGTCGGCGAGAGGTTCGGTTATAATTGCACGGCCGTCGCCTGAGGACTCCAAGAAACCAGATGCCGGAGCTCGAGAATCCAAAAGAGTGTTGACTGGCGCGGAAGACGTCGGGGGGGCCTTGTCGACGACTTAGACTAGTAAGCTCGTCTCCTTCTCTGTGTCGGAATCGCTGGCGACGGGTGAGCGGTCGGAGACCAAAGCCGAGGAGGGAGCTGAAACCGGAATTTCTCCTTATTCCAAGCGTATAACTGGTAGATTTTCTTTCAAAAAGGCTAGGAGAGCCTTCCTAAAGACCCGCTGTGAGAGGACCGAGTCTAAATCCGGCGAGGAAAAGATGGCCGAAGAAGGAAGATGGGTTGTGGGAATCAAGGAAACCGACGATGGGAGAGACATGGGGGCTAAGACAGAAGAAAAAGAAAGCTACAGCAACTCGCCGGAGCAAGCCACTGGCGTCGGTGGTCGGCGGGGCGCGGCTAGGGGGAGGAAAAGGTGGTCGAGACAAGAAGGCCAGGAGGTTTCTAGAGAGAGAGCTAGAGAGAAAGAGGATCATTTTTATTTTTTATTTTTATCTCCAATAGTCCAATTATCTTTTTATTTAAACACTTATGACATGATTGATATGATGGAATGACATGGGAATGGAATGATCATTCCCTTACTCATTCCTTATCCCATGATTGGTATATTTTTTGGGAAGGAATGACCATTCCAATGGGAATGCCAAAATCCATCTCCATGGGATTAGCCATTCCATAGTAAATGGAGGGTTTTCTCATTCCCATGTGTGTAGGAATCAATTTTTCAAAAAATTAAATTAACAAATAATAAAAAAAAAATAATTATATAATAAATATTATAAATCATGATTAAAATATATTAAATAAAATTATTTTAAACAAAAATTCGAATAAAAAATTGAAAACTTACTTTTATTTATTTTTTAATTAGATATATTAAATATTTATATAAAAATAAAACTAAAAAAAGCATTTATATATAATTTAAAAATATATTATTTTATTTTTATATATTATTAAAAATATATTATTTTTTATATATTAAAAATATATTACTTTTAAAAATATATTATTGAAAAATATTAAAAATACATTTTATTAAAAATATATTACTTTATTTTTAAATATTATTAAAAATATATTATTTTAAAAAATAAAATTCACATAAAAAATTAAAAACTTACTTTTATTTACTGTTTAATTAAAAAATAAAACATATATTATTAAAAATATATTACTTTTTATTTTTAAGTATTATTAAAAATATATTTTTTTATATATATAAAATATATTACTTTTAAGAATTTTTTGTTTTTTATATATAATTTAAAAATATATTA
The DNA here is from genome assembly GCA_008636005.1 of Striga asiatica. Classification (NCBI taxonomy): domain Eukaryota; kingdom Viridiplantae; phylum Streptophyta; class Magnoliopsida; order Lamiales; family Orobanchaceae; genus Striga; species Striga asiatica. The sequence goes on from BKCP01001114.1 coordinate 833,913, forward strand.
TTTTATTTTTATATATTATTAAAAATATATTATTTTTATATTATGAAACAATATTTTATTCTATTTTTATATATTATTCAAAATATATTATTAAAAATATATTATTTTATTTTTATATTTTATTAAAAAAAGTATTTATATATAATTTATTAAAATTATATTATTTTTTAAAAAAAGATTTTATTTATTTTTATAATAAAAAATAATAATGTCATTCCATTCTAGTCCTATTCCTTCTGCATACCAAATGCAACAATGACAAAACATGTTTCATTCTATTTCCATAATCATTCAATTCTTCAATTCATTCCATTCCTACGAAATTTCATTCCATCATACCAATCATGTCATTATTGACATACTTAAGTGTGCAATTATACATGCATTTACATATATTTCACTATGTTAAAACTCGAACAAGCCCGACTGATCAACCCGAAATTGGGTTCCGTCTTGATGGAGTCATTCACATACGACAAGATCGCACTAGTTAAACTAGTCCGATCCATTTTTTATATGTAGAGCATTTCTTTTCTTTAAATGGCATTCCTTCCTTCATGATTTCATCTTCTAAAATACTTAAATTATCTTACATCTTAGTTTGCACCAAAAAATCTATCCCTTCCGTATACCACAGGAGATTGAGAAAAAATCACTACTCAAAAAGGAAACACAATATCTTAATAACCACTAAAATCCTCCCATGCAAGCCATCCTTTTCCCTCTTTACCTACCCAATCCATCAATGGTCGTCCAAGAAAATGATAAAAACCCCAATTCAACACATCATTTTTCCATCTCTACTCACACCAAAAATA
>BKCP01001114.1:866472-894934 GCA_008636005.1 Striga asiatica
ACCCTATTTTTTTTTTTTCTTTCTGAATTTTGGGGTTAGTGGGTAATTTTCATTTCTTACTTTTGCCAGAATTGCCGAGGTGATCACAGCACTATAAGCTGCTCATGATTTGGGAGGGATTCGACCACGGACAAATCTACGCCGAGGTGTTGTCCCTCGAAACTGGTTCGTGTGAGGCCCTTCGTTATCCTTATGCCTCAATCTCAAACCCCTATGCATATACCCCTTTCACATTAATGGCTTCTGAACCTCTACAAGAATGATAAATCGTTTGTTGAGGACTTTGAAGGTGACTTGCTGCTTTATGATCATGCTACCAGACGGCTGCAGAATCTCGGGCTCACTTTTGATGGAGGGTATTTGCTGTTTTACCCTTATGTCAAGGGCTCTGTTGGTCCTAGCTCCACCAATTAATCTGCAGCAAATTTAGTTAGAGCTCATACATATTGAGTTATTAATCTGCAAATTAAGTTAGAGCTCATAGGGAGGGCATATTTATTCATATTGAGTGATTGATATTCAATTTCTAACATCCAACACCAACATAAATCCATTTAAGATGCAAACTCCGAAGCGTAAGTCTCCGATGGAAAATGTGTCAAAAAATGGCACTATATATGTAAATTAGCCTATAAAGTACCCAGCCTTGTGGCACACCACTTAAATGTATCCGTGTTTTGAATAGTTTTTCAAAGAGGATAAGTATTTAAAACTAACTATTGTCCGAGAGGCATAGGGCCACACGAATCAAAATGAACCAATCCTGTCAATTTTTCACTTTCATATCCTGTAGAATTTAAATGGTCATTTTGTCGTTTTAGCTACTAAGTTAAATTAATAGGTCGGATAGTTTAATCCTGTTGAAAAAGTTTGTTAAGAATAGGATTTTGAAAAAGTTAAATTGAGTAGCTACAAAGTACTTAAGGGGGGTGTATTCCTTTATGATTCTAAAAAACTTTTTAAGATTTTGTTAAGAATAAGATTTTATGGGATTTTATCAATTCTCATGGATATTGTAGGATTTATTAGAAATTCTCAAAAGTGACATATGGCATTGTTCAGGAATTCTATAGATTTATTAAGATTTCAAAATTGTTGTGGACTTTGTTTTTTCATTGAATAAACATCAACATTAATATATAAATGTACAACTTGTGAGAAAATTTGTACATGAAAGAAAATAAAAATCAATTTGAACAAGGAGCAATATAAATTTTCTATTTTATTGTTTATTATTTTTTTTTAACAAAAGTAGTTTAATTTGTAATATTCTTTTTATTCTATCCAAGCAACCACATAATCTCAATACATACAAAAATATATATTTTTTGCCTCACTTATAATTTTTTATTCTATCAAATCATCACATAATCTGAAAAACTAATTATATTTTTGACTCACAACATTAATAACAATTATGATTGAAACGCATTTGGTGATATTATGATAATAATGTCTAACAATGACTTATCTTTAAAGAGATGCTATAAAGTTTTGTGTGTAAAATTAAAATATTGAAAAATATAAAGTAAAAAATTTCAGTAAGATGCAAATTTGATGAACACACGAGTTTCGCGTATAATACAATTTCATATAAATAAAAAATAATGAGGAAGTCTAATTTCTACTTTATAGCATCAGTCCACTTTTCATTTGCTATTGCATCCCTCCATGCATTAGCGGCCGCTCTTTGTTGTTCTTGACTTTCAAAAAATGGACCAAAGTTATCCCCTTCTATTATTGGACAAAATTGACTTGTTTTTTGTTCAGATTCTACTGAAAATTCATCCGAGCGACATTCTTTTCGTAAAAAGTTATGTAACCCTGCACATGCCAGTACTAACTCCGCTTGCGTATGAAACGAAAATGGAGATGGAGATTTGAAAATTACAAACCTTGATTTGAATATACCAAATATCCTCTCAACTACATTCCTTAAGGAAGAATACATAAGATTAAACAGTTCCTTGGCATTGCTTGGGTCACGACCTTGACCTGTAAAATCATTAAGATGGTAGCGAGTCCATCGATATGGAGTAAGAAAATGTCGTCTATTTGGATATCCACAATCAGCCAATAAATACTTTCTTGCAAATAAAATATATAATTATCTCATGTTTGTGATATTACATAATATTATATTAAAAAAAATATGAAATGAAGGGGAAAAATATGAATTAATACCATCAGGAATTTTAAGTCTGTTTCTTCTTGTTAAAGCATCCATCAAAATTTTTGAATCATGAGTTGAACCCTCCCACCCACTGAGCACATATATAAACTCCATATCAAAGTTACAAGCAGCTAAAACGTTTTGCGAAATTTGTCCATGCCGATTTCGATAACTGTTTGTGTCGTGTCCTATTACCATTGTTGGAATATGTGTGCCATCAATAGCCCCAACGCAGTCTTATGTTTTAAAATTTTCAATATTAGAAAATAATATAATGACATTATATTGGAACTAAGAACATGAAAGCAATATGCAACATTGATAGTCTATCCAAAGAGAGGATCTCAAAATGTCAGATGCGATTGGATATGCAGAAAATATAATGCATCAATGCTATAACATTCACATTACTAAACACAGATAACAAAAAAGACTGAAATTATTAATCAAGTAATAACATGAACATAGAATTAAAATGATGTAGCATCTTATATCAACTCAAGATATACATACATATATATATATTTATATATTTATATATATATATATATATATATACCTATAGGTAGTGACGGATCTAGGAATTTTATCGAGGGAGATCCAACTAATAATAACAAGAAAAAAAAATTAGCTCAAAATAAATAAATCAATACAAGCTAGAATCGACTAAATAAACATAAGAAATATATCCGAGTATTACAAAAATAAGTTAATATAACATTGAGAGGTCACAACATTTCTCTTCTATTTTTCATGTTTTAAAATTGTTGCATGATAACCTCATTGCTAACATTCCGAAATATATCTTTCTCGATGTATGTCATTAAACAATCCTTCAAAAGCTCATTGCCTATTCGGTTACGTAGTGTACTTTTGATGATTTTCATTGTCGAAAAAACTCTTTCCACTGTAGCAGTGACAACCGATAAAATCAACAACAACTTAATCAACAAGTAAACCAATGAAAAAACATCATGTTTTCTTCTAGACACCATCTTTTTGAGCAAGATCTCCAATATTGGCCACATTCGAAAAAGTTTCATCCAAGCGCATATTAAAAATGAAATTCGCGAATTGGTTTTTTTTTATCGGTTTCTCAAATCTCAATGGTTTTTTTTGGCATATTGTTCCAGATTTCATCCGATTTTACCTAATTTTTTTTTATTTTTTTATATTATTGCAAATTTACTAAAACGCCCCTAATTATTTTGAAAATTTCAGGGAGGTCCAGTGCCCCCCCTAGCTAGGCTACAGCTCCGTCCCTGCCTATAGGATGTGGTTCAAATGAGAACTAAGTCCTAGCGTGAGAACCGTGAGAACCACTATTTTTAATTATATGTACTGCTATGACTGATTGTGTTTTGGTGCTATTTTTAACTAGAATGTATTTTACTAAAAATAGCAATAAATTGTTTATCAACATTTGTGAAAATGATAGCACCATGCAATAGTATAAATAGCATCATACACAATTAAAAATAGCATCAAATATGGTTCTCTCAGTTCTCACACCAGACCTTCTTTTTATTTGAACCAATCCCTATATGACATGAATATACTTTCTGAAACTTGTTACAACATAGTTTATCAACTGAAATATATATATTTCAGAATTTATGAAAATATTAACTCAAGATATTTCTGAAACTATCAAATTTCAGTAACAAATTCTTTCCAAGTAATATATCAATACTGAAATTTGTTACTGCAGTAATCAACAACAAATCCTATATTAATCAAGTAATATATCAATTCTTTTCAATTCTTTCGGATTTAGTAAGTAACAAATCACTTGAACATATCTCGAATTGCAGTAAAATTAACTGTATTCACAAACTAATCACTAATCACTTGAATTGTTAATCCTTACTGTAAGAGAATAACAATTGGCAATCAAAAAATAATTTCGACAATTCTTTGCTGTAAGAGAATAATAATTGGCAATCAAAGAACAATTTCATTAACATAAAGCAAAAAAANAAAAGGCAATTGTTGGTACATTTTGGAAGAATTCAGGAACAAAGTGAAGATCAATTGTCCCCTCCTAAGAGAAATCGTTCCCATCATAAACTCTCTCAAAATCTCTCATCTATTAGTGGGATTTGTAATGGGATTTGATATATATACTTTCCCACTAAAATTTCTCTAAATCCAAATAAATGACAAATCCAAAAGAATTGAAAAGGAAATGGATATCTCTTGATTTTATGGGATTTTAAAAAAGTCCGAATTGAATACCTATGGATTTTTAGAGACTTTTAAAAAGTCATTCAAAATACTAATTGAATACCTCAAGATTTTTTAAAATCTTAAAAAGTCTTATTTAAATACACCCAGATTTCCTAAATCTTAAAAACTCTTTAAAAGTCTTTAAAATTCTTAAAAGAGTACACCCCCGTAAACTTATCTATATATATATAAAATAAAAACTACTAGTTTTCAAAAATAGTAGGTCAAATGCAAGTCAAACTAAGTCAACATTAAATACATACTAACTTGGGTAAGTTTTTGAATTTTTTTTATTCAAGAAAATTGGAAAGTATTAATATTTTCCTTAATTTGTGGGATTAGTTCATTTCAAAATTAATATTTGCGGAATTTTAGTTGTGATTTGCGAGAGATCTGTGACTGTGAATAAGCTTTTTGATAAACATGTTTTTTTGGTTGTGGAAAATTGGATTTAATCAACCATTTGTTAGTTAGGACATTAATTAATATTATTGTGTTTCTTCTGTTTAAACCTTTTTTTGTTATTTTGTTTTTTCAGTAAAACATTCATATACTTTATAAAAAAATAAGGTACTTACAAGCAATCATGATATTTGAGAATTGTGATAGAAAATAATGAATTTGGGAATAATATATCCCAACATGCTTCAATTCACGTTCTTTAATATTGACAAATAAATTTATATTTGTTAATATTGATTGTTTTATTTATTTTATTTATTAATTATTAAACGATTCAATATATCTATAGTTATTAATTTAACTGTAGTTTATATTTGTTTTAGACTAAAAAATAATCAAGAACTTGAAAGATAAAATCTACAATCCCATGGTTTAAAATAATAATAAATCTAATATATAAAAAGATTTGATTATTTTTAAAATAGTAACTTCTTCCCGAAAAAAAAATCTTATTTACTATATCTGAAAATAAATTAATCAATATATGATATAAAATGGATACATTTATTTGTGTATTTGATGGTCTTTTCTATGGGAAATAAATCAATCAATATATGATATAAAGTGACAAATTTATTCTTTGGTATTTAATGTATGTTTCTATGAAAAATGAATTAGTCAATATATAGTATAAAGTGAGAAAATTTATTTAGGTTATTTGATGACTGTCTTTTTTTAGAAAATTTGTTGAAACTGAAATGCGCACACAAATATATTGGTTTTTTTGTGTGGGTCTCATTTTTTATTTTATTTTCTTGGATGAAATTACCATAGTGAAATTACCGTAACTCCCACAAAATAATATGAACAAATATTTTGATATAATGTGCGTGTCTCAATTTTTATTTATAGAAAATGATTTGGTCAATTTTTCTTTGTATAATCAGTGGGTCTTGATTTAATTCATTTTTTGTTACGACATTTAATTAATTTTTTGTATGAAATGCACTGATCAATTTTTAAAACAAAAAAACTATGAAGCCACAGTCAAAAGTAAAAATTGATGAAGGTATGCTTATAGAATATTAATCATCTACCTGCTTTGAAACCAACATAGCATCATACTTTTTTTTTAAAAAAAAAAAACCATTCATTTTTATATGCAGCAACAAGAGATTAATGGAATATGCAGCAGTTGGAAAGAAATCATCGACGAACATAAGAATTTAAAGCACAGAAAATAATGTAAGAACATGTTTAGCATTATGCGCAAGAACATAATGTAATTTAATCGTCGGAATTATGGCAATAGAATGCTTTGCATTAACCTATCACAATAAATTGAGAGCTGAAATATACAGACGGTAAAAAAAATAAAAATATTACTTACTGCAATGTACTCCCTCCATTTTGAAATATAAGGCGTATAAAGATTTCTCATTTTTTTGAAATATAAGGCGCGCTCAAAAATCAAGACAAATTTTTGCATTTTTTTCCAAATATACCCTCATTGTGTTGAAATTAAGGAAGTGTGGAGTGGTTGTGATTAGAGTAAATAAGGTTAATTTAGTCAATTTATTCATTAATTAATGTCTCCTTAATATTTGTGCAATAACCTTAAATGCCTTATATTTCAAAATGGAGGGAGTAAAAGTTAGAGATTGTCATATGTATGTTTTGTATAATAAGTCTTTTCGATAAAAGTTTGTACTGTAACATACAGTTTCTAATATTTTTTCCAAATAATTTTACATGAATTAGAAAATGTTGAATATTTAAGGTTTTCTAAGGTTAATGTATTTTCCATCGATGGTTTCTTGCTCCATACAATAAACGAGAGTCAAAGTCAATATTTATAGCATTATGGCATGTTCTTGGAGAAAGTGATGTTATGTCGATAGTCAGATGTATGTAGATACTTTACGCGTTACGAGTCGTAAAAGTTTGAAGATTTTAAGTTGTGGTGTACCAAAATCAAATAAAGAATGGTGTGTACTAGAGGTGTTTATTTATATATAAATAACAAGTTGTTCTATTCAAATACATGCATTTTACGTTCTGACCAATCATCCAATCTTACAAATCTAACTCCCCTTAAAATTTAAGGTACTCTTGTTTATCAAATAATTAATTCAATATGACTTATTTTGGTTAATTGTAATTAATTTTAGAAAAGGTAGTATGATCAGTTGTTAGTGAAATTATAAAAATATATTAAAATAAAATTTAAAATTAAATATTTAAAATTTATTTGATGTAAAAGTATGAGATAAATGATTGGAAATGATAGGTAGTTAAAATTATGGGAGTAGATGAATAATAAATTAAAGTTAGATGCGATTTGTAAGAATGATTGGTTTGTATTATTTAATTATGTGAATAATAGTAAGAATAGCAGGGTTGAGTTAATGTTGAATTAAATTTTGAGTATGAAATAAATATGAGTAAATTATTAATTTGTAAAAAGCAAACATTAAATAATCTCAAAATATCATTTTGAAATTATAAATAAGTACATTAATAGTACTATAAATTGGGCAATCCGTGTTTGCTCTGACTCAAGTTTTGTTGATCGGCAGAAAGAGATTGCGGCGATTCGTTCTTCTTCGTTAGTCAGAGACATGGGGTGGAAATTGGTCCGCATGACCTTCTTCATACAACATATTGTGTAAATGACCCTTGACTAAAATTTAACAATACAACTTAATAAGTAATCATATTAAATAGGCATTTACTAATATGTCCTTAACACATAACCTATTTTTTCTTCTTCCTTCCCCACCCAATTTCACCGGCTCTCTCGACCTCCTCTCTTAAAATCTCCTTCTCGCCTGCTTTTCGCCCTCTCTCGCGTCCGACCTGCTCTCGCCATCTCCACGCTCACACCCTTTCGCAGTCACGCCCTCTTGCCCGGCCCTTCGCAGTCACGCCCTCTCATCCAACCATTTTTTGCAGGTTTTTTTTTATTTTTTATTTTTTTTCTTTATTTTTTTTTTATTTCGGTACTAAATTTGGTGAGGGCTTTGTAAATTTTGGTGTATCTAAAATAGCCCTTATTCATGTGATCCCTTTTTGTGATTCTTATGTGATGTCTAGGGTAATTTTAGTTGCTTGATTTTTGTGGTTCTTAATTTTGTGATGTCTAGGGTAATTTTACTTGCTTGATTTTTGTGGTTCTTGGCACTTTTAGTTGCTTCATTGTTTGCGATTCTTAATCGACCAGGATGAAAATATAACCATAACGAAAGTACATTCGTTATGATGTATGAATAACGAAGGTACATTCGTTATGTTGAATATCATAGCGAATGTACTCGTATGTTGAATATCATAACGAATGTACTCAAGGTACATTAGTTATAATGTACATTCGATATGATATGCTTGAGTTGTTGAATGTGCAAGTGTAGGTGACATAAAGAGATGATGTGTTGGCTTTATTTAGATGATTTCAACACATTATGATACTTTAGTCTCTTGGTTATTGGCTTATAGCTTGTGAGTGCTTGAATGTTTTTGCGAAGATTTGTGAATTACATTCCCTTGAGTTGTGTGCTTGGGTTAACGAACAATACTTGTCTAGTTCAGTTGAATAATTAGGCTATTTGGGTCAAATTTTTTGTCTTTCGACAAAGAAGTATACTGAAATATCTTTCTTGAAAAGTTGGGATTTTGGAAATATTGAATTGCTGTGGACTATATTCAATGCCACTTTGCTTGTTGGTGCTAAAAAGAGGAAAAAGAATATTTATGAGTATTCTTCAAATTGCGAATGTGAGAATTTGGTACCACCCGAGTTGTACTATTGCTTGTGGTGCTGAAAATAGGAAAAAAAGCATATTTATGAGTGTTCTTCAAATTGCGAATTTGAGAATTTGACAGCGCCCAAGTTGTACTCGAAACAGTTTGATGATGAGATTTGATCATGTAGGTGCGCCTTAGTTTCGATGAGCCTGAATCTGGGGTTACAATTGTGAAGCTCACGCACACTGATGTACCTGAGAAAGAGAAAGACAGGTGAGTATCTCTTTTCTTGAATATTAAATTATCTTTTCCTATTTTTACGCTGCAACTGAAAGGCAATTGTCTGATGTGAATGCAGGTATGGTAATGCAACTGTTAGTTGAGAATGCTGAGCACGGGTGGAGGGATCTTATATTCAAAAGGATTCGAGCAGTTTTTGGCTTTAGAATATGATTTATCTCACACATTTGTTGTTCTTCACTTTGCTACACAAAGTCGGTATTTAGTTTCAGAATTTGGTCATCAAACCCAAGTTTTTGGGGTGTTATTTGAACTAATTGTTGTTTGATGAAGTTTAAGCAAGAGTCATTTGTAATCAGGACCATTGTTTTATGCTCCAGCTTTGTAATCTGGACCATTGTTTTATGCTCCAGCTTTTTGTTTTATATTCCAGCTTTAATGTCTGATTGGAGTAATTGTTAAAAATCTTCATTTGCTTATTAATATTGACATATTGTTCTAGTTTATTTATGAGACATGAGATTTATTGTGCTGTCACACCCTCTTGTCAAGCGTTTCTGTTAGTGCTCGTAAATTAAATGAATCCCCAGCTCGGCTAGTTAAGGCTTGAATTCGGCTCGGCTCATTTGATAAACGAGCCGAGCTCGAGCTTATTTAAAGCTCGTTTGATTAATGAGGCGAGCTCGGGTCGGCTCGTTATGGTTATTTTTTGATTCAATACAACTATAACGAGTGTATCTTCGTTATAGAATATTAATTTTTAATGTAAAATATATTTTTATAACTATTCTTCATTATCTATTTATTTCCGAAAAGAAACAAGTATCGTTATTTCAAAAAATGAGTTTCGTTATGACGAATATCGTTCTAATGTGATGTATGACGATATGATGAATGTACAATTGTTAACACGTCATTCGATCAAAATAACCATAACGAGAGTACGTTTGTTATGAAAAAAAACCATAACGAATGTACAGTCGTTACGACTGTACATTCGTTATGGTTCTTTTTCTATCAAATACAACTACAACGATTCGACCATCGTTATATAATACATTATAAACATATTACTCTCCTTATAGGTATAATTTTAGTCATTTTGAATGTAAAATAACGAACACGAAGGTACATTCGTTATATAATAAGTTATAACGAGGGTATCCTCATCATAGTTATATTTTCAGTCATTTTGTTGAAATACTACTATAACGATTGTATATTCGTTATAATACATTACATGACGAATGAGCGAAGGAGTTCGATTTTGATATCTCGGAATTAAAGCGAGGAACCTTTTATTGATGTTAAAAAAAAGTAAACAAAAAAGAAAGAAAGAAAATTTGTCCCGCGACAGCCGAGGTGTTGCGCCTGCGACGAGGCGTCGCGCGGGTCTGTGCCACCGTATTTGGTGTCGCGCTCGCGACCCTGTGGCGCACCCACGACGGCTGCAGAATCTCGGGCTCACTTTTGATGGAGGGTATTTGCTGTTTTACCCTTATGTCAAGGGCTCTGTTGGTCCTAGCTCCACCAATTAATCTGCAGCAAATTTAGTTAGAGCTCATACATATTGAGTTATTAATCTGCAAATTAAGTTAGAGCTCACAGGGAGGGCATATTTATTCATATTGAGTGATTGATATTCAATTTCTAACATCCAACACCAACATAAATCCATTTAAGCGGTACTACTGATGCAAACTCCGAAGCGTAAGTCTCCGATGGAAAATGTGTCAAAAAATGGCACTATATATGTAAATTAGCCTATAAAGTACCCAGCCTTGTGGCACACCACTTAAATGTATCCGTGTTTTGAATAGTTTTTCAAAGAGGATAAGTATTTAAAACTAACTATTGTCCGAGAGGCATAAGGCCACACGAATCAAAATGAACCAATCCTGTCAATTTTTCACTTTCATATCCTGTAGAATTTAAATGGTCATTTTGTCGTTTTAGCTACTAAGTTAAATTAATAGGTCGGATAGTTTAATCCTGTTGAAAAAGTTTGTTAAGAATAGGATTTTGAAAAAGTTAAATTGAGTAGCTACAAAGTACTTAAGGGGGGTGTATTCCTTTATGATTCTAAAAAACTTTTTAAGATTTTGTTAAGAATACGATTTTATGGGATTTTATCAATTCTCAGGGATATTGTAGGATTTATTAGAGATTCTCAAAAGTGACATATGGCATTGTTCAAGAATTCTATAGATTTATTAAGATTTAAAAAATGTGTGGACTTTGTTTTTTCATTGAATAAACATCAACATTAATATATAAATGTACAACTTGTGAGAAAATTTGTACATGAAAGAAAATAAAAATCAATTTGAACAAGGAGCAATATAAATTTTCTATTTTATTGTTTATTATTTTTTTTAACAAAAGTAGTTTAATTTGTAATATTTTTTTTATTCTATCCAAGCAACCACATAATCTTAATACATACAAAAATATATATATTTTTGCCTCACTTATAATTTTTTATTCTATCAAATCATCACATAATCTGGAAAACTAATTATATTTTTGACTCACAACATTAATAACAATTATGATTGAAACGCATTTGGTGATATTATGATAATAATGTCTAACAATGACTTATCTTTAAAGAGATGCTATAAAATTTTGTGTGTAAAATTAAAATATTGTAAAATATAAAGTAAAAAATTTCAGTAAGATGCAAATTTGATGAACAAAAGAGTTTCGCGTATAATACAATTTCATATAAATAAAAAATAATGAGGAATTCTAATTTCTACTTTATAGCATCAGTCCACTTTTCATTTGCTATTGCATCCCTCCATGCATTAACGCCCGCTCTTTGTTGTTCTTGACTTTCAAAAAATGGACCAAAGTTATCCCCTTCTATTATTGGACAAAATTGACTTGTTTCTTGTTCAGATTCTGCTGAAAATTCATCCGAGCGACATTCTTTTCGTAAAAAGTTATGTAACCTTGCACATGCCAGTACTAACTCCGCTTGCGTATGAAACGAAAATGGAGATGGAGATTTGAAAATCACAAACCTTGATTTGAATATACCAAATAACCTCTCAACTACATTCCTTAAGGAAGAATACATAAGATTAAACAGTTCCTTAGCATTGCTTGGGTCACGACCTTGACCTGTAAAATCATTAAGATGGTAGTGAGTCCATCGATATGGAGTAAGAAAATGTCGTCTATTTGGATATCCACAATCAGCCAATAAATACTTTCTTGCAAATAAAATATATAATTATCTCATGTTTGTGATATTACATAATTATTATATTAAAAAAATATGAAATGAAGGGGAAAAATATGAATTAATACCATCAGGAATTTTAAGTCTGTTTCTTCTTGTTAAAGCATCCATCAAAATTTTTGAATCATGAGTTGAACCCTCCCACCCACTGAGCACATATATAAACTCCATATCAAAGTTACAAGGAGCTAAAACGTTTTGCGAAATTTGTCCATGCCGATTTCGATAACTGTTTGTTTCGTGTCCTATTATCATTGTTGGAATATGTGTGCCATCAATAGCCCCAACGCAGTCCTATGTTTTAAAATTTTCAATATTAAATAATAATATAATGACATTATATTGGAACTAAGAACATGAAAGCAATATGCAACATTGATAGTCTATCCAAAGAGAGGATCTCAAAATGCCAGATGCGATTGGATATGCAGAAAATATAATGCATCAATGCTATAACATTCACATTACTAAACACAGATAACAAAAAAGACTGAAATTATTAATCAAGTAATAACATGAACATAGAATTAAAATGATGTAGCATCTTATATCAACTCAAGATATACATATATATATATATATATATATATATATATATATATATATATACCTATAGGCAGTGACGGATCTAGGAATTTTATCGAGGGAGATCCAACTAATAATAACAAGAAAAAAAAATTAGCTCAAAATAAATAAATCAATACAAGCTAGTATCGACTAAATAAACATAAGAAATATATCCGAGTATTACAAAAATAAGTTACGATAACATTGAGAGGTCACAACATTTCTCTTCTATTTTTCATGTTTTAAAATTGTTGCATGATAACCTCATTGCTAACATTCCGAAATATATCTTTCTCGATGTATGTCATTAAACAATCCTTCAAAAGCTCATAGTCTATTCGGTTACGTAGTGTACTTTTGATGATTTTCATTGTCGAAAAAGCTCTTTCCACTGTAGCAGTGACAACCGATAAAATCAACAACAACTTAATGAAAAAAATACTTTTTACATCGGTTAAAAATCATATTCACATCGGTTAAAACCCATTTAAAACCGATGTTGAAACAGACGATGTTAAAAGTCTGTCTTTTTTACATCGGTTATAAACCGATGTGAAAAAAAAAAATGTTTACATCGGTTTTTCCAAATAACCGATGTTATAAGGGAAAAATTAGGTCTCGAAAATGAAAAAAAAAATCGTTTATATTAACATCGGTTTATATAAAACCGATGTAAATTAAGACAGTTAAGGTCGGTTTTTATACAAACCGATGTAAAAAGTCGTATTCACATCGGTTATCAATAAAACCGATGTAAATAAAGAGATATAACATCGGTTATCACAATAACCGATGTCATATAAGTCGTATTCACATCGGTTACTTTGAAAACCGACGTCAAACATTTTTGTCGAAATAGTCTTTTTGCATCGGCTTCATAAAAACAGATGTAAAATAAAGCATTTACAACGATTTTATTTAAATATACATTTTTTTACCTATAAATCTAAAAATCTATTACTGCCAAATAATAGCATTCATACATTCAAAATATTCTCACAATTCAACAAAAACCAACATGACAAATACTAACAACCAAAATATTTCAACAACGCCAAGTTATAACAATAATTTTCATATGCACTACACCAACAATAGTCATCAACCACAGTTATAAAGTTCAGATTCCATAAAACGTAAGCAAACTGATAAGTCTATTTTCCTAATGAAGTAACCTCAAGAAAGTACTTCGACCACCGCATTTTTATATTTTCAATGTCCTCGTCCGAATATGGCTCATCAATGTTAAAAGCCTACATGATACAAACAAATATTATCACTATAACTTGTATTGAATTGTGCAATTTCAAACACAACAAAAAGTTGATTTTAATAAAAAACTTACCTCTTCGAACGAGTCGGTAATGTCAAGTGATATAATCTCGAGCATATACCGCATAACAAAATATCCACATTCTGTATCTCCCTCTTATTTTCGACACTTGTATGAAAAACATAAAAACATCATTTATACTACACAAACTAAATCGGTGCATAAAACCTAGGAAATAATAAAAATCTCCAAAATCAAAACACCTAACATCATTCAATAAATTTACCTTAAGTGGAACTCATTTAGGCTTCAGGTTACGTTTTCCCTTAACCATGAAGTATGTACGAAATACACTGCAACATAATAAATATTCATATTACTTGAAAGACAAAATACGCCAAAATGTTAAAGATAATATATTTAAAATACATTTAGCAAAGAAAAGTTAACTACAAAATCGATCTAATTTATCAATTTAAAAAATACCTGTTAATCTTGTTTACCAACTCTGTGTTGGGATCTTTTCTCAACGAGCACAACCAAACCACTTTATTTTGTTTGGGACAAAGTATCATCAACTGCCAATGTTCTCTATGAATCCAGAAGATAAATGTATTTAATGGTACACTTTTTAATTTGTATCTCTATATAATGTTAATAAAAATAAAATAAAGCAAAGATAAAGTGAATTTCATATGTTTTATATTCTTACTCGCTAATGTACGGTGCAAAGATACACTCGTAATTTTCTTTTTCCATTCTTCTCGCAATATACCCTTCTATCTCTTCCTTACTATTGCCCCTTGTTTGAATTTTGAGCGGGCACAAAAATCCAAACTTTTTTTTTTTCTCGGATTCTTTCAGCACATTATAGAGATACCTGTGGTAAATCAGAAAATAAATAATTTTTAGAAACAAATATAGTGGATAATGTATATATAATATTAAATTATTAAAGATTATTGAATTAAGCATTTAAAATAGAAAATTATTACCTCAAATTGCAGATAAAAAGCAGACAAAAAAGGTTGAGAAATACTTACATGTTGAAGAATTCAATGATAGAAATGCAAAGTTTGTGACTTTGCAACAACTCCATTATATCCTTCCGAAATATGTACAAATCTCTTTTCTCTCCAAATATCTCAGCCCACTCGGCATTTCAAATTCACCATGCCATATCCATTTTGTGTAACCCTTATTGAAACCATCGCAAACCACATGCTCTCGAATTTTATCAGCACTTAATCTCCTCTCATTCAGGCAATTCACGCATGGACATAAGAACTTCCCGTTACTGTCAGGATCATGCGTGCTAGCAAACTCCAAGAACTCATTTACTCCATTTTCATATTCTAAACTTGTTCGGGGAACATATATCCATTTACGATCCATAACTACATAACAGAATTCCAGATAACAAAAAGTATCATCTTTTATATTCCAAATTACACATATATCATTGAAAGCTAACATTGGAGTCAAATTCTTGCAATAAGTGAAAAATGGAAAGAAAAAAAAAAGTCGAGGTAATTAACCGTGAAAATGATATTTCTGAGGTATTTTCACTATGACCGACAACAACTTCTAATGGAAGTAATGGAACCACTTGGGACACCTCTGAGTTAAAAAAAAGTCGTACACCAATATAAATATCAATTAAGAAACAAAAGAATTATAAATATATTCATTTATAAACGACAAGATCATAAAATTATAGAAAGGTTTTTGAGAAACCATATTTAAAAGAAAAAGGAAAAAAAAGGAATACTTATATAAAAAGTACTACTTAAATTTATATCTTCTTATATTGATAAAAAATATTTTTATAAAGAATTTACAACACATTTACTGATAAAAAATATTTTTAGAGTTTTAAAATGAAACAGTTGAACCCTTAACAATTATTTTATGTACGCGCGGACAACTCGTTTAAGATTTTTAGTTTATAAAACAAGTCGGGCCCAACTTTTAAATGCTTAAATGAATCGAATTCGAGACAAACATTTGACTCATTTATAAAATGAAAGCTCGAACATAAACCATTAGACTTGGCTCGACTTCAATAGCATGCTAAGCCAATACTCAAAAATAATTTTTTAATTTTCTACGCGTGTTATTCAAACGAAAAATATGATACAATCTGTAAGATTATATGGCACACGAGAAATATGATACAATCTGTAAGATTATATGGCACAAATTTGAAGGACTACCGAGTTGGCAAATAAGACAAACTTGTCATCTCATTGTGAATTTCCTTAGCCTGATTAATCTCTATCTCAAAGTATCTCCTTATTCTAATTATTGTCTTTTCTAATAGGCAAAGAAAGTTTCTAACTTTCAAGTAGTGGTAATCTCAAAATCACAATCACCCAGGGGACCTGACATCAAATCAAATTTTCATTATGGATACCAAAAATGAGGTCTGTTAAAACTAACAAATGATCACCGCTGATTGAATTATAACTAAAAGTTGAGAGAAATTTTGTAAATCCTTCCCCACACCCCCTAATTAAACCCCACTTGCTTTGGATTAGCACTCTTCATTTTTTTAAATTAATGATTAATTTCTTATGTATCAGACAAGAGCCTAAGTAATGAAATCCACCACTCAGCAAATTTGCGAGAGAAAGTTTTCTATACTATGTTGCCAATACCAATTGCAGACTTATAATCCTAAGAAAATTCTAACTATTTTCAATTTAAATATAGGTTAGTAAGCAATTAACCAAAACTAAATCAACCAGCAAATGAAGCGAAACAAGACCAAATCAAAGATTGTGAGTGTTGAGGACAATTTTAGTTGAGATGATTTGTGAAGGACTTACCAAAGAACGGCAGGCGGCTGTTGATGGCAACACGCGCTAGTCGACGGACGACTGTCGCTCGAAGGAGGTCAAGTCGTGCTTGCGGTAAACGAACTGTGGATGGTCCGGAGAAGAGAGGAATGAATGTACTGTGAAAGTGCTTGACTTCCTCCCGTTGATTTCTTTATGAGAACCGAAACTTACACCACACCCGGGATGACTAACTCCCAAAAGATTGCTTTAATACAGCCCGTGTTCGAAGGTAAATCCCGAGACGCAGGCACGGAAATACTATCGCCGATGAGTTAGGCCCGCTACTGAAGGGACTATCGCAGCACACAGGCGATAACAAGCGCGGGTATGGGGGGAGGTGATTGGTAGTGAGGGCTCGTCGGTGGTCAGGGGAGAAAGATTGGGTAGGCAGTGACGATGAGAAGCAACGAACTGTGAAGGCGAAACTGGTGGAGGGTTTTGAGTGTATAATCGATTTTCAGAAGATGGACGGGCGAGTTGGGCTTAAGATTGATGTTTGGCAGTTTGGCGTGCACATCAAATAATTTGGGCGTCCTCACATCGGTTTTGTTAAACTGATGCACATTAATTTAGCTCTGTCATTTTTTGGGCCGCATTCACATCGGTTTATTTAACCGATGCTTAAATTTTTATTTTTTTTTTGGGCCGCATTGACATCGGTTTAAATAACCGATGGATGAAATTAATTTTTCTACATCGGTTACACATATAACCGATGTAATAAAAGTCGCACATTACATCTTTTACATCTGTTTTGTAAGAACCGATGTGCCAAATGAAATTTTATTTACGAAAATGTCACCGTCTTTATTGTTTACATCGGTTTAGGTAAAACTGATGTCAATATCTGATGTGAAAAGTATTTTTTACATCGGTTTTGACAAAACCGATGTAAACAGCCGATGTGAAAAGTATTTTTTCTACTAGGTAAACCAATGGAAAAACATCATGTTTTCTTCTAGACACCATCTTTTTGAGCAAGATCTCCAATATTGGCCACATTCGAAAAGTTTTCATCCAAGCGCATATTAAAAATGAAATTCTCGAATCGGTTTTTTTTTATCGGTTTCTCAAATCTCAATGGTTTTTTTTTTTTTGGACATATTGTTCCAGATTTCATCCGATTTTACCTAGTTTTTTTTATTTTTTTATATTATTGCAAATTTACTAAAACACCCCTAATTATTTTGGAAATTTCAGGGGGGGTCCAGTGCCCCCCCTAGCTAGGACAGCTCCGTCCCTGCCTATAGGATGTGGTTCAAATGAGAACTAAGTCCTAGCATGAGAACCGTGAGAACCACTATTTTTAATTATATGTACTGCTATGACTGATTGTGTTTTGGTGCTATTTTTAACTAGAATGTATTTTATTAAAAATAGCAATAAATTGTTTATCAACATTTGTGAAAATGATAGCACCATGCAATAGTATAAATAGCATCATACACAATTAAAAATAGCATCAAATATGGTTCTCTCGGTTCTCACACCAGACCTTCTTTTTATTTGAACCAATCCCTATATGACATGAATATAGTTTCTGAAACTTGTTACAACATAGTTTATCAACTTAAATATATATACTTCAGAATTTATGAAAATATTAACTCAAGATATTTCTAAAACTATCAAATTTCAGTAACAAATTCTTTTCAAGTAATACTAGTACAGATCCCGTGCGATGCACGGGATGGACAATTTTAAGGTCATTTACCCAACTTTATTATTATATTCGTGAATAAAAAAAATTAAATAAATAATACTAAAAAACTATTACATATTATTAAAAGCGTCCTTATAGACACCATTTTTTGCCTTGTAGGCACACCATTATACTTAATTAAAATCGCCATCACATACCTCTAGTCCAGTAAAATCACCATCAGAGAACATGCATCTCTGAAAAGTTCCTGGTGCATTGCAAAGGCCAAAGGGCATCCGTCTGAAAGCAAATGTGCCGAATGGGCATGTGAAAGTAGTCTTTGGTTGGTCCTCGGGTGCTATGGCTACCTGGTAGTAACCGGAAAGTCCATCTAGGAAGCAATAGAATTGGTGGCCGGAGAGACGATCGAGAATTTGATCAATGAATGGCAGCGGGAAATGGTCCTTCTTTGTCACGACGTTGAGTCGCCGGTAGTCGATACACATCCTCCACCCGGTAGTGATGCGGGTAGGGACCATCTCCTTCTTCTCGTTCTCGATAACGGTGATGCCCCCTTTCTTTGGCACCACATGAATGGGGCTAACCCACTCAATATCGGCAACAGGAAAAATAAGCCCCTCCGAGTAGAGCTTGAGGACCTCTGTCTTCACAACCTCCATCATGTTCGGGTTAAGCCGCCGTTGGCTATCCCGAAAGGATTTGGCTCCCTCTTCTAAGACGATTCGGTGCATACATGTGGAGGGACTTATGCCTTTGAGGTCTCTGAGACACCACCCAATGGCTTTATGGTTTTTCCGAAGCACTTCAAGTAATTTACTTTCTTCCTTCGGGGTGAGTTCGGCGGAAATGATTACTGGCTTTTGCTCCTTATCTTCGAGGAACACGTACTTGAGGTGATGGGGTAGCTCTTTGAGTTCGAGTGTGGGAACGATTCGTGTGGTGGGCTGGTTGGTTTCACATAGGTCAATGGTCGGCTCGTCGTCATCATTGAGGTCGGGTAAGTTCCTTTCTTCAAACTCTCGTATGGCCACTTCTTCAATGAAAGGGTCGGTCACATCAACAAATGCGCACTCCTCAACAAAATTCACCGACGATGAGGATATAGCTTCCCGAATAGAGATAGACACGGACTCGCCCAAGACTGTCATCTTGAGGGTTCCGTTCTTCACGTCGATGAGGGTGTTGGTGGTGGCCATGAATAGTCGCCCGAGAAGGATGGTGTGGTCCTTCCCGTTCTCATGTACGTCTCCCACATCTAGAATGACAAAGTCTACGGGGACAATAAGCTCCCCTACGCGTACAAGCACGTCTTCCACCACCCCCTTGGGATATCGAATAGACCGGTCGGCAAGTTGGAGGCACATACGAGTTGGTCTCAAGTCCCCGAGACCGAGTCGCTGAAAAATTGAGAATGGCATAAGGTTGATTCCGGCTCCGAGGTCAAGCATCCCCGAAGCTTCTTTCCCATTCCCGAGGGCTATTTTGATCACGAAACCCCCGGGATCACGTTCCTTCTTCGGTAGATCTTGGTGCATCGCACTCGCCGCCTCGTACACCACAACCTTCTCTCCGTCTTCGAACATCCTCTTCTTTGTCACTAAGTCCTTGAAAAACTTCACATAAGACGGCATGTTCTTGGTAACATCAAGAAGCGGCAAGTTCACATTAACCTTCGAAAGCATGTTGTAAAGGTCCCGAAATTGCTTCTCTTGTCTATCATCTCGAAGTCGGCCCGGGAAGGGAATGGCTGGTTTGAATGGACTTGGTTTGAAAGGATTTGAGGATTTGTGTAAATTCGGACCCTCCACCGGTCTTCTCGTATCGGTCTGGGTGTTCTTTTTGACATCATTTTCCGCATCTTTGGCTTGGTCGATCGGTGTAAAGTCCTCCGACTCGGGCATTTCCACGTGGTTGTCGACCACTTTCCCGTTCCGCAATACGGTGATCGCCTTTGCTTGCTCGGGTTGGCTAGGGAGCTTCCCTTTATCAGATTCGGCCTCCAAGTTTCCAACTCTCGTAGCGAGTTGGCCAATTTGCGTCTCCAACCGCTTAACGGTTGACTCTTGGTTCGTCATGAATTGGAGGATTTTGTCTAGTTTGTCATCTTGGGTGAGCGAGCTAGAACCGACCCCTTGGGTTTGCATTTCCCCCATCGGGCCTCTTTGCGGTTGTTGTTGTTGAGGGTAGTTTGGTCGCAGGTGTTGTTGTGGAATGAAGTTGGGGCGATTTTGTTGTTGTATGTAGTTCGGTCGGGGTTGTTGAGTGTTGTTGTTGGACCACGAGAAGTTTGGGTGATTTCTCCACCCCGGGTTGTAAGTGTTCGAGTAAGGGTCGTTGGCCGGTCGGTTTTGGTATCCTTGGAGGGCGTTAGCATCCGCATATTGCTCCCCGAAGTCTT
This sequence comes from Striga asiatica, assembly GCA_008636005.1. NCBI lineage: Eukaryota > Viridiplantae > Streptophyta > Magnoliopsida > Lamiales > Orobanchaceae > Striga > Striga asiatica. The sequence continues at coordinate 887,255 of BKCP01001114.1, forward strand.
GGTCGAAGGCCGACGGGCACACTTCGGATCGGTGCCCATGGACTCCACACGTTCCGCAAGCTTCCACCGCCATAGTTTCTGTCGGTTGGACACTCCTTGCATTGAGTAGCCTCATTTGCTCCGTGAGCTCGGTTATTTGGTGGGCTATCATGTCTTTTGCGGGGGCAACCTCGTTCACCATCGTTTTTTTTCCTCGGCTGCTCTTTTGAGACGAGTTAGCACTCATCGTCTCAAAAATTTCCATCATCTCCTCGGCCGTCTTTGCCTCGATGTCTCCACCGGCCGCATTGTCCACCATGTATTGAAGATTTTGGTGGAGAGAGTCGTAAAAGCTACTTACCAATAGCCCGGGTGGAAAGTTGTGGTGTGGGCATTGCCTCTGGAGGTCTTTGAAGCGTTCCCATGCCTCTTGAAGTGGTTCGTGGGGTTGTTGGGCGAAGGAGACGATTTGCGATCTGAGCTCTTGAGTCTTTTGATGGGAATAGTACCTCCCGATGAACTTCGAATACACTTGCCCCAAGTAGTGAGGGAATCGGGAGCAAGTGTCATAAACCAAGCCTTAGCTCGGTCTTTGAGTGTCTCGGGAAAACACCGCATCTTCAATTGGTCTTCGTTGAGCCCGTGGAGTGGAAAGGTTTGAAGGACGTTGTAAAATTCACGGATGAAATGGAGTGGATCTTCGTTGGGAAGGCCATGAAAGGATGGGAGTTGGTTATAGTGTATCGTCTTGAGCTCGTAATTTCGAGCCGCCGGTCCCAATCGAATACATGAAGTCACCGGGCCAATCACCGGTTGGGCTAAGTCCCGGAGAAGATATCGCGGGGGGTTGTTTACTTCCTCTTCTTCGTGTCGGGCCATGTCGCCTTGCTTGTCGGATTTTGATGGTTCGAGAGAAAGGTTGGCAAACAATTCTCGTAAATCCTCGTTGATGGATTTGTCGCTCGGAATGAGTACACGACCACTCCTAGTACGCATACAAAAACAACAATACGTTACGAGCACCCGTTAACGAGAAAGGAGCAATTGACAAACACCCCAAAAATACTAATTACTACTAATAAAAAAAATAATAATAATAAAATAAAACAAGAAACAAAGATAAACACAAAAACAATAAAGCACAAGAATTAAGCGAAACACGAAAATAAACGAATAGACGCACGAAATAATTCCTAAACCTTCCCCGGCAACGGCGCCAAATTTGTTGTAGTAAATTATATTTATTTTACCGAGTATCGAATCAAAAGATTCGAACACCGGGTCGTGTCTCTCAAGGAAGGTTAGCCGGACTATTTTGTACGTGTATTTAATCGAAAAGACAAAATAAGTTCTAAACACTCTAATTTAAGTTGTGAAATTTTGATTATTAACTAAGTTTCTTTTAAACAAATTTATTTAACAAATTAAATTACAAATTCAATGATGAGAAAGATGCTAGGGAATCGGGAATGAACGTGTTGAATAGTAATGCAATTATTGGCTTGTGATTGTTCGGTTAAAGAAATCGCGTCACTTACACATTTAGAGATTTATCCTCAATACCTTTCGGAACAAGAGAATAAATATAAACAGTAAATTAACGAATTGTTTAACACATAGACAATACCTTTCGGAACAAGTCTATTTTGTATGAGTCTCGATCGATCAACTTTTCACCTTTCGGTTCAAGAGTCGATTAGAATAAACTAGAAAAGATTATTAGTCGTTTAGTTTATTCGGATCTTGATCGTCATAATGGAATACATAATATTCAAATATGAAAACAAGTTTAACATTGAAGTGTCACTCTTCAATACTTAGAAATCAATTAGCAAGGTTGAAATGTCACTTTTCAACAATATTTATTCCAACGTGAAAATCAAAAACCGAATTAAGAATTAACTCACACAAAGTGAAGAATTAACGAGCACGATAATCACATACCAATTCAAAGGTTCATCCCTTATCCCTAGCAAGTGATTTAGTTACTCATATAAAAAATAACCTCAACATAAACTTTATTGCAAATCATCATTATTATAAAGAAAACTTACAAGAAATCCAAATCGAGAATTAAGTTCGATACAAGTGCTAAACCGAGAATAAGTGCACACCAAATGAAATACAAACTTCTCCAAAATTCCTTCACCTAAACACTTCTTTCTCAAGACAAGTATTTAAGAAGAGGAAATAAGGATTAGAATGTTACATAACTATCAAAAAATGAAGGATGAGAAGATGGTGAAGAGAGGTGATATTTATAGTGTGAATAATGGATTAAAAAAATGAATCATGGAGCATTATGGCATAAATCAAGGTTAAGTGCTCCATGATCAACTCCATGTTGAATATTCAACTCAAAAGTTGCATGATTTTCGGATTAGTGGAAGTGAAGTGGAGAAAATGGGTCCAAGATGATAAATTCCGAGCTTGTTCGCGAATGGAAAAACTGCACTGCGCGACTTTGTGATTTGGTCTCGTTTGAGCTCGTCCGAACTTGGAATTGAGTTCCCTTTTTTCCTACGCGTCGCCAACGAACCCCTCTATTTTAATATGCTAGCCCAGAAAATATTTTCCTGAAATCCTTTACTCCCAAAAGCTTCCAACCTGCACACGAAAAACTAGAAAAACACGCGAAAAACACAAAGAAAACTAGAATGGAACAAAAGACATAATAAAACACAAAACGAATTAAAAACTCACAAAAAGACTTAGAAACGGGGAAAAAAGAAATGTAAAACAGATATGAAAAACGTAACAAAAATAGTCACAACAATAATGCACAAATTTTTACCCACCAACCTCCGCCATCCCCACCTCCGGCGTAATGTCCATCGACCAGCTAAATTTCTCATGCCCATAATCGATCTCGCCCTCCGACGCAGCTCCGCAAAAGCTCCATTTCAACTCAGATTCAAAATTCCCCAATTTTCAATCAACAATCACATAAGAACCTCAAATTCGCCTAAAAAATATGGCTGATCGGGAATCAAATAACACGGAAGCGCAAATGATGGGGGCGGCGAACGTCGGCGAGAGCTGAGTTGAAGAGAAGACGAGATCGGAGAAGCCAGCAGCACCACCCGTTCTGCCGCTGTCGAGGGATTGCTGCGGCATCAGATGCGTGAGGTGCCTTTAGGATTATGAAGAACTATGAGGTACTCGAAGAAATACAACAAGCTTTACAAGGCAAATTAATTCTACTCAATCATTTAATTGTATTTTTGAACAAGGTGGTTGCAAAGTTCTTTGTTTGGCTGGCATTTCAATTTTGGCCAACTGAAATTAAAATCAAAACTGAAACCGCGAAATTGAAGCTTAAATCCATAATTAATTGAAAAATTGAGCTGGACCATTAGATAGGATGATAGTCAAGTGATACGAGATTTTGCATTGTATGTTGTGTATAATAATATCTTGATTTGGTGTTTGAAAAAACAAAAAAAACCACAATCTTTACATTTATGTAATTCTTGATTTTTCTCCTTCCTTCAAAAAGTTGATGGCAGGAGATGACTGGTCGCGAATGAAGTAAGCTAGCCGACTTCTTCTCAAAGGTCACAAGGGGAACCGAACGGAGAAGGTGCGGGCCAGTTTTCATGGCTGTTGGATGCGTTCGGCCGGGCTGGTGGTCTAGAGGGCTCCAGGTAGTTGGTTTGCTTGGGCCGGGCTGCTGAAGGCAGATGGACTCGGCAGCATCGTGCTGGTTGTTCCATATCGAAGGTTGCCTGAACGGAGTCCGGCGGGAGGACTGGACCGTGGTCTGCCATTGTGCTTCACGGACAAATCATGGTACATCAAATGGCCGTTATTTTTTGGAATTTTTTTCGGTCCCAATTTTCCGCCAGAAAATTTTGGGTGAGAGATGGCAGTTGCAGTTCCGTGGCATTTTTTTCGGCCGTTCAAGTTGGAAGAGAGAATTCTGGTATGACCAAAAAAGTGTAAAGATCATCAACTGATAGAAAGACAATTTTCATATGGACTTAGTTTCCTTATCCGTGTTGGATAACAATTTAGTGGCATAATAGTTAGAATTATTTATTTATTTCTATTTTATTGTCATTATCTATCGTTTAAAAATTTCAAAATTTTTAAACTTGGTAATTTTATTTAAATTTTTTAGAAAAGATTTTTTTCATTTTTTTCTTAAAATCACACGGGCAATTGAGTGTTATATTTATCTAACTAAAAAACCTTCTTACAGTTTGGAAAGAATCCAAATTTATATGGACGACTTAAATTAAAAAAATTACAAATTTTGGAAAATCCCGACCACACAATCGTGTGAAGTTTTGTTAACTTTTTCGGAAAACTTTTTCAGAAAATCACAATTAACTTTTCCGAAAAAATCACAACAATTTATCTAACTAAAACACTTTAATGGAAAATTCGAACTACACAATTGTGTGAAATTTTGTTGTTTTTCGAAAAATCACAACAATTGGTTGTTATTATTTATTTATTACGCTTAATATTTATTTATGGTGTGTGCATATTATTTCTTTAATGTATACGATAATTAATTTATTGCTATTAGTAACAGATATAATTAATTACGGCATAAAATTATAGATAAATTTTGTTCTAAATTTTAAATAGCAATTCATAATTGAATGTTTTTTTTTTTTTTGAAAAATATCGCCTATATAAACGATGAAACAAATTTTTCCAAAAAATCATACAAGTGTCTATATTATTTAACTACAACACCTTATAAAAGTTTGAAAAGAATCTAAATTACAATTTGGAAAGAATCCAAATTTATATGGATTGTTTAAATTATTTTTTTGATAAAATTTTGGAAAATTCTGAATAAAATTTTGTTGATTTTTCTGAATAATAGTGGAGTATTATGATGAACAAAAATAAGTAAAATTAATGTTTTTTTTCTATGGCAAAAAATAAATATAGATGTTAAAATATTATTTATATTAATATAAACGGTTAGCGGGGTAATATATTATTAAAATAAAGATTTAGAAAAAAAAAGTTTTAAGAAACAAGCCCGCCGTGTATCGCACATGCATCGCACGGGATACAATTTTTATATATACTATCATCTCAATATTTATTTTATATATATTTTATATATTCAATTTTAAATCTTCTCATCTTCTCTCAACAAGTTTAGCGTGAGATAATATATTTAATTAGGCTCATAATATTTTATATAGTCTTAAAAATATTATTTAGACAATTTTTACGCATTCTAATTATATATACATTTACATATACACGTATACATATACATATGTTAAATTTAAATATTTTAGACATGTTTTCATAAAAAATTAATTTAGAAAATTTTAGCTGACTTCACATATTTTTAAATAGTTTTAGACATATTTTGTTTAAGAAATAGTTTAAAAAAAAATTAAGTGACTTCACATCTTTCAATAATGATATATAAAATTTTAGACACTTTTACCTACGGTATATAATATTTTAGGCGTTTTTAATATTCTAAACATACATTTTTGTATTTTTATAATACAAGATAATTTTACGTATACAATAAAGGGAAAAAAATTTTAACCTCCAAAACTATGCCGATTTTTACAGTTTGCCTTATGAACTTTTTTTCTTGACAATTTACCTCGCATAGTAATCGAGTGGGAGACAAATTGTTAAGAAAAAAAGTTCGTAGGACAAACTCTAAAAATCGGCATAGTTTGGGAGGTTAAATTTATTTTCCTACGTAAATTATATCACATATTAACTCCACATCTTCAATTTATAATTATTAATTAATATTGTTTAACTTCATCTTTAATTTATAATTATTATTTAATATTGTTTACCCGTGTATCGCACGGGATATATACTAGTTATAAGTAAATATATTGTACTATAAATTGGGCAATCCGTGGTTGCTCTGTTGCTGTCTCAAGTTTAGTTGATCGACAGACAGAGATTGCGGCGATTCGTTCTTCTTCGTTAGTCAGAGACATGGGATCCCTCTTAAACAGCTGCAATCAATCTGCCAAACCTAAAACCAAATTCAAATCGAAATCCAAATATTCAGACAGTAGCAAAGCTCTTGGCAACGCGGAATCGAAATTGATGAAATCCGCCAACGCCCAACCCAAGGGCATGTTCCTGGTGAGGCACTATCACAACGAAACCTTCGATTACTGTGTAATCTCAAACGAAGGCAACTCTTTCAGACTATTAAACGAGGATGATGATGATCTTCCTCGCAACTTATTGTTTCTATTCAGATCTGAAAACTCCCTTTTCCGTCTTACCTATGACGTTCTTGATTGTTGCGGCTCATGGATTTGGTTGCTATATCAGCCAGTTCATTCCCCGCCACAGTATCTTGTATGGGACATGGAGAATGATACGTGTAGGTACCGTTTTCCACGCGTTACCTATGATGATGACCTGGCCATATGGGCTTGTGGCATGGGCTTTGATCCTTCATCCGGGCACTATAAGCTGCTCATAGCTTGCGTGAACTACTACGGACCAGAGTACGCTGAGGTGTTTTCCATGGAAACTAGTTCGTGGAAGGCCGTTGACAATCCTTATGGTTTCGATGTGGAAGATTGTGGGTACCCCTCCCATATTCACATTAATGGCTTCTACTACCAGATAGTTCGGGCGGGGTTTGAGGATGGTTCTGGTGCTATTATGTCGTTCGACTTTGCTGAACATAGGTTTTGTGATCTTATCCCTCTTCCCAATAGGGAAAAGTTGAACCCCGGCGAGTTGAGTGTTATGCTAGTCGAGTTTCAGGGGTCGCTCGCGGTTGTTCGTTGCGATTCCAAGGACATTATTAATCCTTTTATTTTCGAGATTTGGGGTTGGAATGCGGGAGGCAGTTTCTGGTCAATTGTCTCCACATTCGATATCCCTACAGCTGCTGATTATCCTCTGGCGGTGTTTAACCTCTACAAGAATGATAAATTGTTTATTGAGGGCTTCAAAGGTGACTTGCTGCTTTATGATCATGCTACCAGACGGCAAGAGAATCTCGGGCTCCCTATTGATGGAGGGTCTTTGGTGTTTTACCCTTATTTCAAGAGCTGTGTTGGTCCTAGCTCCACCAATTAATCTGCAAATTTTGTTAGAGCTCATAGGGAAGGCAGGGCATATTTATTGGTTTGGTGGCATCCTCTTTGTTTGAATGTCTTGGCTAAAGAGTTGTTTTCTAGTTGTAATTATTTTGTTGGGCTTTATATTTGGTCATTTAATTTTTTTTTTTTCCTTTTTAAATTTGAGATAGAAATGGATGCGTTAGAAATGAGATGAATAAACTTTTCAGACTTTAATCATACTTTTTTCGATCTAGCTTTTGTGATTTGTTCACTGTTTGCTATATTATTACCACTTGTTTTTTTATGTGCTTTTGTATTCTCCTTGTTTCATGCCATGGACAGATCTTTTTGTGTTCTCATATAAATTATGAGATTGAAATCACATGCATTTAAGGACTTAAATCTTGTCGGCTTCCGTCAATGTATACCTAATTGATCTACTTATAATAAGCAATGGACATAGAATTCAAAAAAGAACAAAGCTTACTTCATTCAAATCTTATTTCTTCTGTTCCATTTCTCTCTTGAGTTAGGTTTTAATTTAATTCCCGATTTACAAATTTTGTGCAGGTCTGTCGATTTTAAATGTTAATGGTTATGTAGACGTTTCAAGCTTCGGGGTTTACACAAAATTGTATTTTGTATGTGTTGTTTTTTT
>BKCP01001114.1:899683-943811 GCA_008636005.1 Striga asiatica
ATTGCATTGTTCATTTTATATTATTATTGTTTAAGATTTTTATTTACTTTAATTTATTATATCATAATAATTTATTTAATTTATTATTTTATTTTACTTTGCAATTTTTATACTTTATTATCTTATAATATTATTATTTTTATTTTATTTATTTTTTTATTTAATTTAATTATTATTGTTTTTCATTTCAAAATTTATATAATTAAATTATTTTAATAACTAGAAATTATAAATTTATTTAATTTTAATTCATGCTACTATATTAAATTTTATTTTATTTATTTAATTTAAATGTTTCATTATTTTTATATTAATTTAATTTATTTCAAGTTATTATTATTATTAATAACTATTTAATTTATATTAATTTACCTATTAGATTTATATTTATTTTATTTACTTTATTTTTATTTTATTTAATTCATTTCCGTGTTATATTATAAATATATGTGTGTTCAATAGTTTACACAACATTCATGTAGCCCAGTGGTTGTGTTGGCGTGCTTTTTCTTTGGAACCCGGGTTCGAGTCCTACTTCCTACACAGAACCCAGGTTCGAGTCCTACTTCCTACACTCTATATAATTAGAGCTTTTGTAATAAAATTTTGGAGGGTATAAGGGTAAATTAATAACTCTGAAAATAAAAAAATTGAACAAATCTCGCAGCTAGAGAAGGTGTCACACACGCGCGGTTCTGCAATAAAATTCGGGAGGGTATAATGGTAAATTAATAATGTTGATATCCGACTTGATTGCCGAAATTAAAGACGAAGATTAATCATTATTGAAGAAATAACCCCCCAAGAAGAAGCTCACAGTAAGTCGGTATTATTTAGAATTAATTACCGACTTGTGAAGAATTACCGACTTCCGAGAATCCTCAAAAGAACCGATATCTGAAGTTAATACGAGTACACCGACTTCAGTTCAACAAATATTACGACGAAAACAAGTTCTTCTATGTCGACCGGCTACTACAAAGTGAATATTCCAACAGAAAGTAATCATTAGAAGCATCTGATTGGACCAACAAAAAAAAAGGCAATCATTGATGTTTCCCGCCGCTTCAAGTGAAGCAGCTCAACATTAAATGCATCTTTATCCATTTCAAGAAAGAAGACAAAAGCCACCGTACTATAAATAGCCGAATTTATGATAGTACGAGGATCTTTTTTTCGAACACATTGTACACGGACTTATGATGATCTCGGTTTTCAATCTAAAACCGACTCCTGTACTCGTGAATATAACGAATAAAATATAATAACACGTTTATCTTCGTTTTCTTGACATCGACTGTGTTTAATTTAGAGTTGTTAATTCAAGACAACAACAGTTTGGCGCTAGAAGGAGGGCGGCCGCCATCCTTTCGATTGTTTGTCTTGTATACAACATAATACAAGGATGTCGAATTCTGGGCGAAACGAACGTAATCCAGATGCTGGAGTTAATCGTCACCCAACTCACACAACTGGGAATTCAACCGTGCCATCTACATCAATTAATTATTCAGCTTTATTTCAAGATCCGCAGTTCTTGAAAAATCTAACTGATTTTATGGCACGAACAAGAATAGAACCAACTGCAGCGGTTAATCTTCAAACCCGTCCTGCACCAGTTTCGCAAAGGAATGAAATTCCTGCTACGTCACATGCAACTTCCCATCCACGTACACATGCATCGCAACATGATGTTACAACTCAAAATCATGGAGTAGTTCCTGTACGAACACATGTTCCTGAAACAGTTCGATCAGAAGCAACTGCAGAAAGCCATTCTGGGCATCGACCACGACAGCCTACTCCGTCGTTGCCAGAAATCTTACGACACGATCAACCCTCTGATTTACGACATACTCTTGAACAGAACCATACTCGTCGTGGGCAAAATGAGTTACGTCGTTTAATCGAAAGAAATCGTCTAAGACGCGAATCAGAAGAGCTAGAAATGTTGAGAAAAAGAATTGCTGAATTAGAAACTCGCCGAGACGAACATGGAGAATCACTACGACAAATTCCAATGACAGAAGAAATGTATCAAGAAGTTGGAACTCCTTTGGCCCCTCATTTGACTAGGGAGCCTATTCCAACTAAAATAAAAGTTCCACAAATCGGCTTGTATGACCGAACTTCTGATCCCGATGCTCATCTTGGTCAGTATACATCTTGGATGGATCTTCATGGAGCAAATGAAGCACTCAGATGTCGGATGTTTTCTTTAACTTTGGGACCTCGAGCCCAAAAATGGTATCATTCTCTACCTCGGTATTCAATTTCCACGTGGCAGCAATTGAGAACGGCTTTTCGCTCTCATTTTATCGGGGCCCGAGTTTCTTTAATTCCCAAAGAATCAATCGCAAATATTGTACAAAAAGATGATGAGAGTGTGAAAGACTATATTACTCGGTTAAATGAACGTATACAAAATATGGAGCAATGTCATCCTGAAACGCTACTGGTCACAGCCATAGCCGGATTGAAGCCAAATTCGTTGTTTCGATGGAGTATACGTCAAAATAAACCGACCTCGTTTCAAGATTTCCTAGCTCGGGCTCAACAGCATATTTTAGCCGAAGAATCAATGTCGGTTCCTAATATCGACTTTTCCTCGCTGAAGTCGGAAGTCGGGCAAGAGTCAAAAAAGAAGAAAAATAAATTCTTCAAACAAAATAAGTCTCGATTTGGGAATCCCAAAATACCAGAGGTACAAGATGCAAGAACTAAATATCTTAATGAAATCAAATCTAGCTAGCAAACGGTGTTTTCGGCAGGGGCAGCAACCATATTTGAAGAATTGAAAGGGAAAGGAATTCTTCCTGACCCTCGACCTGTTAGAATTCCTGAAGAAAGACTTGACAAAACGAAATATTGTTCATATCACAAGTCGGCAGGTCATAATACTGATGAATGTCTTGGTTTACTTTCTGCCTTATTGCGACTTATTGGACATCCTCAAGTCCAAAGATTTGCCAAAAATGCTGATTATAAACGAAAGGGAAGAATGCCGGATTTACCAGATGATGACGACGATGAGGAACATCCAATTAATCCAAAACGGGTGAGGTCAAGTGATAAAGAAATATACATGATGAATCAAAAAGAAAGAGATTCGATGAGAACTACTGAAACGATGTGTCGAGGAGGATACTATAATCCTGACAATTCACACCATGTACCTCGGGTCAATAACAGTAGAAATGCAACGTTTGAATCACGGCGGCAAATGAAGGCGTATGCTCGAAAGGCTTTTAATTCGGGTAAAACTGTTTTGACTACCGACCTCCGAGATAAAATTAATGCTCGAAATAATTGTCCGATAACATTCAATGTGGATGATGCTAGCTACTTCGCTCACCCTCATGCTGATCCTCTAATAATTACGCCACCCATTTGTGGTATACCAATACATCGTATGTTAGTGGACACAGGAGCATATTCAAGTATCATGATGTTACGCACGTTCGAACAAATGGGAATTGATCCAGCCGAGTTGAAACCCTGCAAGGATCAAGTACAAGGCTTTAATGGAACAATTACGTCGACTCTTGGTGAAATTACTATGCCAATCCGGTTCGGAATCCCTGGACAAGCTTCCAAAGTCATTATGGAAACATTTAAGGTGATGGATCTTAAAAATCAATATAATGCCATCATTGGAAGGACAGCTTTATATAAGCTTCGTGCCGCTGTCTCGATTTTTCATTATGCTCTAAAATTTCCTACCAACAATGGAGAAGGAACTCATTATGGAGATCAGTACGAAGCTCGTGGAATGGTATGGGTCAAACCTTGGCATGAACCATGTATACCTATACACATGATGGAGAATATTGAAGGAAGCCAAGAAGATTCAACTCTTGTCAACTCGGAATTATATAACACCGAGATGGAACTTGACCCAACAAAATCAAACGAGGATCTGATTTGTGATCGAGGGAGACGTCCTGGAAAAGAATCAATTAAAGAAGAAGATGAACTTGATCCTCGAACTCAATTCAAAGAGAAAAGCAAACTCGAACGAGCTGAACCATCAGAAGAAGTTGAAGTAATATTCATTGATGATCCTGTTTGTCACAAGTCGGTACAAATTGGGGCCAATCTTCAAGAACCAATGCGAACTCGGCTCATTCAGTTCCTCAAAGCCAATTCCGACGTATTTGCTTGGAAACATGAAGATATGAAAGGAATTGATCCGAAGGTTGCTTCTCACCGACTCAATTTGGATCCAACGGTCAAGCCGGTAGTTCAAAAACGGCGTAAACTCGGCCCCGACCGACAAAAGGCTCTTGAAGAAGAAGTTCAAAAGTTGATCGATAATAAGTTCATTCAAGAAACAAAATATCCGACTTGGGTGTCAAATCCCGTTCTGGTGAAAAAGAGTTCCGGTGCATGGCGACTCTGTATCGATTTTACCGACTTAAATAAAGCTTGCCCCAAAGACAGTTACCCTTTACCGCATATCGACTACATGGTGGATGCCACAGCTGGACATGAATTAATGAGCTTCATGGATGCTTACTCAGGTTATAATCAGATTCCCATGGATCCTGAAGAAGCAGAACATACATCTTTTTATTCAGCCCGAGGATTGTATTGTTACACCATGATGCCATTCGGTCTTAAAAATGCTGGGGCCACATATCAAAGATTAGTTAACAAAATGTTTGCCAAACTCATTGGGCATACTATGGAGGTTTACGTGGATGACATGTTAATCAAGTCGGTCTATGCAGCTGATCACATTAATCACTTGCAAGAAATGTTTAACATCCTGAGGGAATATTCTATGGTGCTCAACCCGAAGAAATGCACTTTTGGAGTTAGTTCTGGCAAATTCTTGGGATATATTGTTACTCAACGCGGCATCGAAGCCAATCCCTTGAATCGGTTTCTATCAAAGTCAACTGATCGATGCAAACCTTTTTTTGAATCGATAAAGAAAGGGAAATGCTTTGAATGGACCAAGGAATGTCAGCAAGCTCTGGAACAAATAAAGGAAACACTCCTTCAAATCCCAACTCTGCAGAAACCAATTCCTGAAGAGATGTTGTATCTATATTTAGGAGTAAGTGATTCTGCTGTCAGTGCTGTTCTTGTCCGAGAAGAAGGACGTCAACAGTATCCGATCTATTACGTCAGTAAGGCTTTACATGATGCCGAATTGCGATATCCATCGATGGAAAAATTAGCATACGCACTTGTTATCGCGGCTCGAAAATTACGTCCTTATTTCCAAGAGCATTCAATAACGGTACTCACTTCCTATCCTTTAAAGGCGATCTTACATAGACCAGACACATCGGGAAGGTTAATCAAATGGGCAATTGAGCTCGGCCAGTATGATATTCAATATAAACCGAAAACTGCAATAAAAGCCCAGGCTTTATCTGACTTTATTGCTGAGTTTACTCCTGCAATCGAGACGATTAACGAAGATCAATCATGGACATTATATGTTGATGGTTCATTAACTCAACATCGAGCTGGTGGAGGAATCATCCTGATAGATCCTCAAAACAAGATGTTTTGTCATTCTGTCAAATTCCTTTTTCCAGCAACAAATAACGAAGCTGAATACGAGGCCTTCTTGTCTGGATTAAATCTTGCAGAATCTATGAATGTGAAGAAACTGAAGGTGTTCTCAGATTCACAGTTGCTGGTAAATCAAGTCCATGGAAATTTTGAAGTTAAAGAGCCTCGGTTGCAACCATATTTGACACTCGTAAAGCAGAAGATGTCTCGGTTTAATATTCAGTTGGAACACATTCCTCGTTCGCAAAACATTCCAGCTGATGCCCTTTCTAAACTTGCATCAAATACCGGATTGGAGAATGTTGAGTATGTCCAAGTCGGTCATCAAGAAATGCCTTCTATTTCTCTAACTGAAGTTATAAATACCGAGTTGTTAAAGTCACCGACTTGGATGACACCGATTATAACATACTTGGAAACAGGAACATTACCTCCAAACCCAAAAGAAGCTCGAGCTCTTCGAATTCGAGCAGCTCGATTTACACTGGATAATGGAATCCTTTATAAAAGAGGATATTCAGTTCCCTTGTTGAAATGTCTGGATGAACAAGAGTCACGATATATCCTTGAAGAAGTTCATGGAGGAATTTGTGGAAATCATCATGGAGCACGAACATTAGCGTACAAAATACTTCGACAAGGATACTATTGGCCGACTTTGAAAGCAGATGCAATAAACTGGGTACGCAAATGTGCAAAATGTCAAATATTTGCCCCAAATGTTAATCAATGCCCAGAATCGCTCAAGTCGATCTATAGTCCGTGGCCATTTGCTAGATGGGGAATTGATATAATTGGTCCACTTCCAACTGCAAAAGGTGGTGTTCGATTTGCTATTGTAGCGGTTGACTATTTCACCAAGTGGGCTGAAGCTGAACCACTAGCTGCGATAACCGAACAAAAAGTGGTTGACTTTGTTTGGAAATCGATCATATGCCGGTTTGGTATACCGAGTTCAATAATAACTGATAACAGACGACAGTTCGAAGGAAAACGACTTGAAGCTCTTTGTGAAGAGTATCAAATTAAACATTTCTTCTCCTCGCCTTATCATCCCCAATCCAATGGGCAAGTCGAAGCAATCAATAAGATTATCAAAAATGGTTTGAAAGTCCGTCTTGATGCAGCAAAAGGGTCATGGCCTGAAGAGTTACCACATGTATTGTGGGCTTACAGAAGGACAGTTAATCATTCAACAGGTGAAACTCCATTTTCCCTAACTTATGGATCAGAAGCAGTTATCCCTGTTGAACTCGGATCACCAACTTACCGAGTAATGAATTTTCAAAGCAACACCAACTCGGAAAATTTGAAATCCAACTTGGATCTTCTAGATGAAACTCGTCTCATGGCAGACCTCAAAAATGCTGCGTATAAACAAATAAGCGAGAGATACATCAATTCAAAGATGAAGCCTCGATCATTTCAAGTCGGTGACTTAGTGCTTAAAAGAATTACTGGACCAGATCCGGGGCCTTTACAACCAAAATGGGAAGGACCATTCAAAATCAATCAAGTACTCCCAAAAGGTACCTACCGACTTGAGAAGCCAGATGGACTTACTCTTCCATATCCATGGAATGCTGTCTATCTGAAGAAATATTTCCAATGAATGTTCATAATGTAAATATGACTCTGTACACATTTTGATGAATATAATAAAATTGTGTGCTAAAGAGTCTCTTCAAAAGAACCGAGACTTAAAACTCGGTATACAGTTAGTCTTTATGTAGCCAAGCTTATAACTTGGACAAGACTAATACTTAAAATTTTTGAAAGATATTCCGACTTTAAACCGAGCCCAATTAACTCGGTAAGTTATATCTTTCTCGACCAAACTGATAACTTTCAAATACCAAAGTTCAGTGACTTGGGAAGGTTATGGACAAAATTGAAATCAAAATTGGATTGTCTTTAAATTCAAATCCTGAAGATTGATTTGAAAAAAGATAATATCCAAATTTCCATCTAAAAAAGGTGGTGTCCACTCATAAAATTAAGTTTGGCCGACTTCTTAACACTTGAAATATTCAGCAAAAGTAAAATGCCATGCTGGATATAAATTATGAATGAGAATAATTAAAATGAAATTTTCATTCATATTAAACAAAACTATTCATTACAATAGATATATTGTGTCTCGACATACTGAGGACACAACTCCATATAAACAACATAAAATAAAAAACACAACTAAGTTAACTTTGCCAGATCGTCAACTGTCTCGGAAACATCAACATCACCTTTATCTTTGGCTGCATCTTCTACATCATTCTTGACGATCTGCTCGTACATGATACGGCTAATAATGTCAAAGACACGGTCTTCCTCCGCCTTGGCAGTTTTTTCAATCTCTGTACGAGTCACCGGAACATACTTGTTCAAAGCAACATTGTCTTCATCTCCGGGTAACTCGGTAACAATTGGTTCATTTGCCTTCTGAGACAACTCGGCGACCTTTCTTTCTAAAAAGGCCAACACCGCCTTTCTAAGTTGTTCAGGAGTCATCATCTCGAACTCCTCTTCTAGACTTACTTCAGCCAGAGTCTTCACGAATATATTGGCCAACTCAGTTTTCTTTTCTTTTTCACCCTCAAGCAACATGTTCACAAAGGATCGACGCACACGAGCTTCTCTCTTTCGGTTCGAGTCAGAAGCCTCGGAACTTCTTGCCTCAGCCCTGATAGAAGCCAGAAGTTCCTCACAAAAGTTTTTCTCGTCCTCATCAGCTTCGATGTGAGCGGTAGCAATTGAGGGGTTGAAGTTGTGACTCTTAATTTTGTGCAGCAAAAATTTTCGAACTTCCTCGATATCGTACAATCCTTCGTCGAATCGTTCAACTACCCAACGCAGATTAAGGCAGGTGTTCATCTCAAATTCTCGGTCCTCGTCCTCAGAATCGGAATCAGCTTTAGCTTTAAGTCGGTTAGCTTCCGCCTCGAGAATCCTCCCAGCTCGGAGACCGTCATTATATTTTTCTTCGGCAAGCTTCATCTTCTCTTCCTGAAGTTTGCCGAGTTTGGCCAGATGAGCATCTCGGTCCTTCTTCAATAAGTCTTCAACTTCAGACTGACTTCTTCGAGTCATTTCATGGGCTTCTTGCTCCTTGTGAAGAAGAGATTCACACCGGGAAAGCTGTTCTTCAAGCATTTTGACACGTTGTTCCGATGTGATTATTTGGCTTGTCAGTTTTAACACGTCAGAATCAAGACTGGCCTTATCAGCTCTTAAAATCTCAATTTCGCTCTGAGTGATCAAAAGCTGCTCGTTTTGCTCGTCAATTTTAGCCTGTAACCCTTTCTCTTTCGCCGCCGCTTCTTCTCTCAGAGATGCAAGAGCTCCATCTCTGAGTTCAAGAGTGTGCTTTTTCTCGTCAATTTGAGCCGCATTAAGTCGGAAGTCATCCTCGACCATTATTAAACTGACGAGAGCGCGACCAAGACAAGTTTTTGCATATTTAAACTTATATGTACTCGGAAGCGATGACACGCCAATCTCGGACCTCGGATCCCATACCATCATTGGGACCCGAGCAGCATCAACAACGTGCCCAGGAAGTTCCACTGTACTTGAGATCTCGGGAATCTCGACTGACTCAAAAGTCGAGAACCACTTCTCGACTGACTCCCGAGGTTGTCTGAAGTTTAAAAACCTCTCTTCATCGATGGGCAAGAAGGATCGATCCACTAAAGGCTCCTTCTTCTTCTTTTCACGGTCGCCGGTATCGTGCCTTTTCTTCGCTCGCTCCTCGGTAGCTGGAACATCTTCCACACGCTTCTTCTTCGATCGAGTAACAGGCACTTTACGCTCGGCAATAATTTCTCGGACACCATCAGGCTCATCAGAGGCTATTTCGATAATAGGTGGATTCTCTACTGAAGTAGCCTCAATAACCGGCTCAACTTCAGGCACAGCAGCAGTAGCAGCAGCAATGGCAGCCATAGGACCCGCTGCTGCAATAGCCAGAGGATTTGGCTGCGGAATCTCAATTGCAGCCATCGACGTTGCGCCATCACCGACATCAGCTTTCGGAGGGTTCATGATCGGATTCTCCAGATAAGCTTTTACCAACTTCTTACGACCCATTCCGGATAAGCGCAATTCTTTACTTTTTCCGACTTTGGTTCGAAGCTCCAAATTCGGACTCTTTTGACGAAAAGCTTTAGCGTCACGGATGGTTTTAAAACCAAGAACTCCGAGAAGTGGATAGTACACTGCAATCATAAAACCGAGTTACTACGACATTTAAAAGCTACCGACTTCAAATAAGATGACAAAAATTCTACTCAAGTTTACCTGGTTGGAATGAACTGTCAGAAATTTCAGGACAAAGACCAGCAGCTCTCAATCTTGTGTTCTTCAGGACCAACTTAAAACTGCGCTGAGCCTTCTTCAACTTGAACAACTCAGTAATCCTTTCTTTCAACGTTGAACCGAGTTTCGATCCCTTACTTTTGGCTGCAAATAACAAGACCTGTTAGTACAAAAAATAAGCAAGGTCAGAGCAACCCAGTAGAAGGGAATAAAACAAAAAACTTACAAATTGCAGAATTAATATTGACGGGAATTGTCATCCCATCGATTGTGGGTTTCAAAAAATTCGGAGTTTGCCAATCTCCTCCGACCCATAACCATTCTTCCTGAAATCCATGAAGCGACTCGGGAATATCGGTAATCAAATCACCGATTTTCAGCCCTTCTTGAGGTCTCCCCGCACAAGCATAACAGATCAGAGGATCTGATACTTGTCTATCAGCACATCGTCTGAAGGAATATAAATTTCTGATTTCTTCAACGGTTGGCATGTCCCAACTCTTCTCTTTCAATAGCACCATAAGACTGATGATTCTTTTCCATGAATTCGGTGCAATCTGACACAGACCAACTCCCCAATTCCTTAAATAGTCTGTAATTAGAGCTGGGAGGGGAAACCGAAGTCCCGATCTTAACGAGTCGGCAAACACGCCTACACAACCCGGTGGCGGACAAGTGATCCTTTCGCCCGGGTAAGGCGCGAATAACTTAACCGACGAAGGAATATAGACCTCTTCTCGGAGCATGACGATGTCGGCGTCAGTAAGAATACTCGGCTCTCCCCTGTATTCATCAATTGGTTCGGGCCACCGACGAGCAGGACGTCTCCAATAGTCAGGAAGTGACATAGCATCCTCTTCAACTCGTCTATCCTCGTCGATAATATCCTTATTGAGATTCAATTGTTTCACCAGCAGGGGATCCCATCGATAATATTCGAGAGGCAATTCCAAATCCTCATCGGTTAAAATCGGAATATCGGAAATCGTTCGACTACTACTATCAGTTTGGGCAGACATTTTTTCTTTCGAAATCGATGAAAATGAAAGACGACTCGAAATAGAACAAGAAAACAGGAAAAAATTAGGGCAAAGCCTTACCAAGAATCGATTGCAATTAATTGACGCAGAGATGCAGAAGTCGCACAAGCAATACGAAATGAAAATGAAAAAAGTCGAACAGAAATGAACAGAGAAGTGAGAATGAAGAATTCGATGATGTAAAGTAAGAAAACCCTTCACAATCAAAATCAATACCTATTTAAAGGTTTTTGATTTATTACCGTTGGCAAAATCTGGAAACGGCGCGTGTAACGGACATGTCCTGAAATGGTGTAACGGTACAGTAATTATTAATACACGTGGACACACTCAGAAACGCCATGTCGTTACACATTTATATCCGTCGGATCCATTAAATACGGACACATCTTTTAAGAGCCGCCATGTCAGACCAAGTGCCGTATCAGAAATGTTAAATAAAGTAAAGTGTATTCATGTCGGTAGACAAAACAAAGCAAGTCGGAATAAAGCAAAACAACAAACGACATCAGCAACTATTCAAAAAGCTTAAAATACCTACTAATGTCGGAGGCCTCACTGTTGATATCCGACTTGATTGCCGAAATTAAAGACGAAGATTAATCATTATTGAAGAAATAACCCCCCAAGAAGAAGCTCACAGTAAGTCGGTATTATTTAGAATTAATTACCGACTTGTGAAGAATTACCGACTTCCGAGAATCCTCAAAAGAACCGATATCTGAAGTTAATACGAGTACACCGACTTCAGTTCAACAAATATTACGACGAAAACAAGTTCTTCTATGTCGACCAGCTACTACAAAGTGAATATTCCAACAGAAAGTAATCATTAGAAGCATCTGATTGGACCAACAAAAAAAAAGGCAATCATTGATGTTTCCCGCCGCTTCAAGTGAAGCAGCTCAACATTAAATGCATCTTTATCCATTTCAAGAAAGAAGACAAAAGCCATCGTACTATAAATAGCCGAATTTATGATAGTACGAGGATCTTTTTTTCGAACACATTGTACACGGACTTATGATGATCTCGGTTTTCAATCTAAAACCGACTCCTGTACTCGTGAATATAACGAATAAAATATAATAACACGTTTATCTTCGTTTTCTTGACATCGACTGTGTTTAATTTAGAGTTGTTAATTCAAGACAACAACAAATAATTCTGAAAATAAAAAAATTGAACAAATCTCGCAGCTAGAGAAGATGTCATACACGCACCGTTAACTTGGACGGAATGGGAGAACCGTGCATCGGTTACTTAAACACAAGGGGTATGGTGCAATTTTTAAAATACAGTGGGGAAACGCGTAATACCCTATGTTTAAAATATAATATCATTATCTAACTTGTAATTTTATTATTATATGCATACAAATAACTTATAATACTTTATTTACCTAATTAATCTTGCAATACTAAATTAATCCCATGCAAGAACATAATTAATTAACATGCATAAATAATAATATAATGGCATAATAAATTTAATTAAATAAATAAATAAATCCACCAACTCTATTTCTCGGGCAGCCCAGGCCGCCTTCTCCTTCCTTAGCTCCTCGGCCATCCTAGCCGCCGACCTGGAAGCCTCTAACTCCCTCTCCCTAGCCTTCGTCGCCTCGGCCTCTGCCAACACGAGACATCTCGTGTACAGTTTAGCCAGTCATACCTGTGTTTTTTTTTCTCTTAGCTTTTATTTAAAGAAAAAAATCAAACTTGCACAATCATAGACTTTGGGATCTCATTTCAGAATAACAATTTCCCGTGTAGAAGTAAATGCGAAATATTACATTTGATTGATTACACGGGATTAGTGTGCTTGATTGTCAGTACTATCTCAAATATGTTTCCAGTATAGTACTTAACAATTTTAGTGAACTTATGGCGTAAATTTGCTTCACATATGTTTATACTTGTAGGTTATAGATTGGCTTATGATTTTATATATTATGTTAGGCAAAAATACTGAATAATATTTGCAAGGCCAACCTGCGAGTTCACGCTCATACTGCATGAAGGAATTGCTTTCAGTGTTCAAATTTAGTCAAAGTTTATGTTGCTATATTGAGTAGATTATTAGGTGAATTGTAATCAATTGCTTTTGAATGCAAATTCTATAGGATTTAATGGTGAACCAAATATTTTTTTTAAGTTTTATATGATTATTGAATATTTTATCATGTTGTGGCCGTGTGGGACTCCGACCTTTACGATGGATTCATATCAAGTAATTTCTATCTACTTTTAGAGATGTTGCCAAATGAATCGAATCGGGCAAATATATGGATAAGATTAGACGTATTTAAAATTTTAATTTTTACGGTCCAACAAAAAATTCATAAATATTTTGTAATTATAAATTGAACTTGGGCCCAGTGACAGATCTAGAAAATTTATTCAGAGGGGCCCGATTTTAAATATTAAATAACGATCTTGTAATTTAAGTCGAAACACTCTTTCATATAAATATATATTTACTATAAATATAATTATAGATACGTGTACCGTCAAGTTTTTAAAAACTTAGAATCCGTATCACCTCAAACATTAGAAAAGTAAACAAAAAAAATGAGATTTCATGTATATATAATTTAAGTTTAAATTATGAAAAAAAAAAATTTTTTTTGCCGAAAAATTGATTCAAAATTAAACTTTTGCACCACATTGCAGAGCATTTTTGTTGAAGAGAGCTTATCAAATGGACTTTTTGTAAGAAAAAAAAAATAAATTTAAAAATATGCGATTACATAAAAAAAGAGTCAAAAGTCAACATTAAAAAATATAACAATTCAACTAAATACTCAATTTTATAAATTACTAAATCGATTTACAATTAAAAGAACGAAAAGAGTAAATCATTATAAATATTTTCAAAAGCTTATCGGGGAATTTCAATTATAAGAATTTTTAGTACGTTTTTCAGTAAATGAATAGTAATATTAATTTAAATAAAAATAGCATAAAAAATAAGTTTTAATTATTAATGCATTGTAAATATTTTTTACATTTTTATACATATTTTATAGTATTTTCTTTAGATATATTGATTTTTAATAAAGTTTAAGAGAAATGCTACAAGTACATAATACTGTACATAGAGTTGTACATAACAGTCACATAAGTAGGTCCTACTAAAAATAAAAAAATTAAATGGACCACACTTCATATGAGTATTATNACGATAGATATTTTATATAAGGGCACAAATGTGCAAAACAACAACCACCAGCTGACAACATGCAGCCACCAGCTGAACAACATGAGAGGACAGGCCAAAGCCCGCCTAGAACCGACCCTAACAGGGGAATAACCACTCAACACTAAGACACAAAACTAAAAACGGCCCCAACGGGGTAATGCTCGAATGTGTGGTCCCAAAAGGATAATATGTTCACACTCGAGCAGACTGAGGCCAACGGCCCAAACCTAAAACACAACAATGTACACCTTTATTTACATTTATTATGTACTTGTAGCATTTTTTTTAATTATTAATATTTTGTAAAAAAATTTGCATTTCTATACATTTTATATTATTTTTATTTTCTTTGCTTGGGCCGACACACTGGGAAGGGTCCAGTAGTCCTAAATCCTAAAAGAAATACATCCCTAGTACTATAAATTGGGCAATCACGTGTTTCTCTGTTGCTGACTCAAGTTTTGTTGATCGACACAGAGAGAGCGGCGATTCGTTCTTCTTCGTGAGTCCGAGACATGGAATCCCTCTTAAACAGCTATCTATTTGCCAAACGCAAAACCAAATCGAGATCCAAATCCTCCCTCTTAAACAGCTGCACTCTATCTGCCAAATCCAAAACCAAATTTAAATCCAAATCGAAATCAAAATATTCAGACAGTAGCAATGCTCTCTCCAACGCCAAATCCAAAACCAAATTCAAATCCAAATCGAAATCAAAATATTCAGACAGTAGCAAAGCTCTCTCCAACGCCAAATCCAAAACCAAATCCAAATCGAAATCCAAATATTCAGAGAGTAGCAAAGCTCTCTCCAACGCCGAATCGAGATTGATGAAATCCGCTAACGCTCAACCCAAGTGCATGTTCCTGGTGTCGCACTCACACAACTTAACCGTCGATTACTTTGTAATCTCAACCGAAGGCAACTCTTTCAGACAATTACACGACGACGATGATGATCTTCCTCGCAACTTATTGTCTCTACTCAGATTTGATAACTGCAGTATCCGTCCTACCTATGCCGTTCTTGATTGTTGCGGCTCATTGATTTGGTTGATATTTCACCCAAAGGTTTCCACGCCACAGCATCTTGTGTGGGACATGGAGACAGATTCGTGTAGATACCGTTTTCCATGCCTTTGCCCAGGAAATGATGACCGCCTGAACATATGGACTTCTGGCATGGGGTTTGATCCTTCATCCGGGCACTGTAAGCTGCTCATAGTTTGGGCAGACGACTACTTCAGACAAGTATGTGCTGAGGTGTTGAACCTCGGAACTGGTTCGTGTAAGGCCGTTCATTATCCTTATGCCTCTATCTTGAACCCCGATAGAAGGGACTTCAATACATACCCCTCTACGCCCATTAATGGCTTCCACTATCAGATAACTACTGGGTTTCGGGATGGTTCTTCTGCTATTGTGCCGTTTGACTTTGCTAAAGACAGGTTTCGTGCTCTTATCCCTCTGCCCATGGGGGAAGAAGAATTGGACATCGACGATGTTGTTCTAGTGGAGTTTCAGGGGTCTCTGGCGGCTATTTGTTGGGATTCGGAGGACGAACCTTTTATTTTCGAGATTTGGGGTTGGAATGCGCGAGGCAGATTCTGGTCCCTCGTCTCCACATTCGATATTCCTGCAGCTGCTGATCCTTGTACAGTGGTGGACCTCTACAACAATGATAAATCGCTTGTTGAGGACTTGGAAGGTGGCATGCTGATTTATGATCATGCTACCAGACAGCACGAGAATCTCGGGCTCCCTAGTGATGGGTATATGGGGTGTTTTCCTTATGTCAAGAGTTGTGTTGGTCCTAGCTCCAGCAATTAATCTGCAAATTTAGTTAGAGCTCATAGGGAGGCCATTGTTATAGGTTTGGTGGCATCTTCTTTTTTGAATGTCTTGTTATGGCTAGTTGTAATTATTTTATTAGGCTTTATATTTGGTCATTTAATGTTTTTTTTTTATTTGATTGGACTTGTGGTTTCTGAAATACTGAATAATATTTGCAAGGCCAACCTGCGAGTTCACGCTCATACCTCATAAAGGAATTGCTTTCAGTGTTTAAATTTAGTCGAAGTTTATGTTGCTATATTGAATGGATTATTAGGTGAATGGTAATCTATTGCTTTTGAATGCAACTTCTATAGGATTTAATGGTGAACTAAACATTTTTTTTAAAACTTTATTTTCACAATATATTAGCATGCTGACCCGTTTATATTATTATAAATAATATTTTAATATATATATTTATTTTTTAATACAAAGTAATAATAATTTTACATATTTTGATTGTAAATTTAATGTTTGGTAGAAATGTGATTATATGTAAGTTGAGATAAAATGAAATGTATTAAAAAAATTTGCTTATGATATTTTCCTTTAAATGTTTGAATGAATTTGAAATTTAAATTAAAAATCAACCTCCAGTTATTCAAATAATTTTAAAAAAATTAACAATTATAGTAAAATGTACGTGACAATATATTATAAATATACATGACGTCAGTAATGTTATGA
This sequence comes from Striga asiatica, assembly GCA_008636005.1. Taxonomy (NCBI): domain Eukaryota; kingdom Viridiplantae; phylum Streptophyta; class Magnoliopsida; order Lamiales; family Orobanchaceae; genus Striga; species Striga asiatica. Next base: position 916,296 of record BKCP01001114.1, read on the forward strand.
ATCTTTAGGTTCCTAAAATATATCTTGTTTAGATATGAAACTAATTAACTTATATGTTAAGATAATATATATAAATATATGTATTGTACGAAATATACACGTGACAAGTTATTATATATATTTGTTTATATATTGTTTGTATATTTGTTTGTATTGTTTATTATATTTGTATATAAATAATTGTTTATATATTTGTCTGTATTGTACGAAAAATTGTTATATTTGTTTATATATGGTTTAAATATATATTGTTTAGATATGAAACTAATTAACCTATATGTTAAGATAACATATAAAAATATGTATTGTATGTAATCTTAAACGTGTTTGCTAAATTTTTCCCCTAAGAAATTCAAAATACATTTAGGCATGTTTTGTTTGAAGTTTGAAATTTAAATATGCATCTATATAACAAATCCCATGATTTATGCTAGCATTAAATGCTACTTGTTTTTTTATTAAAAAAAATAAAAAAAACATACCAAAAATAGAATGCAATTAGTATTCCCTATTTTTTTGCTTACTATTTTTGAAAAATGTTAATTCTTATTATATATAGAGAGATTTTATCATGTTGTGGCCGTGTGGGACTCCGACCTTTACGATGGATTCATATCAAGTAATTTCTATCTACTTTTAGAGATGTTGCCAAATGAATAAAGTCGGGCAAATATATGGATAAAGTTAGACGCATTTAAAATTGTAATCTTTAGGGTCCAACAAGAAAATCATAAATATTTCGTAATTATAAATTGAAGACGGATCCAGAAAATTTACTAAAGGGGGCCCGATTTTAAATATTAAATAACGATCTTGTAGTTTAAGTCGAAACACTCATTTCATATAAAAATGCATTTACTATAACTATAAATATAGATACGTATACCATCAAGTTTTAAAAAACTTATAATCCGTATCACCTCAAACTTTAGAAAGTAAACAAAGAAAAAAAGAGATTTCATGTATTTATAATTTAAGTTTAAATTATGAAAAAAATAATTTTTTTTGTCGAAAAATTGATTCAAAATTAAACTTTTGCACCACATTGCAGAGCATTTTTTTTTATGACAGCTTATCAAGTGGACTTTTTTTAAGAAAAAAAAAATTTAAAAATATGTGATTAAAAAAAAAAAAAATGTAACAGTTCAACTAAATGCTCAATTTTATAAATTATTAAATCGATTTAAAATTAAAAAAATAAAAGAGTAAATCATTATAAATATTTTGAAAACTTATCAGGAAATATAAAATATAAGAATTTTTAGTAGGTTTTTCAATAAATAAATAGTAATATTAATTTAAATAAAAATAGCACAGGAAATAAGTTTTAATTATTAATGCATTGTAAATATTTTTTACATTTCTATACATATTTGTAGTATTTTCTTTAGATATATTGACTTTTAATAAAGTTTAATTATTAATATATTGTAAAAAAATTTGCATTTCTATACATTTTATATTATTTTTATTTTCTTTGCTTGGGCCGACACACAGGGAAGAGTCCAGTAGTCCTAAATCCTAAAGAAATACATCCCTAGTACTATAAATTTGGCAATCACGTGTTTGCTATGTTGCTGACTCAAGTTTTGTTGATCGACACAGAGAGATTGCGGCGATTCGTTGTTATTCGTTGATGAGAGACATGGGATCCATCTTAAACCGCTTCAATCTATTTGCCAAATACAAAACCAAATCGAGATCCAAATCCTTTCTCTTAAACAACTGCACTCTATCTGCCAAATCCAAAACCAAATTCAAATCGAAATCGAAATCAAAATATTCAGACAGTAGCAAAGCTCTCTCCAACGCCGAATCGAAATTGATGAAATCCGCTAACGCTCAACCCAAGTGCATGTTCCTGGTTTCGCACTCACGCGACAACTTAACCGTTGTTTACTTTGTAATCTCAACCGAAGGCAACTCTATCAGGCTATTACACGACGACGATGATGATCTTCCTCGCAACTTATTGTCTCTACTCAGATTTGATAACTGCAGTATCAATCCTACCTATGACGTTCTTGATTGTTGCGGCTTATTGATTTGGTTGCTATTTCAGCCAAAGGGTTCCCCGCATGAGTATCTTGTGTGGGACATGGAGACAGATTCGTGTAGATACCGTTTTCCATGCCTTTCCCCAGGAAATGATGATGACCTGGCCATATGGGCTTGTGGCATGGGGTTTGATCCTTCATCCGGGCACTATAAGCTGCTCATAGTTTGGGCGGACTACTACTTCATACGAGTCTCTGCTGAGGTGTTGAACCCCGGAACTGGTTCGTGTAAGGCTGTTCATTATCCTTATGCATCTATCTTGAACCCCACTAGATTGGGCTCCAATATATACCCCTCTATTTCACATTAATGGCTTCTTCTATCAAATAACTACGTTTCGGGATGGTTCTGCTGCTATTGTGTCGTTCGACTTTGCTAATGACAGGTTTTGTGATCTTATCCCTCTGCCAAAGGAGGAAGAAGAGTTGGACATCGACGACGAGTTGAGTGTTGATCTAGTCGAGTTTCAGGGGTCGCTGGCGGCTATTTGTTGCGATTCAGAGGACGAACCTATTATTTTCGAGATTTGGGTTTGGAATGCGCGAGGCAGATTCTGGTCCATCGTCTCCATATTCGATATCCCTGCAGCTGCTGGTCCTCTTTTGGTGCGGAACCTCTACAACAATGATAAATTGATTATTGAGGACTTCAAAGGTGACTTGCTGCTTTATGATCGTGCTACCAGACGGCATGAAAATCTCGGGCTCACTTTTGATAGAAGAGGGTCCTTGCAGCTTTTCCCTTATGTCAAGAGTTGTGTTGGTTCTGGTTCCAGCAATTAATCTGCAATTTTAGTTAGAGCTCATAGGGATGGCACATTTATTTATCCATATTGGGTGATTAATATTCAAACCAAGAGATGAGACCACAAACACCATATGGAGCATCTTGGTGAGAAATCATATATTTTTAGCACAAAGGTACGTTTTAGAAGCAATATACCTTTCTGATCATTAAGTAAATAAAAATACAAAACCCGACATTACCATTTCAAAAATAATAATAATAATAATAATAATAATAATAATAATAAAAGGAAAAAAAGGAAAAAACACACACACACAATGACACATGTAACGACATTGTTGTTATTACTTTTTCCGCTATAAATTGACAAGATATGTGGTTCAAGCTCGCCTTTTTTGCTCAAATTTCCCTCAATTTATTTCACTTCTTTCTTAGTTTTTTTAAGACATTGCATCACCTTGTCTATACTCCTTTTCTGCTCATGCTTAACCTTTAAATAACATATTTTCCAAAATGAAGATACATCAAACCATTGAAAAAGAACCGACAATCATCCTTCACTACAAGAAAGCAGATGTATATAAGTAATAGTTAGTCGTAACAAAATAGTTGTACTTAATTCAGTAGAATTCGAGAGACTTACGCTTCGGAGTTTGCATTGGTTGTACCGCCTAAATGGATTTATTTTGGTGTTTGGATGTTAGAAATTGAGCTTCGAAACCATGGAAACACTTCGGCTTCACAGCTTCAAATTGTGTGTTGCTCCCAGTAGAATTTTCTCCGGCATGGTTCCATGTTGAACCCCAAGGCATGTCCTAAATCGGAATATCCTGCACAAAGCCGAACTGATGACCTAATGTGAAGTGTTGAAGCTTGCCACTTAAACATTTTTCAGTTCCATTCTCTCGCCGTCAATTCCAGTCCAATGTTGCGCGGGTTTTTGAAAAGCAATGCGTTGAAAAAATAAATATCCTAATTCTAGTGCAAGAAGGAATTAAGTACTAATAAGGCTTCTTCTTTCTCAATAAGCACGTTGGCTGAGCCGATACGTGGTGACCCAATACGTGGTTGGATGTTTTGATTTTGATGGATTGAAAGTTGACAGCAGCGAACCTGATAAGAATACCTTCGAACGAGGCCTTGCGAATGTGACTATTGATTTGATGTTTATAAATATGACCCTGAGGATGAGGATGTTAAGTACGTAAACTCTTTACATGGCTTGGCGCTTTTTGTCGGCTACCACAACGATGCATTTGCGTTGCCCGCGGCAGAGTTTATGGAGCTCAAACCCAATTCCATTTACTTCACGAATGCACCTACTGGTGGCCATGACATCGCCATTTTCGATTATAAAAACAAGATTGTGTTGCCATGCTATTATCCATGTGATGTCAAGAACATGAGAAAGACTTTCCCAGCGCCTACTTGGTTCTTCCCAAGTCGTGCATGATTTGATCTTATGGTTTCTACTCTCCCGTTTTTGTTTAGTAATTTACTGATTAGTTGTTTTTTTTTTCTTTTTTTGTTTAATTGGTTGAAAGTAATGGAACCCTGTATAAAAAGCTTGAATGTAATCAGTTGATTTGTTTCTTGATAATGTGGATATTGATGATGTGTCCATTGCAAATGGAGCTGGAAGAGTCATTGTTGACAATTCTCCTAGCATAGTGCTAATAATGGACTAGATCAAAATGACTCAATTAAATTTTAGTGCTTCTTCTATTAGTGAAGTTTCTAGAAAAAAAAATATATCAAACGGCGCAATGCATTTTCGGTCGCTACGAAAACAGCCTCCTTATATAATTACAAGGGTAAGGTTTGCGTAAAACTGACCTCCCAGACTCTAACCGGTTGGGTATATACTGGGTATGTTGTTGTTGTTGTTGTGGATATTGATGAGAATAATGTGTTTACAAGATGAAAATAATGTGATATTGATGAGAATCTTCACATCCCATAATTACGTGTGATCATTTTGTGTGATGTGTAAATACTTAGAGCTTCTGAGGTTTGAATAGTTTGTTTGTGTACTGATGAAGTGTAGCCCCGTTTTCTTACAACAGGACTTGTTGTCTAGGTCCTTTTATTAGTTATCTATAAATACTTACTAATACAACACCCGTGTATTTTACGGGTGTACAACACTCGTATATTACACGGGTGTTATCACAATGGGATGAGGGAAATGAGTTGGGTTGGGGAGTATTTATAAGTGTTTTTTGAAATTTTTTTGACATTTTTTTTTTTAATTTATCCAATTTTTTTAACGGTCGGGACCTGTCGGTTGCGTGCCAAAATATGATCACTGACGACCAGTGCGGGTCAAGTCTGACCCGTCTCGCAAAAAAAAAAAATGACCGTTGGATTCATCCGACGACCATCTCAGGTCCCAACGGTAGGCCTGGCCTGGCCCGGCCCGGCCCAACAAAAATAAAAACAAAAATAAAATAGAGTAAATCGGGACCCATTTTTCGGCCCAGACCGGTGGGTTGAGAATACATAAGCTAAAAATTGGAACCGACCTGTCTATGGTAAGGGTCCGGTTCCCAGACACGTAGCTTCGGGTTGGTTTGCGGGTCCCAATCGGCCCTGGTCACCTCTAGTGATAATTGTGCTAATCCTGTTTTGTTATGTCTTCAAAGTCCAAACAAACATATTAAGTAATAAGTACTACAAATTGGCAGTTGTGTGTGTTTGCGCTGTTGTTGAGTCAATTTTTGTCGAGAGAGAGTCAGAGAGAGAGAGAGAGTGGCGATTCGTTCCTTTGGAGACATGGGATCCCTCTTAAACAGCTGCAACCTATCTGCCAAATCCAAAACCAAATTCAAATCCAGATCGAAATCCAAAACCAAATTCAAATCCAAATCGAAATCCAGATATTCAGACAGTAGCAAAACTGTTGCCAACGCCGAACCGAAATTGATGAAATTCGCTAAGGCTCAGCTCAAAGTCAGGTTCCTGGTGAGGCACGAACACTTTTACGACGGAATCCCCGATTACTCTGTAATCTCAACTGAAGACAACTCTTTCAGAGTATTAGACGCGGATGATGATGATCTTCCTTTCAACTTATTGCCTCTATTCAGAGCCATAAACTTCAGTAACTTACCTACCCATGACGTTCTTAGATGTTGCGGCTCATGGATTTGGTTGCAATTTCAGCAATTTCCTTCCCCACCACAGGATCTTCTATGGGATATGGAGACGGATACGTGTAGATCCCTCTGTTTTCCCTCGACTTTCCCGTGTATCAATGGTAGTGTGTGGGCTTGCGGATTTGGGTTTGATCCTTCTTCCCGGCACTATAAGCTGGTCAGATATTGGAAGGACGACATTGAAGATAAGTATGCTGAGGTGTTTTCCCTGGGAACTGGTTCGTGGAAGGCCGTTCATTATCCTTTTGACTTTACAGTGAGGCCTGATACATACTCCTCTATTCACATTAATGGCTTCTACTATTGGATAGCTAGGGCCGGGGCCCGGTTTCATGGCAGTTTCGCTATTATGTCGTTCGACTTTGCTAAAGACAGGTTTCGTGCTCTTATCCCTCTGCCCTACGACGATTTGAGTGTTGTTCTAGTCGAGTTTCAGGGCTCACTTGCGGCTATTTATTTCGATTCCAAGGACAATATTAATCCTTTTATTTTCAAGATTTGGGGTTGGAATGCGCGAGGCAGATTTTGGTCCATCGTCTCCATATTCGATATCCCTGCAGCTGCTGCTCCTCGTGCAGTGTGGAACCTTTACAACAATGATAAATTGTTTCTTGAGGACTCCAAAGGTGACTTGCTGCTTTATGATCATGCTACCAGACGGCTGGAGAATCTCAGGATCCCTATCGATAGAAGAGGGTTTTCGCGGTTTTTCCCTTATTTCAAGAGCTCTATCTATTAATCTGCAGCAAATTTAGTTACAAGAGCTCAAAGGGAGGGATGGCATATTTATTGGTTTGGTGGCATCTTTCTCTGGTTGAGGGTCGTCTTATAGATGAATGCTTGGTGAAAAGAAATTGAAAGACGTCTACTTTTTGTAAATCTGAATAGGTGATTTTCGTAATGTGTCCGCATTCAGTAGGAAAAGAAAATGAGTTTGATTCCAAGGAGAACAAACAACAAAACCTTTTTTGAATATATACATTACATGCCTAGTATTTTACATATATGAGAATTTGAAACATACCACATTACATGTGGGGTAATGAAAATTTTGGTCAGACTCTGCATATGCATATATTTTCTTTTCATAAACTAGTACGTCACCTCTGCGTTGTACGGCCTAATATTAAAAATGGTGTGAATGAATTATAATTTAATAAAAGGTTATTTTAAAAAACATCTAATGAGATAATGTAGAATAAAATGTTTATTAATACATTTAATAGTAAGATGAAGTGTGTTCATTATCACCAACTGTAATAATAATTAGACAACATAAATTCGTGACTCTATAAACAATAACAACATATAATAGTTTGTAACTAAAAAATACAATATATATTTTTCTTAAAATTTTTAAAATTAAAGTCATAAGCTTACAAATATGTGACATGCCATTAAAGAACTATTTGTCACATTAATGACACTCCTTCAATTTTTTTCATACAAATGTCTACGTAATAATATAATTTTCATAAATCCCAAAAAAACAAAGTCATAATTACTATTCTACAAATAAAATAATATATGAATAATTAAAGTTAATATGTATGAAGATGAAAAAAAATAAAATTTTCATATATAGATTAAACTAAAGAAAAAAAAATAAAAACGACTCAATTTCGATCTACACTTATTTAGTTATAAATTGGTCCACAATTTTTTTAATTTTTATTAACAAAATAAATCTCAACATTTCATTGTCTTGCAAAATAAGTGCAATGGTGATTAAAGAATGACGCGAAAGATTGATCATTTTTCGTAAAGTTATAAATAGATCCAGTAATCAATGAGAATTATAATTCAATATAATTTTTTTAAATGCACGTTGACATAATTTTTGTAAAGTAATACGAAAAAGACATTTAAATTATATAATATAAAATCTAAAAGAAAAATAAATTCTATAAAACTAACATTATGGTATATGATAAGAAAAAAGTAGTTGTTGCATTAATAAGTTGTGTTTAATTTTATCTACTGCAATGTTCAGTTGTGATAACATGCTCTCATCACTCTCTTATGAGAAAAAAAATTGTTATATGAACAAATTCAAACGACAATAGACATATTATGCTAGTTTTATTTAGAAAATTTTTTCCGCATAATTGTGTATTTATTAAAATTATTTTTTTTTTTTTTGCATGAAATACATGACAATTGTAATTCAATGTAATATTAAAATACTTATTTTTGCATGAAACCAATGAGAATTGCAATTAAATATATTTTTTAGAAATGCACATTGACGAAATTTTCGTAAAGTAATACGAAAAAGACACTTATATTATATTATATAAAATCTAAAAGGATATTTTTTTTTTAAATTTACATTATGATATATTATAAGGAAAAAGTAGTTCATGCATTATAATAAGTAGTGTTTACCTTTATCTACTGCTATGTTAAGTTGCAATAATATCCTCCTAATCCTAGTGTAAGAACTAAGAAGGTATTAAGTACTACAAATTGACAGTTGCGTGTGTTTGCGCTGTTGTTGAGTCAATTTTTGTCGAGAGAGAGAGAGAGCGCGGCGATTCGTTCTTCTTCGTTAGAGACATGGGATTCCTCTTTAACAGCTTCAATCTATCTGCCAAATCCAAAGCCAAATTCAAATTCAAATCCAAATCGAAATCGAAATCGAAATTGAAATTGAAATCGAAATCCAAATATTCAGACAGTAGCAAAGCTGTTGCCAACGCCGAATCGAAATCGATGAAATCCGCCATGGCTGAGCTCAACGTCAGGTTCCTGTTGAGGCACGCACACAACAACGAAATCCCTGATTACTCTGTAATATCGACCGAAGGCAACTCTTTCAGAGTATTAGACGAGGATGACGATGATAATCTTCCTCGCAACTTATTGCGTCTATTCAGAGGCAAAAACTTCGGTATGTTTCCTATCTATGACGTTATTGGATGTTGCGGCTCATGTATTTGGCTGGTATATTATGAAATTGGTTCCACGCCACTGGATCTTGTGTGGGACATGGAGACGGATTCGCGTATATCCTACTTTTTTCCCTCGGCTTTCCCACGATTCAATGATGACGTGTGGGCTTCCGGCTTCGGGTTTGATCCTTCATCGGGGCACTATAAGCTGGTCAGATGTTGGGAGGACTGCATAGTAGATAAGTACGCTGAGGTGTTTTCCCTCGAAACTTGTTCGTGGAAGGACGTTCACTATCCTTTTGACCTTTCGGTGAGCCCCGATATATACTCCTCTATTCACATTAATGGCTTCTACTATTGGATAGTTAGGGCCGGGTCTGATGGCAGTTTCGCTATTATGTCGTTCGACTTTGCTAAAGACAGGTTTCGTGCTCTTATCCCTCTGCCCAAGAAGGAATACTTCAGGAAGTTTGTGCAAGTTGCTTTAGTCGAGTTTCAGGGCTCTCTTGCGGCTATTTATTTCCATTCCGAGAACAATCCTTTTATTTTCGAGATTTGGGGTTGGAATGCGCGAGGCAGATTTTGGTCCCTTGTCTCCACACTCGATATCCCTTCAGCTGCTGCTCCTCGTGCGGTGCGGAACCTCTACAACAATGATAAATTGTTTCTTGAGGACTCCAAAGGTGACTTGCTGCTTTATGATCTTGCTACGAAACGGCTGCAGAATCTCGGACTCTCTATCGATAGAAGAGGGTCTTCGCATTTTTTCCCTTATGTCAAGAGCACTGTTGGTCACAGCTCTAGCAGTTCATATGCAAAGAAAGAAACAAGGAAAGAAAGTCGTACTCGTTTTGCGGCTTAATGCTTGGTGAAAAGAAAGTGAATGACATCTCCTCTATGTAGATAAATGCCGAAATCTGAAATGGGTGATATTTCGTAATGCGCCCGCATTCAGTAGGAAAGAAGATGAGTCTGATTTGAAGGAGAACAAACAACAAAACCTTTTTTGAATTGGAAAGAATTTGTAATATATTACAAATTTGGTTCTCGGGGCAAATTTGTAATTCATGAAAACATAATTAACATTTTAATACTTTTATATTTTTATTTTGCTGAAAATAAAATTATACTTTTGTATAAAAATAATAATAATAATAAATTTTTTATATAGATTTGACGTTCGGTAAATTTTATTATTTAATTAAAAGAACGAGATCGAACCGAAATACTCGAAATTTTAAAAGTTAATAATCGAGCCGAAATATGTAATTTTGAACCAAAAATTTAGTTCGTTCGATCTTGTTCGATATAGTGCAATCTCATGGACAATAATGTGCAATTCATATAACTTTAATGTGCACTAGCAATATATAAAAAATATAAATAAAAAAATAATAGTGTTTTTCATATAATTCGGTCGGTCTGCTTATTTTGTTTATTTAAAAAATAATAAAACCGACATCGAATTGAAATAACCATGATTTTAAAAGTAAAAACAAATAATCGAACTGAAATATAATATTTCGAATAAATACTTTTAGTTCAATCATTTTCGGTGCAATCAGATGGTCATTAATGTGCAATTAATCGAGCACTATTGTGCACTTACTTTGAAGAAATTTTTAATGATTTGTTCCAAATCGAATTGAAATAATCAGTTTATTCGATCTATTAACTAGATTATCCTAAATAATAAAAATAATTTTTTATTTATTTCATAAAAAATATATTTAGTACTATTAATATATTTGTATATATAATTTTTTTTATATTGTTTAGTCGGTTTGATTATTTTGGTTATTTAAAGAAAAATAAAGTCGACATCGAACTGTAATAATCGATATTTTAAAAATAAAAATAGATAGTCGAGCAGAAGTATAAGATTTCAAATCGTAAATTTTAGTTCAATCGGTTTCGGTCATCAATGTGCAATTTGTATAACAATTTTCTGCAATCATGTAGTCATTATTTTGCAATATGTCTAAGACTATTGTTCATTCGCAATGCATGCATTTTTTAATTGCTTGGCTCAATCAAACTAAAACAGAACCGAAGTAATTGATTTATTCGATCCGTTAACCGAATTAAACTAAATAAACAAAATATATATATATATATATATAATTTATATGACAAAAATATATGTAGCATTTTAATAGTTTTGTTTACTAATTTATATTATATTTGGCTAAAAGTTCATAATATAAAGCCGACATTAAACCAAAATAATCATAATTATAAAAGTAAAAAATAATAATTGAACTGACATATATAAACTACATATATAAACTGTAGAAAAAAAAATTATATATATCTATATATATTATATTTCAATTCATTTCGGTCGGTACATTTGTTACGTTAAAGTGCAATGTCAGAAGCACAAAAGTGCAACATGTCCGTCGTTAAAGTGCAATATGTCTAATACTATATTAATATTTTATAATAATTTTATTTAATATTTAATCATTATTTTAATATATATGTACAAAGAAATATATAAAAAATTATATTATTTTTATAAATTTATTCTAAATTATAGATTTGACCCATGAACTAAATTGAAAATAATCAAACTTCAAGAAATTATGAATAGGTCCTTAAATATTGTCTAATTTTCATAAGAAAACCCCATCCCCAAAATTAAAATGATTTCCGGCAAAACCACAGACCACCATTTCATCTCGTCGCTGGTTAACAGTCAGCTTATTTCATCCCGATCAAGACCCCCGTCGACGATCTAATGTGCATCAATCCATCTGCCACCCTCCTCCAAACATATTCACCCCTCCACCCAAAAACAAATGTTGTTCAACTCACCCCTTGCGAGGCGGCGTCGGATCCGACGAGTCGTCCTGAGTGAAATGGTAACGCGACGGCACGCCGATTTGTGTCGCGCGTGGACAGAGAAGTCGTACCTGCGGTGCCGGCTTGCGACTGCCGGGAGGCAGAAACCCTTCGCTTTCTAGTCGGCGGTTGACGGCGAGGCTGTACCTTTGGAGCATGACGTCATAATCGGCGCTGTTGTGGTCTCCGCTGCCATTTAGTGGCAAACGCCGACGAGTGAGCGGCTCTACGGCTGATGTGTCGTTCTTTTTTCTTTTGCAGTCTGTGTGTCATATTGTGTGAGAGAGTGAGAGAGAGGGTACACGTGGCAGTTGAGATGGAATGGGTTGGTGCGTGTAGTGTTAGTTTCGGTGGGCCCATTGTTAATTTGGTGATTTGGTTTGTTGTAATGACTGATTTACCCTTAATGAGTATGAATATTGGATATTTTTTTAGTCATTGGATTGCCCGATCTAATGGCCACTATATATTCTTATTTCTTTCACTGAGCACATTTCTCACTTGAACCCAACTTTCTATATATATATATACCCACACACACACACACATACATAACACATGTTAAATTTAAATATTTTTAGACATGTTTCCTGTACAAAATAATTTTGAAAAATCTTACATACACAAGTTACATTTAAATATTTACAAGTTTTCTTGCCAGAGTAGTTTATAAAAGTTGTAGGTGACTTCACATCTTTCAAAATTAATATAGAAATTTTGGATACTTTTACATTTATTTTAAAACATACAGAATTTATGTTCTCTTATACAAGATAATTTTACATTGTTTAACCGCACATCTTTAATTTAATATTATTATGTTATATTGTTTACCCTCATCTTTAATTTATAATTATTCTTTTTTTTTTTCATTTTTTAAAGAGGATCAATAGTAGTTCTCACTTCCTCCATTTAGTGACTCAAACTCGAGACCTATTTATAATTATTATTTAACATTGTTTACTGTGCATCGCACGGACTACACATTAGTTAAAAATAAAACTAATCATTGTTATATATTTTTTACATTTATTTTTTGTAAAGGTTGATATTTATGGAAAATGTTTCAAAATTTTTATTATATATGTAAGGGTAAATAATTTTTTGCATCCTGTACTATACGCGTTTTTGGAGATTGCAACCTAAAGTTTTTTTTTTTAAATTTGCAACCTATAATACACGTTTTGTCTGTATCGCAACCTAACGGCCATCGGAGTCCATATTCCACCGAAAAAGCGAGCGTGTGGCTCGCACGCTCAAAACTTGAGGGTAAAATCGGCAATTGAAGTCTGTGTCTGTTCGGTATCCACTTAGTAAATATATGCAATTTAATTTTCACAGTTTAACAAAAATCCCCAATTCAAAACTAAGAAAACTAGGGTTCTTCCTCTGCGATTTTCAATCTCGACATCCAATCTCAAACTTTCCTTCGATTTAAACATAAAAATTGTGAATCAAACTTGATCGCGATCTTGATGGGCTGGAAGGTACGCGACGACAATGACAATATTCCACCTGGAAGACTGTGCCCCGATTACGGTTTGTTTTCGAACCCTAACTTTTTTTTTTTTTTTTTTCTTTTTGTTTTCTCATTTCTCATGTGGAGACAAACTTTTTGAACTTGCCGACAGTCCATGGATTAAAAAATGGAAATGTGAATTTTGTCGGAAATTTGGTCCATGGATATATTAGTTTAATATTTTATTCATTTTTTTTAATCTGATATTGATTTGTGTAATATTCTTGTCCTTCAGGTCCCAGTTCACAATTGTTTACCATTTCATTTCATTATGGTGGGCAATTTCTGGAACTTGGTGACACTTGTTACACTGGTGAGCACATGAGGGTAAGGCACGTTGACTATTGTGACCCTGATGAACTCTCATTGATTGAAATATTCTGTATGGCTTCTGAAATTGGGGTAAAAGATGTTAAGTGTGTGCATTGTAGTAGAAATGGTATAAATGATTGTCGGTCTGTGTTTGTCTTGCAAAATGACATGGATGCTATAAATGTTGTTAATTGGGTTGATAGTAATAGAATGGTCGGTTTATATGTTGAACATATGGAGGGCACAGGGATATGTACTGAACCTTCTGATGATTTGTCTTCTGTTGATTTGCCTTCTGTTGATGAACCCTTGCCTTTTGTGGGGGATGATGGGGATGAATTAGATGATATGATTGACAATTGGGGGGAAAAGAATGTTGGTGATATGGGTGATGATTTGGAAGTCCAATATGATAGTGACTCTGATAGTGATTTTGAAGTACAATCTTTTGGTTCAGACTCTGAGTTTTCTGATGAACTTGTTAAGAGTGATTGTGATCTATATGATGAAGATGATAGGTTGTTTGAGTGTCATGTAGATGCTGATATTGAATGGGGAGGAAATAGAGATGAAACTCATGGCCCTGAATATGTAGGTAGCCAGAGTAAGCAGAAAAAAAAATGGGTCATCCAACTTTTGATCATAAAAAAGATATGAAAAATCCTCAATTTGAATTGGGCATGATATTTCCTGACTTGGCCATGTTTAGAAAGGCAGTTAGGAACTTTGCAATTGCACAGGGTAGGGATGTACAAGACTCACAAGAAGCCAAGCACAGCCTGCTTCTTCACCTACAATGAGGAAAAAGAGTGAGTCTGCAGGGCCTTCAGTTGCAACTTCACCTAAAATGAGAAAGCAGAGTGAGTCTGCAGGGCCTTCAGTTGCAACTTCACCTAAAATGAGAAAACAGAGTAAGTCTGCAGAGCCTTCAGTTGTAACTTCACCTACAAGGGTGACAAGAAGCCAAATTCAATCTGCAGCTACACCTACAAGGTCAACAAGAAGCCAGTCCAAAGTTCTGACACCTACCAAGGATTTGGGGCAAAAAAGCAAGACATTGGGCTTGAGGAGAAAACTTGAGGTAATCTATTCTATTTTTTTTATTGTGTGTTATTTTCATTGTCTGTTTCAACATATTTTAATGATCTTACTATCAATTTAATAGGTGACCAAGAAAGAAAATCCATTGACTCAAGGTGCTAGCTTTACAACAACAAAGGGACCAGTGATGAAGAAGCATGTGATGCAAACTCAGCCTGAGCCAGAGATATTGGGATCATATTGGGTTACAACTAGTGGGGACATAGTGGATCAGTAGGGGTCAGTTCTGAGAGATATTGGAAAACAATTTCATGTGGATGTGGTTGATATGTTTGTAGAGGTCAGTAGTGGATGTTTTGTCACAATTTCATGTGGATGTGGTTGATGTGTTTGTTGAACTCAGATACAATGGTTATGGTTTTTGGATATTATGGTTTGTTTTGGATGTGGTTGTGGTTTTTGGATATTGGAAAAGAATTTCATGTGGATGTGGTTGATATGTTTTCTGTGAATGGTTTGTTTTGTAATTGTGTTGTGATCATTCACAATCATTCATAATGTTTGGCTTTTAGTTGTGTTCAGTGGATACAAGTTAATTTGAATGGGTTGGTTTCACTGCCATTTTATGTGTGTATGATTGTGATTATGTGAAAATGTAATAATATATGGCATTGGCAGTGGGAACCTCTTCTTTTTTGGGAAATTTCAGTTATCCTATATGATTATTAAAATATTGCAAAATTACCATTCATACATAATTAATTGTGTATATACCTAATTGACAATAATTAATTACATTAGTGCCTAAAAGATAAGTTACATATCTCCATTCCTATTTGATAGGAACAAATCACGCAGCAAATCCCTCGCTGTTCAACTCACCACCAATCGTCGTCATCCCTACCTCTGATCTTTCCCGTCGCCGCCGATCTCCAAGATGTGACCACCCAGGCGCGCCGCGACACCATCACCATCATCTCGTCATATTCTCCTCCGCCATCCTCTGAACGACGCGCAGACCAATCGCCGGCGAGCCCCTCCGTCGCGCAGTACCCCCGACCGTCGCCTGCTCGCAAGTCCTCCGCCATGAACTCATCTCTGTTCGCGAGCAGCAAGCCGCGAGTCTCTGCAAATCTGACGCCGCGAGCCTCCCGCCGGCGAGTATCCTCCGCGTGGACCTGCGAATTTCGATCAGAACCAGTCGCGCGCCCTCTGCGACGTCTCCATCTCGCGAAGAATTCCGGCGACCCTTGTTCACGGGTGAATTGCGGCTTCCGGCGAACCCTGTCACGACCAGACGCCGCGACCAGCCTCTTCCTCCGGCGATTAGGACCACCGCGAGTCATCGCCCTCAGCCTCTGCGGCCTGCTTTCCCTCCGCCGTGACAGTCCTTTCCGACCAAGTGTATATCTTGAGTATATTTTATGTATATATGGGTTCTAAAATCGATTTTGAGAAACGATTGAAACTCGAGTGTTATTTAACGTATATTTTATGTATATATGTGTCCCGGTTGGCTTGAATTACTAGAATCTCGAGTGTATATTTTATGTATATGTGTGTTGTATAACTTTGATATATACTGTATACAGCCGTAACATATACCCGAAACATATAAATTTTCATACTCGAAACATATAATGAAAAAATACTGTATATACCCGCTACATATAGTATATGTTAGTATATATTAGTATATGTTGCAATGAAAAACATGTCTTTCGTAAAAAAATTATGTCCTCTAATTCACGCGACTGTCCAGATCGGTATATGTTACGTTTATGTTAGTATATATTCAATATATGTTGCAATGAAAAATATGTCTTTCATGAAAATTTTATGTCTTCTTTTTTTTTGTAAGTTTAACGTTAATTGAAACGTACGTGAATTGATAGTTTTTCATTAATGATATATGTGTTGTTTTCAAACATAAATCAGCATCTTCAAGTAAATCGGCTTCTCCAATTTACTTGTATATATAGTGAGAAATCAAGAAAAAAAAGAAGTCTGGAAAATACTTCAGTATTAAAAAATAAATATCATTGAAATAAACCTTGCATATGTTTGAAATGAACTAAAACTTGCAATAAAAAACATAAATATCATTGAACTAAACATGTGTGCTGTTCAATATACTTGAATTATACTAAAAAATATGCACTGCAATTAAAAAACAAATGGTATGACAAATAGTTGCAGAATTAACTTAAATATCATGCAAATAAACCTTGCATATACTAGAAATCTGTACTACAATATACTGAGCATTGCAATATGCCTTGAATATACCGAAAATATACTACACGTGTAGTGAACAACCACAAAACACAATTTTAGACAAAACTCGACTTGACTGCAAACACAATGGCAGTATGATATATGTACAGTAAATAAACTTAAATATTACTAACATACAGTCCACAGATATAATTGTTAGAATTACATAAAAAATACTCAACACATAATAAACTTATCCCACATATACTTGAATTATACTAACTATATACTTGAATTCAACCGGCGAGTCTTCTTCTTCCAAATCTTCTTCGCTACCGGTTTCTTCGGGTTGGGTTTCATACTCGAAATCAGGGTCTTCCTCGTTCAAATCTTTGTCGGTGTATTTGGGCTTCTCCAATTTACGAGTTCACCGAGACTTTTCCGGTATATTTGGGTCTGACTGGAATTCGGAGATGAAATAGGGTTCTTCATTCTCGACTTGCCGGAAAACTTGCGGCTAGATATAGGGTTCATTCTTGACTTGCCGGAAACTTGAGGGAAGCCAGGCACTAGATCTAATCAGTGGTGAGTCGTCGCCACCGTTGGTCGGATTTTTCCGATGAGGATGAGGGATTTTAGTTTTCGCCATTGACACTTGAATTGGGAGAAAAAAATTGAGCAGTTTGCAGAATGAGGGAGACGTGGGGCGGTGGTGGCTTTTTGGGATAATGAATTTATCTTTTATTTCCTCTTTTTTAGGTAAGTGAATATTTAATCTCACTTAAATATCTAATTACCATTAAGAAAAAAGTTTCTAACGGTTTCATTGTGTTTAGGTATAATTGAAAATATTTTAAGCTTTTTTAGATAATTTTAAAAATAAGACTTTAAGGGGTATAAAAGTGTTATATATTTTAAATGAGTTAGTGTGGGGTGTAATTTCCTCTTCTTTTTTTGTGCAGCTATCCCTAACATACTACAACAAGCAACAATATAGTCATAATAAGAGTTTTATTTACTACAAATGACTGAACCACACATTCATTGAATAACCAACCTAGTTTGATCAATCAAAACAGGACCAGAAGAGTTTGAACAACACAAAGCTACAAACTGAAAAATCTACAACATGCAATACATACATAATCACCTAATGATTGAACCACATTCAGTCAACAACCAAAACCAAAATAGTTCTATCAACCAAAAGAGGACCAAAAGAGTTTGAACAACACAAAGCTAAAGTTTGAACAACAAAAAATCTACAACATGCAATACATGATTAACCAAGAGATCATAATTACAATCCACATCCAACGCTCCCGAACACTCTTCCTCTTCAAGCACAATTCCATTTCAGCCATTTCTTCCTTAATAGCTTCAATACATGCTTCGGCCTCTTTGAAATCTGATTGAAGTATCTTCATATCATTTTCCAACCTCATCACGTCTGCTTCAAGAATTTGAGTTTCGCTTTCAAATTTGTTGGCACGTTTCAAAAGCCCTGGAATGATTTCACGAGCTCTAGGGCACAATGGTGGTTCAATCCACATCCAAAATGAACAACCACCCTCCTCCTACAAAATTCAGTGGAAAAGGGAACTCAAATTTACGAGATCAATTTCAGAAATTAGGGTTCAATAATATTGCCCAATTTCAGAAATTAGGGTTCACTAATTTAACCCTAATTAAGAAATTAAGGGAATTTCAGATAAAAAAGGAACAATCACCATCCTCCTACAAATATAAGTGGAAAAGGGAACTCAATTCTACGAGATCAATTTCATAAATTAGGGTTCAATAATTTTACCCATATTCAAAATTTAGGGTTCATTATTTTTTCCCAAATTCACAAATTATAGTAACTTAAGATAAAAAATGACCAATCACCATCCTCCTACAAGATTCATTGGAAAAGGGAACTAAGTATTACGAGATCAATTTCAGAAATTAGGGTTCACCAAATTTGCCCAAATTCATTAATTAGGTTAACCCTAATTAATCACTTACCCGTGACTTCGAGCAACAAATGTATCTCCTTCCTGGATTATGAGCAGTCCAAGACGTTTTCGTAACAACATTGATGCCACAATTGCAATATTGAGCCATCGTCTCCAAGCTGTCTCCAAGAATGTTCGTGCGTCTTACTCACTCTGTTCACTTCCCGTGATTTTAAAAGGAATTTGTTCAGTGATGGAAAGACAAATATGTCCTGCAAACATCAGAGAAAAAGCCGATTTTACCCTCAAGTTTTGAGCGTGCGAGCCACACGCTCGTTTTTCCGGTGGAATATGTACTCCGATGGCCGTTAGGTTGCGATACAGACAAAACGTGTATTATAGGTTGCAAATTTTTTAAAAAAAAAACTTTAGGTTGCAATCTCCAAAAACGCGTATAGTACAGGATGCAAAAAATTATTTACCCTATATGTAAATTAGTTTACAAAGAACTCAGCTTTGTAGCACACCTAGGGCTGCAAATGAGCCGAGCCGAGTCGAACATTGGCCTTATCGAGCAGGATTGGTTTTTTTTTTTAGCTTCTCCAGATTGAGCTCGAGCTTGACGTTAAAAAAAGTGCAATCGCTCGAGCCGAGCTCGAGCTCGACTCGAAATCAAAATGCTCGAGCTCGGCTCGAAAATTTTTAAGTGGAAAATTAAAATTAGCATTAAGCACATATGCTATACAAAATATGTTAATTTGGATTAAAGTTTGCTAAACAACGATGACGTGGACGATAAGTCTACACCAGTGATATCTTAAAGATATAGAGTACGATGCCAACACAAGGGCATAAATATGCATCGGCTTGGACAAAGACGACACCTTCTAAGCCGATCTTCTCCTTTGCAACGATCTCACGCCATACCATTGGTGCGTCAGACCCACGTCACCATAACACAGAAAGGTTATCTCCTCATATCAACCACAAGAAAACAGAGATTCCTTCATGCCATCCTGATTAGATGCTTGTGTGAAAAGAGTTCACGCCCAAAACCGTTTCGCACTGCCCAAATAGATAAACTACTTTGGAAAGTTGAGAAAGTTGCGAGGAAAAATGATGGAATAAATGGGGTGGTTTTCCCAGGAGGATCTTAGGATGTCAGTAAGGAGTGTGATGGAAGAGATGGGGTGGTTTTGATTTCTTTACATTGTGCAAAATTTTAATGTTTATTTGACATTTATTAATAGTTTATGTTCAATATTTGAACATAAACTAGATTTGATAATATAAACATGTTATAAACGTAATTTTTTTTTTTTAAAAAAGAATTGTTCGTAAATTTACAATAGAAATGTATCTTTTATGTAAAATTGTAATTTAATAAAAAAGTTAGAATTTATGCAAAATATATAAAAAATTGCAGTATATAGTTAAATTAGTCTACAAAGTACCCAGTCTTGTGGCACACCACTTAAATTTATTCTTGAACATGAATTATTTTTTAAAGAAGATAAATATTAGAAACTAACTTATTGTCTGACAGGCATAGGGCCGCACAAATCGGATTGGATCATTCCTATCAATTCATTTGCTTTTATATCCCGTAGCATTTAAAAGGCCATTTTTTCATTTCAGCTTCTAAGTTAAATTAATATGTCGGATAGTTTAATCCACTGCACAGACCAAGAGTCCATCGACTATCCACATTTGAGTCTAAAGCTAAAAGGATCTAACTTTAGGTGCCACAAGCTTATGATTCATTTCTCTTGAATGTTCTTTTATTTTATTGATTTTAGTCGATGTGTTACAAATTTTTATTTGTTGCATTGTGAGAGATTTTAGTTTTTCGAGTACACAAATTATCGACCTTGATATCAATAAATAAAATATTTTTATTTTCAAACAAGAGATTTTGTTATTAAATAGTATTATATCCAAACATATACAAGTTAGAGAAATTGCTCTCGAGCTCCTATAATGGTAAACATAGTGAATCTATACTTATATAATAAGAATTAACATTTATCAAAATTAGTAACTTAATTAATGGTCAAAGTCAGTTTTGCATTTATTACTTTCCAAAATCGGTAACTCTTATGTCCATTTCACACGCTCAGCATTTATGTCCTTTTCATATGCCTTTTAAACTCATTAATTATACCGATCTAATTCTCATGAAATAACCCCAATTCACACGCCTCATTAATAGCGCACGCCGTCCTTATCGCATAATTTTTTATGGTAACGAAATAATCCCATTTCACACGAGCATCCTTATCACATATTTTTTTTTATGGTAACCCTTCTAAACATATTTGTTTAACGAGAAATTGAAGAAAAAAAATTGTATTATAAAGAGAAGATATCTGGGATAATTTAAGATTAAAAACAAAATCTTATTATAAGGAGAAGATATTTCATACACCTTATCATTATTCAAAACTGATATTAAGTTTGTTATTCATTTCCTAAAACAAATACACGTGTTGAATTATTATCTCTAAAAAACTATACAAAACATACACATATATATATATATATATGTACATATACACATATTAAATTTAAATATAGACATATTTTCTTTACAAAATAGTCTAGAAAAATCTTTTTTACACAATGTTAAATTCAAATGTTCTTAGATATGTTTTCCTTCTAAAATTGTTTAGAAAAGTTGTAGATGACTTCACATCTTTCAAAAATTATATAGAAAATTTTGAATACTTTTACATATATACTAATATAATATTTTAGGTGTTTTTAATATTAAACATGCAAATTTTATATTCTCTTATACAAAATAATGTAAATTTCATATTTTCTTATACAAAATAGTTTTACATTGTTTGACCCCGAATCTTTAATTTATAATTATTAAGTATTGTTTATCCTCATCTTTACTTTATAATTATTTTTTTTCTTTCTCTTTTTAAATAGGATCAATAGTAGTTTCCACTTTCGTCAGTGACTCAAACTCGAGATCTATTTATAATATTGTTAATTTAATATTGTTCCCGTGCATCGCACGGGGTACACACTAGTTGGTGATAAGTGGCCTAATCCTTTTTTATCTCTCCAAACAAACATACCCTACATAGTAGGTCAATCAAAGTCCTTGTTTCCAGGATTTTGAAAAGCAACGCGTTGAAAAAGAAATATCCTCTTAATCCTAGTGTAAGAAGGTATTAAGTACTATAAATTGGCAGTCACGTCTTTGCGATGTTGTTGAATCAATTTTTGCCGATCGAGAGAGAGAGAGAGAGAGAGAGAGAGAGAGAGAGAGAGAGAGAGAGAGAGAGAAAGAGTGGCGATTCGTTCTTCTCCGGTAGTTAGAGACATGGGATCCCTTTTAAACAACTTCAATCTATCTGCCAAATCCAAAGCCAAATTCAAATCCAAATCCAAAACCAAATTAAAATCCAAATCGAAATCCAAATATTCAGACAGTAGCAAAGCTCTTGCGGACGCGGAATCGAAATTGATGAAATCCGCTAACGCTCAACCCAAGGGCATGTTCCTGGTGAGGCACACACACAACGAAACCCTGGATTACTCTGTAATCTCAACCGAAGGCAACTCTTTCAGAGTATTAAACGAGGATGATGATGATCTTCCTCGCAAATTATTATCTCTACTCAGAATTGGAAACTCCAGTATCCGTCCTACCTGTAACGTTCTTGGATGTTGCGGCTCATTGATTTGGTTGCTACTATATCCGGAAATTGGTTCCACGCCACTGCCACTGCCAATGGATGTTGTGTGGGACATGGGGAGGGACACGTGTAGATCCCTCTGTTTTCCCTCTGCTCTCCCAAGAGAAAATGATAGCCTGTGGGCTTCCTGCTTCGGGTTTGATCCTTCTTCCGGGAACTATAAGCTGGTCACATGTTGGGAGCACTGCAGAGTCGAGAGGTACTCTGAGGTGTTTTCCCTTGGAACTAATTCGTGGAAGGCCGTTCATTATCCTTTTGATTTTACGGTGAGCTCTGATATATAATCCTCTATTCACATTAATGGCTTTTACTATTGGATAGTTGGGGCGGGGTTTCAATATGACAGTTTTGCTATTATGTCGTTCGACTTTGCTAAACACAGGTTTCGTGCTCTTATCCCTCTGCCCAAGACGGAAAAGTTGGACGTCGACGACGATTTGAGTGTTGTTCTAGTCGAGTTTCAGGGCTCACTTGCGGCTATTTATTTTGATTCCAAGGACAATATTAATCCTTTTATTTTCGAGATTTGGGGTTGGAATGCGCGAGGCAAATTTTGGTCCATCGTCTCCATATGCGATATCCCTGCAGCTGCTGCTCCTCCTCATGCAGTGCGGAACCTTTACAACAATGATAAATTGATTATTGAGGACTCCAAAGGTGACTTGCTGCTTTATGATAATGCTACCAGACAGCTGGAGAATCTTCGGATCCCTATTGAGAGAAGAGGGTTTTCGCGGTTTTTCCCTTATGTCAAGAGCTCTGTTGGTCACAGCTCTAGCGGTTAATATGGCAAAAAAAAAAAAAGGAAAGAAAGTGGTACTTAATGAAAAGAAAGTGGAAGACATCTCATTTTTGTAGTTGAATGCCTAAAACTCTGATTCCAAGGAGAACAAACAACTTCATAAATTTGGCTTGTCTGTATTTGGAGGCATCAATACTGATTTGGTTGCATGGACTTTGAGTGAAATGAGAAGTTACATGGTCGAAATTCTTATGAACGAAGGAGTTTGTGTGGCTCTTAATTATGGGCTAATATTTTGGATATGTTGAAGGCCCAACTTTCTCACAAAAGTTTGGCAGGGCTATGCGCTGATGATAAATGGCTGAAGCGGTTGTATTCAAATCATCACAAATGGTGTCCAGCCTTTAACAAAACTCATTTCTCTGGTGGTATATTGTCATCCCAAAGGAGTGAATCAACAAACAACTCAATTTCGACGAAACTTCCCAAGACTGCACGATTGTGTGGCTTTTATTCTCATTTTGTCAAAGTTCTTGAGGAGTGGAGAGAGAAGGAGAATAAAGATGACTTTCGATGCAACAATGGCCGTGTGGAATGTCAATTCCCTGATAATTCCCTGCTCCTTAATGTTCGTGAATTGTACACAATTGAAGCATATATTCATTTTGAGCAACTGTATATAGCTGCAATTTCGTGCAAGATGGAAGTCGTTGGAGCACCACAAAGCATTGGAATTGGAAATAATGGGAATGTTGTTTTATGCTATGTTCAGAGGGCAAATGTGGATGTGTTCAAGCACCAAGTAAATTTCAACTTAACTTCTCATGAGGTTAGGTGTTCATGCGATTTGTTTTCGGAGGTTGGTTTCTGTTTGTAGTATTTTTGGGCATGTGGTAACCGAGCTACCCGACTCGGGTCGTTCTCAAAGGAAGGCTGTTCGGAGCTTCGTTTACTACCTAGTCGTCAAAGTCACATAACCAAAAAGAAGGTCTTAAACATTCTACTCGCTTGATTGTGGGTGATTTGCACGCAATTAAACTAAGAATCTAGAGCAAATGATGAAAAATACAAATCTAGAGAGAAAAATGGAAACTTTGGTCTACCGGAATCTCCATGACTAAAGAAAAAGAAAAATAAACAAGAGAAAACATACGAGCATAGTGATCCTAGGTCATCTAATACGAGCCTTCAACACTAGATCATCACGCTTTTAGCAAAGTCGAGATCTCTACACAAGATAAGCACATATAGATTCCTAACACACGTAAGCAAGTAATAAAAATAAAGAAAAACCAAGAAACGAGCATAAACACACAATTCGAAAGACAAAGTCGAAGTAGTAAGGCCTAAGCAAGGTACCTACTCTCCCGTAGCATGATCGGACGAAAATAGTGAATAAAGCTCGAAACTTGAATGAAAATAAACTTGCCGGAATTTTGCCGGAAAAATAGTCATGAACCTCCAACCAAAGCATAAAAAAAGAAAAGAGGAGAGAGAAGAGAGAAAATGGAGAGGATTTCCCAACTTAAAAGTTGGGAAATGAGGGTTGTTGTCCAAATTACAAAGCATAATGTCTATTTATAGCTACACCACAAACACACACTAAAAACACGCACATTTAGTAAAACACTCTCGAGGTCGCGGGTATTTCCGCTGGTCGCGGGCACGAGTGGCACTGATGCGGGCGCGGGGAGGCACGGGCGCGGCACGAGGAACTGTGGCACTTTCGACCTCGCAGAAGGATTCGCGCGAGCGGGGCGCGCTGGGAGCGGCACTCGCGACCTCGCCATGAAGTTCGCACACGCGGGGCGCGCTGGGAAAGGGCACTCGGTAGCTCGCGGGCAGATTCACGGGCGCGAAGGGAAAGAACTCGCGGGCGAGAAGGGAAAGAACTCGCGGGCAAGGGCGCACTTGATCATGAAACTCGCGACGCAGCTGGATTTCGCGGGCGCGAAGGCGAAAACTCGCGGGCACTGGGCGACTCGCGGGCTCGAATCCTGAAATTCGCGGGCAGACTTGATACTCGATTCGCTCTAATTTCTCGCACGCTTCTCCGATTGACTCGAAACTTTGACCCACGCTCCTCAAATCTTTTTCTCTTCGTCATGGAATGCTCAAATCGATATCAAAGCGCACTTAATATATATGCTCGGAAATGGTTCGTGTGGCTCAGACATGGTTCGGACGGCTCGAAAATGTCTCGGAAATGGCTCGTCTTCCCAAACACGAACAATATGGACCTAGTCAACACCAAAAAGACAAGAAAAGTACGCCGAACCAGAAAAACACAAAACGAGAGCAAAAATGCACGAAACACGATAAAATGGACCGGTCGACACTAAAACGAACCTAAAAACACGAAACTAAAGCACATAAAACACATGAAAATAAGCACAAAAACACAATAAACAACTCCCCCACACTTAGCTTTTTGCTTGTCCTCAAGCAAACAAAATAATAAGTAGTTCGAAAAGAAATATCGAATGGTCCAAGGTTAACAGTCCTGCGAGAATGAGACTCTCCTTATCATCCGGCAAACCAAAGAATCGAACTCAAATTCGAAAACATGTTCCCCACGAAATGAATTCATACAAAACAAAAACCCGTCCCGAGTTATCCTACACATGATTTTCTCGATCCAAGTTTCCTCTTTCTACATACACGTGCAAAAAGCTATAGATGGTCTACTAAACATATAAACATCATAAGAATGAAACCAATAAGCCAACTCCCATTCTTCTTTTTCTTTTATTTTTCTTTTTTTTCTTTTTTCTTTTTTTTTTTTGTTATGTGAGCTTCTTTNAAGGGAGTGGCACAACGTACATCATAAGTGTAATCATATAAACATATAATCGATCAAGATGCACTACAATGAATAGCATAACACGTTTACAACAATAATCGAGCATAAGGTAAGCATATCTCAAGTCAATCAATCGAGAACCACAAGGGACAAAACAATATCGTGAATTCACATGCGGGTCCCACATTTAACAAACTATCATCCAATTCAATGGTACCATCCAAATCATCAAGTTCATAAAGCACGAAAGTTAACAATGACGCCAATCAACATACTTATCTTACCACTTAACCATTTTGGGCCCTCAAACTCACATCAAGCATCATGGAGGGGAATTGCCACAAACACATGAAAATACAAACAAAACCGGTCCAGAATGCAAAAATAAAGCATCAAAAATGAAAGAAGTACCGCCTAAACATGCATAATCATGAAACCCCTCCCCCACACTTAAAACAAAGCAATGTCCTCATTGCTTGACCAAAAAGCATAGGCTAGAGCACATAATCACACAAGCTCATGCGATACAAAACGAAAATACAAAAGAAAGAAAACACAAAGACACACAAGAGCAACTAAGAGAAAAGAAAAATAAGAAAAGAAAATGCGTACTCTACACGGTGATGCACCACCGTGTGTCTAATGGTGTTCGTCTGGTGAGAAAGGAGCAATAATCCGAAAGCCATCGAGTGCAAAATAAAGCCATCCGAGTGAGGCCATATGTATGTGTCTCGGAGGGATAGTAACCGGGAATCCACAAACTCGACGAAGACACACGTATGCGTGAAAGCTCAAAATTTGGGCCTCTAGCCCCATAATAATACTCGCCATGGCATAACCCGACCAACTTGTCAATCAAAGCATAGCCTCAAGCACAACTGAACACCAATGATATAGTGAAATTCAAATCAAACGCCAAAGTTCACTACTTTCCCCAAAATAATCAACGATAACTCCGAACGAGCCTCACACCGAAAGACAATAGCCGAAATCCTCCAAATTTTCAATATAAGCTCACAAACCCGCGATACACCTCCCCCACACTTAATATATATCACCTCCAACTAAATAAAGTCACGCCCAATTCAAATATGAATGGCACAAGTAGGTCTAAGTGGAATACCTTGCAAAACGATGATCTCGATGCCAAAAGTAAGAAAAATCAGGCAATGAGTCGCGTCCAAGCTCCAAGAGAGTGAAAAATCCATGAAAAACGGGTGAAGGAGGTGGAATCGCCGCAAAATAAGGTTTTCGGCGGCTTTAGCGGCTCGAAACGGTCCCAGGAGGTCAAAAATTGCCATTTCTGGCCGGAAAGTGTCGACGGCGGCCGGAAAACGGGGACCGGGAGGTTCGCGGGAAAATTTGGCCGGAAAAGTCGCCGGTCGCCGGAAAATGTCACCGGCGATCGCCGGGTGCGCCGGGGCTCGGTGGTTCGGCCAGTGGCTCGATGTCGCTCGGTGACGGCTCAAGGTGGCTCGGGTGTGGTGCATGTGCCATGGGTCGCGGCTTGGTCGGGCATGAG
>BKCP01001114.1:943948-955493 GCA_008636005.1 Striga asiatica
GGGGCGCGGGCTGTGGCGCGAGGGCGCGGACTGCTCGGGGTCTAGGCACCGTTTGGCTCAAATTTCATACTTAGCCATATTTTGAGCTTTTTCAACATCTCTAATCCGACCCAAACCTTCACGCACGATATTCGCTCGATTTTTCGACCCGTTTTCACTCATGTCGGCACGGACCGTTTTTCATCAATTTCCATACTTAGCCACATTGTCAACCCCTTTGCCATATTTCACCCAATTTTCAACAAAATCTCGGCCCCGAATCCCGTTTCCTTCTCCGAAATTAACGTGCGTCGTGTGGCTTGCGGGGCTATTTATTATCGAAAGAACGCGAACAACGAGAAAAATCAAAAACCGTTGGTTGCCTCCCACGAAGCGCTCAATTTAACGTCTTGAGCTCGACGTCCCCAACAAAAATCAACCGGGATCTAGAAAGAAATGACGATCATGCCACGCCTTTGTATTCTCCAAAAGTAGATGGGCCGGGAGAATAGAACAAAGGCGGGCCCAATGACTCTCGTGGCCTCGTTCTTGTGAAACCGAGCACGGATATCAACGACCACCAAGAGAAGAGATAATTCCTTACGAACCAAGGCCCCATACTCCACCTCCGAAAATATGAAAATGTCCGTGGAGCACGTCGAATCGATCCCAATCATCATATGTATCATCTCGGATGCGTACTCATCGATCTCAATCATCGGGAGCACGGGCGTAGGCACGCTAAACTCCTCCAAATAATCACGATCCTCAATAATACGAAATGACGACCCAAAAGACATCGGAACCACGTCATACTCGACATCACAAGTCCAATCATTAATCAACGCACACCTCGGGTCTACGACATCACATAATGGCTCGGAATCCTCCTCAGCACCATCCACCACATCATCAACTACCTTATCCTCCTCCTCGAAATCATCCTCCCGAGCACTATCAAATCCACTCGGCACAACCGAATCCTCAAATGAACTTTCTCCCATACCATACACCATATCAACTCCCGAGTCCATGCACTCACTCTCAACAATAGAAATCGAACTCAAAGCACAATCACCAGAAGAGAGAGTTGACATACCTAGTGTGGATTGCACGGCCGGATCATCAAAAGAGGGAATTTCCTTAACACCCAAATCGTCGATGTCCTCACTCGTGTCGAGAGGTTGCGTACCGTCATAAACGAGAGTGAGGCCCATCTCTTTCAAGGAGGCAAACCTATCCACTATAGCTCAAAATTCTCCCTCTAACCGAGTACTCTCCCGAATAATCCTCGCCGATAGAGAACAATATCTACCGAGCGGAATGTAAGAGGCATCCAAATCAAGAAAAGAGACCACGGTAGAGTCGAACTTCGTAAGTGTGACTTGAAGAACGGATGGAATGGGAATAAGACTCCAACTATGAAACTCCTCTATGATTGACATAAGGCTCGCAAGTGCTCTTGAGTGCTCGTCAAAACATTTCGGTGACGTTCGGTAGGTTCAACCATTGTTGGAATTGAAGCTTCGGAACTCAATGTAAAAGGTTGGCCAACCGATAAGTGCTCGTATGATGGAGAGGGTAGAGCATAGGACTCGGTTTCTTCTTTTTCGGATATGGGAGCCATTGAAGCACGAAGGGATTCATTGCACTTCTCCAATTGCTCCATAATCTCATCTAAACGGCTTGGAGAAGCTTCCCGAGTCGGCTCGGGTGGAAGTGTGGCGTCACAGTTATCGGGAGGCGGTGGATAATAATGAGGTGTCTCATCGTGACCCGGAGAGTAGTAATCCAAATCAACTTGAGATGGCGGGTAAAAATGGCTCGGATACGGATAGGGCGGCCCTCCATACGGGTACATCTCCTCATGGTAGTTGTCGGGGTATCCACGAGACGAGCTACCGGCATAAGCATAGCCGTATGGATCCATCGGAGCTCCTCAAGCGAAGTACCTCGCACAAGAAAAGCAAAACAACCAAGGCACACGAGACCAAGAAACGAAAAACACAAAAATAAATCTAAAACGACACAATATGTACAAGAACACACATAGCAAAGAGCAAGAGAAATAGAAAATAAGCAAATAATCAAGAGAAACACGCAAAATCAAGCAAAATCCACAAAAAGCAAGAGAAACACGGAAACAAACGACAACTAGATAGCAAACTTGGCGTCCTACTCGCCTTCCTCGGCAACGGTTCCATTTTGTTTGTAGTATTTTTGGGCATGTGGTAACCGAGCTACCCGATTCGGGTCGTTCTCAAAGGAAGGCTTTTCGGAGCTTCGTTTACTACCTAGTCGTCAAAGTCACATAACCAAAAAGAAGGTCTTAAACATTCTACTCGCTTGATTGTGGGTGATTTGCACGCAATTAAACTAAGAATCTAGAGCAAATGATGAAAAATACAAATCTAGAGAGAAAAATGGAAACTTTGGTCTACCGGAATCTCCATGACTAAAGAAAAAGAAAAATAAACAAGAGAAAACATACGAGCATAGTGATCCTAGGTCATCTAATACGAGCCTTCAACACTAGATCATCACGCTTTTAGCAAAGTCGAGATCTCTACACAAGATAAGCACATATAGATTCCTAACACACGTAAGCAAGTAATAAAAATAAAGAAAAACCAAGAAACGAGCATAAACACACAATTCGAAAGACAAAGTCGAAGTAGTAAGGCCTAAGCAAGGTACCTACTCTCCCATAGCATGATTGGACGAAAATAGTGAATAAAGCTCGAAACTTGAATGAAAATAAACTTGCCGGAATTTCGCCGGAAAAATAGTCATGAACCTCCAACCAAAGCATAAAAAAAGAAAAGAGGAGAGAGAAGAGAGAAAATGGAGAGGATTTCCCAACTTAAAAGTTGGGAAATGAGGGTTGTTGTCCAAATTACAAAGCATAATGTCTATTTATAGCTACACCACAAACACACACTAAAAACATGCACATTTAGTAAAACACTCTCGAGGTCGCGGGTATTTCCGCTGGTCGCGGGCACTAGTGGCACTAATGCGGGCGCGGGGAGGCACGGGCGCGGCACGAGGAACTGTGGCACTCTCGACCTCGCGGAAGGATTCGCGCGCGCGGGGCGCGCTGGGAGCGGCACTCGCGACCTCGCCATGAAGTTCGCACACGCGGGGCGCGCTGGGAAAGGGCACTCGCGAGCTCGCGGGCGCGAAGGGAAAGAACTCGCGGGCAAGGGCGCACTTGATCATGAAACTCGCGACGCAGCTGGATTTCGCGGGCGCGAAGGCGAAAACTCGCGGGCACTGGGCGACTCGCGGGCTAAGAGCATTTCGCGGGCTCGAATCCTGAAATTCGCGGGCAGACTTGATACTCTATTCGCTCTAATTTCTCGCACGCTTCTCCGATTGACTCGAAACTTTGACTCACGCTCCTCAAATCTTTTTCTCTTCGTCATGGAATGCTCAAATCGATATCACAGCGCACTTAATATATATGCTCGGAAATGGTTCGTGTGGCTCGGACATGGTTCGGACGGCTCGAAAATGTCTCGGACTCCTCTTCCCAAACATGAACAATATGGACCTAGTCAACACCAAAAAGACAAGAAAAGTACGCTGAACCAGAAAAACACAAAATGAGAGCAAAAATGCACAAAACACGATAAAATGGACCGGTCGACACTAAAACGAACCTAAAAACACGAAACTAAAGCACATAAAACACATGAAAATAAGCACAAAAACACAATAAACAGTTTCCTTTGCTGCCACTGTCTTAGGGTGTACATCGTTTTTAATGTCGAAAGAGTTCCGGATATGTATGTACATCCAAGGTGGCGTCGGAATGCCAATTTGAACTGTCGTTTAGACTTGGAGGGAACCCAATATTCTGCAGGTTACCATGTGCCAGGTACGTATTCATTATACAATATAACATGTTCAATTTGTATTGAAACATGTTCATGTTTTACTGAAACATGTGCATGATATGCATTATACAATAGAACATGTTCATTTAGTACTGAAAACAGGTTCATTACTGAATCAAATATGTTCATTTCAGGTGCATGCCTTTGGAGATCTGACAAAATATGCCAGTTTGTGAAGATTGTTTCATCAAGTGAAATGGAACAAAATGCCAAAGATATTGTTGATGAATGTTTGAGATCCATGTCTGATCGGATAGAGTCTCATTTTTCTTCATTAGCTACAGATGAACCGTCTTGTACCGCGAAATCTTCTGTCGCGAATGTTAACGATCCAGAGAAATTGAGGCCTAGAGGAGAACGAAACATTCGACGGAAAAGTACTGTGGAGAAAATTTCAAGACAATCAAAGGGGAAGCACAAGAAACAAGCTTCATTGAGGAATAGGAACACCATGTTTAACCGGGTCTTTTCTACAAACCCTGAATTTGTTGGACGGTTTGTGCATCCTTTTCCTCCTAACCAAGATTCTCAAGATGATCCTAGAGGTTCTGGATACAATCCTCCGGTCATGAACATGGCCTCTCAAAATGAAGATACCTTTTGTTTTCTATGAACATGTTTTGTTTTCACATGAACATGTGTCTTTTAAAGATGCACATGTTTACTAACCCGATGAACATGTTGATTTTGCACATGTTGTATGTTGATTTTGTAAATAATGTGTTTCTTAACTTGATGCATTTGTTTATTTATAAAATAAACATTTCAAATTATAAGATGAATATGTTAGGTTATGAGATGATTATGTTTATTAGCGCGATGAATATGTTGATATTCTATGAAAAAATATGTTAATTAACATAATGAATTTGTTTTTTTGTAAAATGGACATGTCAACTCGAATATACTAGAATTTGACTCGATTATACTAAGTTTGGCT
The DNA here is from genome assembly GCA_008636005.1 of Striga asiatica. Lineage (NCBI taxonomy): Eukaryota > Viridiplantae > Streptophyta > Magnoliopsida > Lamiales > Orobanchaceae > Striga > Striga asiatica. The sequence continues at coordinate 948,770 of BKCP01001114.1, forward strand.
AGATTATACTAGAATTCACTCGAATATACTAGAATTTGACTCGATTATACTAGAATTCACTCGAATATACTAGAATTAGACTCAATTATACTAGAATTGACTCGATCACACTAGAATTTGACTCGATTATACAAAGTTTGACTAGATTATACTAGAATTTGACTCGATTATACTAAGTTTGACTAGATTATACTAGAATTTGACTCGATTATACTAAGTTTGACTAGATTATACTAGAATTGACTCGATCACACTAGAATTTGACTCGATTATTCTAAGTTTGACTAGATTATACTAGAATTCACTCGAATATACTAGAATTTGACTCGATTATACTAGAATTCACTCGAATATACTAGAATTTGACTCGAATATACTAGAATTGACTCGATCACACTAGAATTTGACTCGATTATATAAAGTTTGACTAGATTATACTAGAATTTGACTCGGTTATACTAAGTTTGACTAGATTATACTAGAATTCACTCGAATATACTAGAATTTGACTCGATTATACTAGAATTCACTCGAATATACTAGAATTTGACTCGAATATACTAGAATTGACTCAATCATACTAGAATTTGACTCGATTATACTAAGTTTGACTAGATTATACTAGAATTTGACTCGATTATACTAAGTTTGACTAGATTATACTAGAATTCACTCGAATATACTAGAATTTGACTCGATTATAATAGAATTGACTCGATCATACTAGAATTTAACTCGATTATACTAAGTTTGACTAGATTATACTAGAATTCACTCGAAAAATGAATACGTTTCTTGGTACAATGAATACGTTTCTTGGTAAAATGAACATGTTCCTTTGAAAAATGAATACGTTTCTTGGTAAAATGAATATGTTGATTTGCAAAATGAATATGTTGATTTGTAAAATGAATATGTTACTTTGTAAAATGAATACGCTTCTTGGTAAAATAAACATGTTCCTTTGAAAAATGAATACGTTTCTTGGTAAAATGAATATGTTACTTTGTAAAATGAAGATGTTTCTTAATATTATGAATATGTTTAACACTAAATATTTGTCTTATCAGAAAACTAACACAAAAAAAACCAACATGTTTATCAAACCGAACAAACAGAGAACTAACACTACATCTATCAAAGTTGTTCATTTATCACTCGATTGTCTTTTCAACGAAATAATTACTCAAATCCTCTCGGACAACCTCTGATTTCTTGTTTATTGGAGACTCGATCAATTTGGCCAAGTACTTCACCCGCAGAGTGTCCAACTTGTTCTCCATGTGGACCTTTTTCCTCTGAAATGGACAGTATAATCAACATCAGTTTCACTTGTAACATGCAACTCGTGTAAACATTAAAAATTTAGGATGAAAAATATTACCGAATCACTGCCTATCACAGGGAATCCGCAATCATGGCCTTCTGCATGCACACAAACATATTTGGACATGTGATGCATTGCATATATTCCACAGTCCGTTGTGTTTGTTGAATCTGCGCAGTGCATGTTCACCAGTTTCAAGGTAATCTTATTGAACGGGGTCTTGAAGGGTTTCTTGTACATTTTTCTGTACGCTTCAATGACCTTTTTCTGTTTGTTGATGCCAGAATTAATAATTGTTTTTGTTAAAAAATAAAAAAACTATATAGAATGTAAGTTGAAATAGTCAAGTCTTACCAAGAAATCTTTTGTTCCGCCATACTTGTTTTTAAGTGGCACATTTCCACTCAACACTGTATCCAAGTTATCAAGAATGCCTTGTTTTTTATTTTCAAAATCCAAATAGTAGAGGTAGAAATGGGTCTGAAAATAGACTGGGACAATAAGCTGAAAAATAGAACAGACCAATGTAAGACGAACATGTTTAACACTAAGATGAATATGTTGTATAATGAGATGAACATGTTATATTTACTCACATGGCTGATATTCTTGATATCATGAATTGAAAGCCCTTCTTCTGTGAACTCGACATCCATCCTTGCAGCTGCTTCCCACATATTCATTCGGATCTCTGTTACTCATTGCTTGCAAGGACAATCCCATCTAGAAAGTATGTCGAATGTTTAGTGTAAGAGATATAGCTCGGTGTTAGTAGTTCATCACATATGGATTCTTACCATGACATTAGTTGTTAAGCAGAATTTATTCTTATTTTTATTCAAGCTGTGGAATCTGGAATTCAAGTGCATCGCCCAAGCATCAACAATTGTTGATGAAATATACTCTCCAAGGTTGAAGGTCTTGAAATCCTCTCTTGTGCAGGCCATTTGTAATCCTTCAAAGATGACTTCTCTGTAACAGTTACACAAAGAAAGGATGAACATGTTATATAATATAATGAACATTGTATACAACCAGATGAACATGTTATATAATTTAATGAACATTGTATACAACAAGTGAACATGTTATATAATTTAATGAACATTTCATACAACCGGATGAACATGTTACAGAATAAAATTAACATACGTGATTTTTTCAGCATTGTCGTTGTCCCCTTCCATTATAAAGTTCCAAAATGCTATTTCCTTCAGAGTGCACTTGCCTCTGATTTCAACATGTCCTTTCCAGAAGGGAGTTGATAGGAAAGGGGGATCCAAATCGCTGTCCTTATTGCCTTTTTCTACAAGAACCATCCTGTAATATTCATAATATTAGTTAATTTGTCAATTTGCAAGTTGAATGTTTGACTAGCACAAAATATATACTTTTCAAATAATAATCTTCTCTCAAATGGAGTTTTTGGTGTCTTCTCTCCTCTAGCTTCTTCTTCCAAATCTTTCTTTTCAGGAGTCTTCTCTCCTCCGGTTTGTTCTTCTTCTTCCAAATCTTTTTTTCCGGAGTCTTCTCTCCCAGCTCTTCTGCCACCAAAACATCTCCTTGCAGATCATTTTTTTCAGAAGACTTCTCTCTCAGCTCTTCTACCACCAAAACATCTCCTTGCAGATCATTTTTTTCAGAAGACTTCTCTCCCAGCTCTTCTACCACTGAAGGATCTCCTTGCAGTTCAGAATGAATAAATAAATATTCAGACCCAAATGAATATGTTATTCAATAAAATGAACATATTTAAGAACGAAATGAACATGTTACTTGTATCTTGTGCTTGTTGTTGTTCATCACTTGCAAGTTCTTTCTGAATTCCTTCCCGTTCTTGCACCACAACATCATCCTCATCCACTTCCTTATTACTGTCTTTTCCATCCCCATATTCATTGAGAATATCTGACAAAATAGATTGAATTCCTTCACCGTCAGAATGAATAAATAAATATTCAAACCCAAATGAATATGTTATTCAATAAAATGAACATATTTAAGAACGAAATGAACATGTTACCTGTATCATGTGCTTCTTGCTGTCCATCAGTTGCCATTTCAGTCTCAATTCCTTCTTTTCTTTGCACATCATCATCCTTTTTCTCTTCCTCATTTTCTAAGATAATGAACATGTTTAAGATAATGAATATATAATGCAATAAGATTAACATGTTTGAGAGAGAAATGAACATGTTACCTGTATCATGTGCTTCTTGCTGTCCATCAGTTGCCATTTCAGTCTCAATTCCTTCATTTCTTTGCACATCATCATCCTCTTTCTCTTCCTCATTTTCTAAGATAATGAACATGTTTAAGATAATGAATATATAATGCAATAAGATGAACATGTTTGAGAGAGAAATGAACATGTTACCTCCATTCTGTTCTTGTTCTTGTTCATGTTCCTGTTCCTGTTCCTGTTCCTCTCGATCATTTGCCACTTCATTCTCAATTCCTTCTTGTTCTTGCACCAAAACATCATCCCCAACCTCTACATGAATTGACTCCTCATCCTCATTTCTAGATAATGAAATGAACATGTTAAATATGGAGATGAACATGCTTAAGAACATGTTTAAGATAATGAAATGTCATTCAATCAGATGAACATGTTTAAGAATGAAATGAACATGTTAAATATGGAGATGAACATGCTTAAGAACATGTTTAAGATAATGAATATGTCATTCAATCAGATGAAGATGTTTTAGAATGAATGAACATGTTACCTGCATCTTGTTCCTGCTCCTGTCCATCAGAACCCATTTCATCATCAATTCCTTCATTTCTTTGCACATCAATAACACCTTGTGCGATTTTCATGAGAACTGATGCATGGTTCTGAAGTGCATGATGAATAATGAGGGCAGCACCCAAATCCGAGCTGTTTGCCCTTTCACACACCTCTCGAACTTCAGACACGAATGGTGCTATATTTGTCATAGCCCTTTCAAACCTTTCAACCAAATTTTCTTGTTGTTTCTTTTTAGGAAAAAAACTTGTATGAGATGAAGCTGTTATATTATTATATGAACATGATACATTATGATATGAACATTTTTTATAATGAGATGAACATGTTGGTTAAAGGGATGAAGTTGTTGTATGAAGGGATGAACATGTTTCAGATTAAAGATCAACATGTTATATTATTTTGTGAACATGTTGTATGATAAGATGTACATGTTGTAGAAACTTATGAACAGAATTTACCTCGACCACATGTTCATCAGCTAATGTGGCTGCTTGATGCGCTCCATCTCTTGGTGGTTTGATGGGATCAAGTATTAACCCCATCCCAAAACCCTGGCCACTCTGTTCTTCCGTAACTCTCTTGGAAATTGCTTGATTTGTCCAATAAGCAATAGCAGAGAATTTCCGGGGCACATAAGTCTTGTTCATAAACTGGACCCTGTCCAGATAGCATACCACCAAGAAAGTGAGTGGACCATTAAAATGGGCCTCTCCACCACTTTCATTCCACATCTTGACCGATTCAGAAAGAGCTTGTAACACATACTGGCACCAATTGTAATTGATGATGTCAGATGGATTTCGCAACGATTTGAGCAATCTAAACTTGCATTCTTGGCCCCTATTTCTCCAGAGAAATAGGGACACCACAGCAATCACAAAAATTCTTTTAAAGTCATCTCCATAGACTCTCTGTCCTCTCTCAACGTCCTTTCCAGTTAAATATTGCACCAGCTTTTTGGCTGTTGGAGCTCCAGCCGTACGCTTAAAACCAAAGGTCTCCCTCAAATCTCCAAGCATCTTATTATATTGTTCATCCTTGTCATACCAATCTCCCTCAATGACCTCTTTTGGTCCTCTCGGTAGGCCCAGAACAGCCTTAACATCTTCGGCGGTAATATTCATCTCTCTATTACCGCGGAGAATGAGAGTGTTACTGGCATACATGTGATAACATGTGATATAATGTGATGTACATGTTTAATAAGAAAATGAACATGTTGTAGAATGAAAATAACATGTACATTCTAATGAAAATCAAATTTCACAAATTACCTGTACTTTCTGACCAAGAAATAACAAAGATTTGCTGGCGCAATTTGTGTAATCTTTATGTCGAGAAGATGACCAAAACCTATACTCTTTACATCTTCTTTCTGTCGGTCATCCAAGTCTTTGAAAAATTTGCACAACGCTAGAGGGGAAACTCTATTTAAGAATCCCCCTTCTTCTTTTATTTCAGAGGTTAATTTTTGCTTCTTTCTTTCAGTTTGCTCACTCAGAGTATCAGTTTTCCTTTTTCTACAAAAATAATATCATGAACATGTTACAGTATAATATGAACATATTACAGTATAAAATGAACATGTTAAATTGTATAATGAACATGTTCAAATATAAAATGAACATGTTACAGTATGATATGAACATGTTTCAATATTTAATGAACTTGTTCTATTGTATAATGAACATGTTCAATTACAAAATGAACATGTCTACATTCTATATAAGATGTTCATTGAACATGTATAACAACGAAATGAACATGTTTAATAAACAAATGAATATGTTTAAAAGCAAATTGAACATGTTCAAATGAACCAATATACGAATGAAGATGAACAAGGCGGACATACCGTTCACCAACATTTTCTGGCCGTTGTTTCGAACTATTTTTCCTACGGGCTTTAATTTTATCCTGTGTGGCAAAAAAATTATAACACATTATACAATCTTCTGCAATGACTACTTTAAACCCTAGGCACAAAAATTTGAAATTGAAAATAGGGTTTTGGGAAGTGAATTGAATCTCTAATCGGAATGGTTTCAACCCAAGGCACAAAATACATACCAGCATTTTCCGCAATGTCGTTTTCCATCTGCCATAAAGTAGGGTTTTTCATTTCTAAGTTTAACATTTAAAATCTATGAAATTGAAATTTAATCGACATGAAAAGCAAAGAAATCTTACCTGTGAAGTAGAGATCGTCGGAAATTGAGCGTCTTTCAATTAAAATTGTCTTCTACGGGAACTTTTGCTCGTGAATCAGAGAAAATTAAGAGAAAACAATGGTGAGAATGGAGAGGAGTTGCAGTTGGGGGAGAAGCGGTTGGAAATTCGAGGCACGATGCCGGCAAAATTAGAAAAAAATAAATAAATGAGCAAAAGTTGTGATTTGAAAGGGCGCGTGGTTTCACGTTAAATAAAAAGCTTTTCAACCCCTTTTTTTTTACCTGGCTGGCGCGTGCATATATGGCCTGGCACACCTAGCAAGGTGTGCCAAGGCACACGATAGTGCAACTGAGTTTCGATCTCTTCAAACGAAATCTACGATACTAAAAAAGGCAGGATATATATTTGCCAAATACATAGTATATGTTAAATTCAAAGTCTTCAAAGCTCTAATTTTGAGTGTTTTT
>BKCP01001114.1:955848-969447 GCA_008636005.1 Striga asiatica
GCGCATACATTCTGAGTGACGATGTATATCTATAAATACATATAAGTACATATACCAACATGTGTAAGGGTTAATTTTTGTATGTATATAAAATATATGTTCCATTTTCTTGGGTTATATTTTAGGTATATATACTGAGATTATGGGTTATATATTCAGTATATATACTTAATACTGAACATAAACCAAAAATATAGACCTATTTGTTTTAGGTATAGACCAATGTTTTAGGTATCATACTTATTTAGTGTTTTTAGGTATATATATGTACATAGACAAAAAATACACATACTGAACATAAACCAAACAATATATTGCTGAACATAAACCAAAAATACACTGAACATAAAGATAAAATATACTGAACATAAACCAAAAATATACTTATCCTGCACAATAAAAATAAACTGCTGAACATAAACCAAAAATATTAAAACTACGCAGTTTATTTCCATGAACAAATACCAAAATATACTGCACATATACCTTCACCTGTTCAACATTTTATGAAATAATCATTAATTTGAAAACTATTAGTATTGTACATAGCAGCACTACGACTCTCATTGAAAGCTTGCAGCTTCGGTAATGGAGGGTCAGCCAGAATAAAAACAACGACACAAGAATCGGGATGGGCGGCCCAAAGATCTGTCCCAAATGAGTACCCAATCAGTTCATCAATTGGTCAACAGCGGTCTGACGGGATCCATCGGGCTCTGGCGGTGGAGGTTGGGCGCCGTCGGCTCAAGGGGAAGCGATTCGTACGGCGACAGCATGATTTGAGTCGGCGGTGGAGATGGCGATTGCTTTTCGCACTTCGTCGGGCTACTTGCGGGCTCGCGTGAAGGCTACCAGAGATGTTCGAAGACGCCGGCGTTTTTTTTTTTCTTTTTTCTGGTGCGCCTGTCAATGAAGAGCGACGCCGGCGTATTTTTTTTTTCTCATTTGTATCAATGAAGATTATCTTTCCATCTTCACTCCTGAAATCTTGCGCTACAAACATGGAATGGTTGTTCCACTACCTGTAACTGATTTTAGGTATAATTGTTATTAATTTTTGCCTATTAGGTATACACACAATTAAATTGGTATGAAGTATAATGTTGCAATTACTTTAAAATCGTGTAGCATGCTTAAAAATTTCCCAAAAAAAAATGAGTGAAACCCCCTTACATTTAACTTGCGTGTTGTCTCCCTATATTTTATAAAATGTGTGAAACCTCTTTGTATTTAGGTTTTCCTTGCACAATATTTTTTTATATATATAAATATTTGGCAACTAACGGAGTTATTTATTTTTTCTTTTTCAAAAAAATATTTCTCGAAATGTTTCACAATATATTGATGAGATATTGAATTTCTCACAATTCTGAAAATATCATAAAAGTAAAATAGTTTAAATTTAAAATGTTGATATAAATAAAATTAATCAGTCAAAAAATAAATACAAATAAAATAAATATAATTTAAAATTAAATTTAAAAACTCTATAATAAAATTAAAATAAATTTAAAATTAAATTCATATCACAATATAAATAAATTTAAGTCAACTTAAAACTAGATTTCAAATGTTAATATCAATAAAACTAAAATAATATAACATTAAATTAAAATTTCAATATTAACAAAATTATTAATTTCAAATTAAATTTAAGAGGTCTATTAAATATGAAATGAAATAAAATTAAATAATTTAAAATACTTAAATAAATTAAAATGTAAATAATTTAGTTATGTTAGTATTTTAAAATATACATGACAAAAAAATTATTTATATTATTTAAAATATCAAAAGATAATAGATAAATGAACTGTATTTTCAATATTATTAATAGGAGATTCCTTGAAAAACCATATATAATTATTAATAAAAAATATTTTATTTTAAAAATTTATTTTTTAATATAAATTATAAAAGAATAATTTTATTTTATATCATTTTAACAAAATTTAATTTGATTTAATGTAATTTTATTTTATTTATATATAAATTTACTTGTTGATATTTATTTATTACATGTTATTTTTATTAAAATTAATTATATTTAAATTTTTTATTTATTTAAATTTACTTTAAATCATTTATTGTCTTTCACTATTTTTTTATTTTATAATATTTCACTATCCAATTTTTTTCCCGCTCTATTTTAGGGTTAGTTATGACAATNTAAGAGATTGTCTGATTAAGTAAACTAATTGATTCTAATGGTATTATCATATCTTAAAAATTGCACAAGCAATTATTACAATAGTAGTTTTTTTTCAGCTATTTGATTGGTCACAATGGCTCAAAATTACAGAAATTACATTATTTATTACATTACAATCATATAGTGATTCATACGTAGTTAAATACTTCTATTGTTAACTTTTACTATGGTCAAGTATATAGTCCATTATCTAATTTATAATTTTAAAATTATATGCATACATATACTTATAATACTTTATTTATATATGTGTATATGCACAGGATTGAATACTAATTGTTGTTTTATATCTAGTATGTTGCATTGATGTAACGGTTAGAGGGAATGGCTACCCACCTTGTGATAAGGATTCGAATCTAAGAAGCATCTATATTTGAATTTTGCCAAGTTTTGTGCTTAATAAAGTCACTTAAGGTAAAATGGTTAGTTAATAAATTCTACTGAATAAAAAATTGATAATATTTGCAAATTTTGCTAAACGCAGGAGTATACACTTTATTTTACCCATAAAATATATCATGACTTATTCACTCCGAAACATATCATATGTAAACAAGTCTTGAAGGAGCATTTGTAGATAAAATAAATTTTTGAGCAAATAAATGGCGCCATGAAAAAATTAATATACTAAGAATAAAGTCATATTTTTTATTTAATATTGGGAACTTTCATAAATTTAATTCCAATATTCAATAGGTAAATAATTAATATTTTAACATGTAAATTATCGGTCAATCAAATAATTCCAAGCATCAAATCTTATTTCTTTTAAATAAATCACTTATCTTTAAAAGATCATGGAAGTCTTAAGTAATTTAGAAGATCATATATGAATTGTAATGGACTAATCAAATCACGCCTACAATTTTTAAATTTGGTAGGCTTTTAATAGGGGTTCACCCAAAGCAAGAAAAAAAAAATATATTCAAGTTCAAGAGCTCTTTAGAATTATTTCAACAAGATTCAAAATGTTGTTAAATATTCGAAGACGTTCTTAAAGAAAAAGATTCAAGTGCGTTCAAGTTAAGACTAGCGTTTGATCCAGAATCAAGCTATAAAGCCTCTGAATTACATTAGTAAAGTCAAGACCAATGTAGAAGATCGACGATCCTTTGTGCAGTGACGACCACAGACTCTTGTTCTTCACATGCGCATGACTGTGTTCTTCGTATTATTGGAAAATCACAAAGTTTGATCCAAAATCAAGATGTTGTCTATTTATCAATGTTAAGTCAAGTAGAACATCGAGTTGTAAAACCCCTAAATTGCGTTAGTAAAATCAAGACCAACGTAAAAGATCGAAGATCGATTTTGCGGTCAAGACCACAAACTTTTGTTATTCACATGCGAAAAAGAAAAATCACAACATTTGATCCAAAATCAAGGTGTTGACCTCGTATTAACTATTAAAATACATTTACCATTCAATGATTATAATAAGAAATGATATTAAAATGCAGTTAATACATGTAACATGACCATTGGCGGATTTAGATGTGGGCAGCCTAGACAATTGCCTAGGCTGGATTTTTTGTGCTAACTATACAATTTATATAGTTAACATGTGTTAAATAAAAAATTATATTTAATATTTGTAAAAATATAAATTTATATTTATATTTCAAAATTTTAAATAATTCTTACAAAATAATATTATCTTTTATTTAAAATGATATACCTCACCTGTCAGATTCGACAGTCTTATATTACAACATGTTTAGTACTTATATCATATAGTAGGTTTGATAGATGAATGTATTGTTTTTCAATTATATATAATTGATAAATATTTAAATATTTATTAATAGAGATCAAATAGATATATTTTTTTAATTTATATATACGATATAAATGTCAAATTATAGATCGTCAAAATATGACGAATATCATACATAAAAAATGATAACAAATATAAATGTTGTTAACTTTTAAAATATATTTGCAATTTAAGTTAGTCAAGTTTTTAAATTTGAAAGTTCTGGATAAAGGCCCATATTTATATGGACTATTTTGAATCCTTAGAAATTAACTTATAGAATTACAAAATGCCGGTAGTTGACAATGAAAAACTCTTGTAATAAGGTAATACATAAGGAACTCTTTATAAAATAACATAAACAAAAATGATGACATTTAGGGTTTTCTTAAATTAATAAATTATATTTCAAAATAACTTGTTTATAATTTATTATTAAAAATAAAAGTGATTATAAAATATTTTTGGTATATTTTTTCACAATAATAAAAACGTGAAATCAAATAACCAGACTTTATTCACCATTTTATTTTTGAGCATTAAGTCAAACTCAATTTGAATAGGGAACACCTCAAGACACGATTTCTTCACGATTTATTTAATTGTTAACATAAGTATTTGGTGCAGTATGATTAAAAAAAAATCAAATATTTTTTTCCCAGGCTCATGAAATTTATGGATCCGCCGCTGAACATGACTATAAATAATCAACATATTTATAGATAATTCAGACTTAATTATTTTTAGATTGGAAGTAGATTAAAATTTACCCAAACCTAACAACGAAGCATATAATTTTGTCACATAGAATTATGAAGCATACGAGTGAGTCTGCCACATAATTAAGCTCACCAAGTTCTTAACTAATATATCGGAGGATTATCCCAAAAAATTATTTATTATATTATAATTATTTGTTATGCCAAAAAATATCTACGGAGGTCGAATTAACTAGAGTAGCCCACAACTACAAGTGGACAAGTTGCGAATAATTGAAACGTACCTTTTGACATTGACTACGTATTAAAATTTAGAACCCCATATTTGACGCCTTCTTAATCTTGACCGCACTCCTTCATTTTGCTTAAACATTCCACGCCGCGGTTACCTCGTTCAATTTGACTTCTAACACAACCACCTTTTGACTTTTATTATTCAATTATTTTCCAACCATTTATTACTGTTGTTACTTAGCTAATGCAGGTTTCATTTTGGCAAATATTAACGTCAAATCGCCACATGGATAATGTTCAGGAAAAAACAAAAGAAGGAAATAAATCATTTTAGCTATTTTTCATAGTTTCAAAGATTCTAATTTCAAAATTTTGTCCATTCGATATTTTGCTAGACAAAAATTAAACTAAAATTTAAAAATATTCCATCAAGGATTTGAAATAGGTACCAGTCCGGTGAATGTGAATTATTCGGACCGGTTGACTCAATCAAACCCAATCGACTCAAGAATTGATTTGATCAAATTAAATAGTTTACTTGATGACGGATTGCTCTAAACTACGAGTAACAAGAATTACTCTCCGAAGCCGCCCTTTTCAAAACAGGGCAGTAAACGCGCACGATATCAATATGTCCGAATGTTAAAACGGTAAAATGAACAATGAAAATAAAAAAGTGTTTCCTGTCTTAATCTTTTAATAAATAAATGTGTGTCCCACACAAACTACAGACTTTTGTATACTATTCAAGAAAAGTTTGCAGACACGGAATTCTAAGTATATAAATGCTTTCAACTAAGCCTCAATCAAGATATTATAAGTGTGCGCAGTTTGGAAAGAGAACAAAAAAATCGCTCGCAGTTACTTTTCTTCGTTAGCTGAAAATATCTCGACAAGAACCAATCTAATTTTTTCCCTTTTGCAGTAACAGTTGACTGCAGAGGAAAAAAAGATCTCTCGCTCTGTTTTCTGTGTGAATTTTTCGCTCTGTTTTTTGTCTGAATTTTCTTAAAATGGCGGGCGAAAAGGGGGGAACGACAAGAACTCTTGAACAGACCCCGACGTGGGCCGTCGCCGGTGTGTGTGCGGTCATTATAGTCATCTCGATTGTCTTAGAAAAGGTTCTCCACAAAGTTGGAACGGTAAGAACAAAAAAAAAAAATGTTTATTTTGTAACGTTTTTGTGCTTTTCTTCTCTTGTTCTCTTCTCGTTGACCAGACATCGTTTGAGTAAATTGTTGTCTCGCTTCTGCTATTGTTTCGTATTTCTCTTGATTCTATGTTGATTTGTTTGTACGATTTTGTTTTGGGTTCATTCGTTGGTTTTTCTCTTGTGTTTTGTTATTTACTTATGTTTGGCCTAATTAGCTTCTTGTTTGCGATGGTTTATGTTGATATGAGTAATTTTCTGTGGTCGGGTTGAATTCTTGTTTAACATAGTGTTATTGACTCAGAAATCTTGATAATTCTTAATTTCCTGACCTAAAAGGTTCCATGAAAAATGAAAAGAAAATCTGACCAATAATATTGCACTAGAAATTAGTTCAAATACATCTCTCTTATATTTGCAGACCCTATGAAGATCTTTATCCAAATTGTATGGCTACTGGCCTTTGCTGATCATAATTGTTTCCATTTTATTTTCAATGCAATTTTTTGGGTGGTGTGTGAGAATTATTTGAATGTTCTTATCTATCAAATCATTTCTATTAAGTCAGGTCACTCAACCTAAGCATGCTAGAAAGATGACTTACATACCTTTGTTTAGTTCTATTCTAGAATGGCCATATTTATTTCCGTTTAGTTGTACAATGCGATTCTGAATTCATTATAATGCCCCTAATTTCACATTGAAATCTTTTGTAGTGGTTAACCGATAGGCATAAGAAAGCGCTTTACGAGGCATTGGAGAAGGTCAAAGCCGGTAATTAAATGATTGCTTATTAGTTACATCATTTCCTATTTGAGAAAGAAGTAAAAATGTCCTTTGATTAATAATAATTTGCTTGTGTTTTGGTTTTTTTTGCAGAGCTGATGATTCTCGGTTTCATCTCACTCTCACTTGTGTTCTGTCAATATTACATTGCCGAAATCTGCATTCCCGACAATGTTGGTAATACAATGTTGCCTTGTCGTGCGAAAGACAATGCTAAGGAAGAACGTAGGCGTAGGCTATTGTCTTACGAGCGTAGGGTTTTAGCTGGTGGTGGGTATAAAACTTGCAAGGAGGTAAATTATTCTTTCTTTCTTGTTCAGCCTTGTTCATTCATATCTTTATTCGATTTGCTTTCACTTTTATTTTTTTCTTTTGTAACAAGATGTTTTTACATTTTACACAGGGGACAGTACCACTTATAACAGTAGATGGGCTGCACCAAATTCATATCCTTATATTCTTTTTAGCAGTGTTTCATGTGATCTACAGTGCTCTTACTATGGCTCTTGGAAGACTGAAGGTACATAGTTAGTTATGAGTGTCTAATATATCGTTTGCCGTCTATAAAAATGTTTTTCTTGTCTCCTTTTGTGGAATTTAATGATCCGCTTAACTATGATGTTTAGATTCGTGGGTGGAAGCAGTGGGAACTGGAGACTGCATCTCAGGATTACGAATTTTCAAACGGTATAATGATGACTCACAATCTTGATTTAGCTGCTAATTAACTATCCTCTAAAAGTTGCACATAGCAATCTAATCATGGACCTTGACAGATCCTTCGAGATTCAGGCTGACTCACGAGACATCTTTTGTGAGGGCGCACACTAGTTTCTGGACTCGGGTTCCACTTTTCTTTTATATTGTGAGAATTTTAGTTTTTTTGTCTTTCCCAATTCTTGTTTTGTCTAGTGATATTGTTTATAGTTTCATGTTATTTATAGTTTCGTGTTACTAAAATAGTAATTTTATGTAGGGATGCTTTTTTCGGCAATTCTTTAGGTCCGTGAGCAAGTCGGATTACCTAACCTTGCGCAATGGGTTTATAAGTGTGAGTTGTCATCATTACATCCTTTTTTTTTTTTATATATATAAAGTTTTTATTATCCGGTTGTCATTCTTCTCTTTCGGTATTTACTAAAATATCTGGCTGTTTTTAGGTTCATTTGGCACCTGGAAGCAAGTTTAACTTCCAAAAATACATCAAAAGGTCCCTAGAGGATGACTTTAAGACGGTTGTGGGAGTAAGGTAAGATTTGTTACTCAAAATCCATAGTTTTATGCCTTAATTTAATCTCCATAATTACATGGCTGATTTTGCTTTTCGACTTTGTTCCTATGATGGCAGTCCTGTCTTGTGGGGATCGTTTGTAGTGTTCTTGCTCCTAAACGTTCACGGTTAGTCTGTTCATATTCTCAAGAGTTTTTATTTTTATTTTTTCTTTTCGAAACACAATTTTGGTGTCTAAAATAGTCTCTTGTACATTGATCCAAATCAGGGTGGCAGACACTGTTTTGGGCCTCCTTAATTCCTTTGATTGTAAGATCCTCTTCACTGATACGATTTTCAGATAATTAATATTAAATAAATAAACCTGACGTCGAGATATGTGTTTTTCAGTTAGTCTTAGCCGTTGGCACAAAGCTACAAGCTATCTTGACGAGAATGGCCCTTGAGATAACCGAGAGGCATGCTGTAGTTCAAGGTATACCTCTCGTGCAAGGCTCTGACAAATACTTCTGGTTTGCTCGGCCACAGTTGGTTCTCTATCTCATACACTTTGCATTGTTTCAGGTATTTGATATTCTTTTATGGCTCTTGAGCTCGTTTTTGTTACTTCTCGTTTGCATTATTTGAATATATGTGTCTGTACGCTAATTATTTTTTATTATCATACAGAATGCTTTCCAAGTGACGTACTTCTTGTGGATTTGGGTAATAAGATCCTTCATTCCGTGTGTATCCATACTATTAATTCCCCTAATTATCATCATGAGTAATTTTTTTTGTTCTCTTTATAATGCAGTACGAGTTCGGTTTACGATCTTGCTTCCACGACAATTTAGGAATGATCCTCGGGAAAATTGGTTTTGGGTAAATTCTCACTTCACATCCGTTCACTCTTGCAAAAACAGCCAATGTTTATATAAGTTTTCATTTGCTTAAACATGTTTTTTTGTCATGTTACAGGTTTGGAGTCCTATTCTTATGCAGCTACATTACACTTCCTCTTTACGCATTGATTGCTCAGGTAGCAACTCGATCTTTGTAGTCCCTCTTGGTGCTCTCTTTGTTGCTAGCTAACATCATATAATCCTAAATCAATCTATAGAAGTAAATTTTTGTACTTACAAATGTATAGTGTGTTTGTTCATAAATAAACGCAAGTATTTTCAGTATTATCAATATAACTAAACAATATTAATCAAATCAATCTTACACCTCACATCAGCTTTAATCCACTATTCATCCACTCACATAATTTTAACTAAGGCTATGTTTGGTAAAACTAACTGATAAGCTAATTGATAGCTGATAAGCTAGCTTATAGCTTATCAGTAATTTTCGAGCTTATAGCTTATGACTTATAGCTGAAAAGCTAGCTTATATGATAAAAGTGTTTAGTAAAATTAGCTGATAAACTAGCTGAAATAAGCTTATTTGAAAAACTACTTAAAGAAGCTTATGAAATAAGCTCGTCGTACCAAACGAAACTCATTTAAATACAAGAATCTTATAAGCTAACTAGATAAGCTATAAGCTAGCTTATTTGTCTACCAAACATAGTCTAAACTATCATTTCACGTCATCTCTGTCATGCTTTTATATCAGATCAGTTTTAATTATTTTATTTAAAATATCATTTTAATATAAATTCAAAATCCTGATGGTAAATTACAATACAGATGGGGTCGAACATGAAGAAATCGATATTTGACGAGCAAACCTCCAAGGCCCTCAAGAAATGGCACATGGCCGTGAAAAAGAAGCACGGTGGGCATGGAGGGAGGTCCCCTACCCGGACCCTTGGTGGGGCCGCGAGCCCAACATCCTCAATGGGCTCCCCTTTCCACCCAACCCTACACCGTTTCAAAACAACGGGCCATTCGGGCCGGTCGGTTGGGCCTGATGACGATCTCTACGCATCGGATATCGAGGACCCGGCCACGCCCCCCAAGCCCACCACCAGCTTGATTATTCGGGCCGAAGCAAATGAGCCCATTGGCCCAGTTAGTAATGTGGACGAGACGAGGAATGAGGATGACTTCTCGTTCGCTAAACCCGGCCCAAATGGCAAGTGAGAATGGGTGGGTTTTAACTAAGGGGCTTTTTGGGAAATTTCGCTTGGTATTGTACTATATTCTTTTGTTGTTGTGGGAAAGACAATAGTGTCCTCTCTCTGCTTGTAATTATTTATGTGAAAGAAGAAAGAAGATGTATATCTCGAATGCTGTACATGCTGAACGCGAGATGGTTTCAAGTGTTTCTATTCATATTGTCTTTATATGTTTTTTTTTTATCGTTATTGTCTTTATATGTTGATTTAGTTATTACAGGTGTTTTATTGGAGGAATACAATAGCGGTAGTAATTTTGTTGGCTTTTGTTGGTTGGATGGCACCACAAGAAAATCATGAAAATTCCAACGAAAGTATATTTCAATTGAATTTCAACGGCAATTCTAATGGAATTCCCACGGTAATTCAAATAGATATTCCAATACTATTATTTCCGTTGAAATTTTTCAATGAATTCTAACGGAAATTTCAACAAAAATATTCCGTTGGAATGAGTTTTCTATTGAAATTTTTATTGGATTTCGGCGATTCCAGCGATAGATTTTTCAACGGGGTTATGAAAATTGCATATTTCAATGGTAAAAAACCGTTGAAAAAATAGCCGCTGGAATCATCAAATTCCATCTAAAATTTCAATGGAAAACTCATTCTCGATTAATAGCTTTTGAAAGTTTGAGTTTGACTCATTTGTATACTTAATGAGCCAAATCATAAAAACTAATTGAACTTGTTTTTTAACAAGTTGAGCCAAATGTATTTGCAAATGAGTTAGTTATAGTTAGGGATTTATGATTTTGGGTTTTGGTTTAAAATTTGTTAAGCAAATTAAATCGAGGTGAGCTTACACGAGCCAAGCTCGAATTCATATTTTTTGTTGATTATTAGACTACTGGAGTCAAAATTAGGGGTGGGCACGGTCCGACACAAAATGGAATTTAGTTTGTCCCGGTACCTTCTTACCTTAATTTATGAATCGGTTCGGGAACGGTTTGAAAGGAGACATCGTCCCAAATAGACTGGTATCATTCAGGACCGGGACAAAATGATTCGGTGTCATGGCGATTTGGGACTAAAAAATAACAACATTTCAAATTTCAATAAAATAAAACTGAAAAGTCATCAAATATTTTTCAAACATAACATTAGTTCATAACATTGTATAAATATAAATATATAAATATTTTGTGTGAATGGAATTAAACGGGACAAATGGAGTCCGTGGCAAAAATATTTGAAATCGATGCATTTTTTTAAACTAGTATGAATCCCGTGTAGTGCACGAGTAAGAGATATTCATTAATATTTATAAATTTAAAATTTTTATTAAATAATATTTATAAATTAAATAGCTATATTAGTTTATTGAAAATATTATATAAATTTAAATTGTGCAAAATTACATAAAAATGTCTATTTAAAATTAGTATACAACCCGTGCGGTGTACATAATTGATAATAACTTACATTATATTCGTTTCAAAATAAGTGTCATTTCAAAATTTTTATTCAGAGATTCGACTTGATTATAATGTGATTCCATAAAATAGTTATTTTTGTAAAATTTTATAATATATTTAACAACCTATGTAAGTAATAAGTATAAATATAAAACTTATATTGTTTCATTAATTAAAATAAAATTATTTTTGTATAAACTATTCAAATAAGAAAAATTAAGTAGTTGAATAATTTATTAAACTATAAATAATTAACTATTTTGTTTACCTCCAAGTTAATATTGACCCGTAAGTTATTGAGTAATTTATTAAACTATAAATAATTGACTATTCGTTTACGTCCAAGTTAATATTGATCGCAAGATATCATGAATAATTCAATTTAAATACATTTTTTTTTTATTTTTTTTAAATATATTATATACCAAATTTGAACCATACAACTAATAAAGGTAATAGCCGCAAGTTATACCAAATTTAAATCATGCAACTTATAGAGGTAATAGCCGCAATATTTGACCAAAATGATTTTATACATTAATTACATTCATTTAGACGGGATTTTTTAGATTTTGGCAAAAAAAAATTAACCAATTTAGTAAATTTAAAATTTTAGACAGGAAACCAAATTTTTTTTCAATGATTTTTAGTTACTATTTTAAGTAAATATCATTGTCTGTTTATATATTAATAGATGGGTTCGACGAGGAACGGTGCTTAAAAAAAATCTTTCAAAATTGTGTTTTCCAGAACGCGACTAGTCTGATTCGGTATGGGACAATTCCTTTTTTATTTTTTACCACCCCTAGGTTGAACCGACTCATTTATTAAACAAGCACAAATTTGAATATTGAAATTCATGAATTATTATTTACTTTTTATAGAGAGTACAAAAGTTCTTTAGTGATTGCTATATTCTTATTTAAAAAGTATCAACATAATATTTTCTCATCTATTTAAGCATTAATTTGATAACATCATAACTTATCGTGAAGCCTGATATAAGACCTCTAACAGTTAGACGAGTCAATTTGTTATCCTTATTATATGGCATGCAATTTGATGTTCATATGCTATTTTAATTAATATGGCATATAAATGAAATGTGATTTACTTGTAAATTTCAAAAACCATCCTTATTATGTGGCATGTTGTATACCAATAACCTATTGTATATAACATAACATGTGCTAAAATATTTTTTAAGAATGCAAATTTAAAATATTTATAATAATAATAATTTTTAGTCAATCAGTTAGTCACGATCTTTTAATATTATTAAAATTGTGATATGTTCATTGCAAATTTGCATAACTTAGAACATTAAATATATATATTTATATATATATATATATATAATGAATAATATTCCATTTGTATTTGTACATGTATAAAGAATCGATTAATAGTTTCAAAAATAGCTGACTTTTCATTAAAGAGTCTATAAAAACAAATGTATTAATTTTAGTCGAATGTGAAATTTTAGGTAGTCTCATATTCGATTTTAATTTTTAAGTGAATTTGATTATATAATAATTCTAAGATGTTGATTGACGGACGCGATGTTAGGGATTATGATTTATACAAACAATAGGTTTTATCAGTCTATGAAAAGATAATTTGTTCATGGGGTTATTACTTGAGGACCATGAACACGTAATCTGTCGATTGATGGGATATTTACATGGGTACTTCATGAATAGTGATGCATAGGATAATTAAAATAATAAATGGCAATTTAGGTGTATGATATCGTAGGAAATGAAGTTTTCTCATTTGATTTTAATAGTTAAATTGTTGATTTCATTCATTTCCTCATTTGATTTAATAGTGACATTAAAAACTTGAAACGTTTATGTTGAATATTTCCATAAAAGAAAATTCAATGTGTTCCGGGTTCTCCGATGGCGCTGACAACCGGATGCTACGCGGTCGTTTTGTATGAATTGCGTATCAACTGAAAAGCCATTTATTATATACTTTCTC
>BKCP01001114.1:969532-981029 GCA_008636005.1 Striga asiatica
CCGAAATTGTAAAATTAAAAAAAAAAAATTGAAGTTTTGCAAAATCAAAAAAAAAAATTGAAATTCGGCGCGGTCCAATTTTTCTTATAATATATTAATATTATTATTTGGACTTAGATGTGTTGATTTATTATTTACTGAGATAGTTTCATTTTGTAGGTAGTGAAAATAAATAAAAAATAAGGTATTTAATCTTAATTTTCTAGGCCCCGCCTAAGCGCCGCCTAAGCGCTAAGCGCTGGTCGAGCGCCTAGCGACTTCTGGAACCATGATCCAACGTTACTCAAATCGTCCCTTGAATTGCTCATGTTATGTGCAAAACAACGTCGAGAGTATCTAAGCATAGAGTCTCCAAACGCTCAAGTTAGGACTATTCTCTCAGATATCTAATGTATGTTATATGCGGTTGATATTAGGTCTTAGGGTTTTTATACATGTCCTCAAGTTATTTATATAGGTTACCTTGTTAACTTAATGTCCATATTTTGTTGAGATCTTGGCGTTTCTGTTCCTCCATGAGCAGAGGGCACTCGCACCCATGTCCAACGTAGCGCTTTCTAGACCATATATCTACCAAGATTTGCATGCAAGTCCGTTCCCCACACGTTTTGGCTTTACATACTTAGCTAATATTTTATATTAGTGCTCCTCAGTCTTTCGCTGCGTAGCAACTTTAGATTTCATGTCGAGCATCCAACAGACTAACCCAGAGTCTTAGCCCAACATTGTCTTTAGCTTGCGCCCCTATCTTGATCCGGACCTCGTTCTCAACAACCTGAGCTAGGTTCATCCGAGCTACATGCTCTTTCGACCTGAACTAGGTTCGTCTTTTCCCAAGTCATCCCAGTTTGATCGAGCTATGGCCTAGTATAAGTGAGCTACTCCAATAATATATTTAAATAAACTCATTGATAATAATGCTTATATGATATTTCAAGTCAATTAATATATTTATATTTGAAGTAGTTATATGATATAAGTTATAAAAATCACTATAATATAACACATTTAACTCGCACAAGTAACAATTGTCATTCTAAAATATATAATAATATATATTTTTTGTAAAAAAGTATATAAAATTTGTAATAATTTTTCTCATTAATTTTAAAATTTAAGAATAATTTTTTAACAAACACCTTTGTAATACACGGGTATTGTGCTAGTCTTTATTAAATCAGAAAGCTTCCGTTATGCTGATAAGACCGTGGAAAACTTTCATAATACCTCATAATTAAATACACATATTCTTGTGTAAGGCAGTGTACTAATTAGACGTATCGATTCGTCATATTTTTTTAAGCAAAAACGCATACTAATTCTATCGAATATTATACTTTTAGTTATGTTAATTTTTAGAATATGATATTTGAACTTGAAAATATATATATATATATATATATATATATATATATATATATATATAGAGAGAGAGAGAGAGAGAGAGAAGGGATCATATGAGAATGGTAGTTAATGCGAGAAATAAGAATACATCTGAACCATGGGATCAATCATATAAATGGTTATGATTAAGTCAATTTTTTTAATAATGGTCAAACATGCTGTGGCAATACAGTAAATAAACGAACATGTTAAGGTCAAATATATACATTATACCATTAAGTAAGGTCAAAATAGATATTACACATTCTTCAATCACGTACCCACCCGTGCCCACACCCAACCGCCCCCCTCACTCTCTCTCACACACAAACACACACTCCCTCTCTCTTCCATTACGCACGCACACACACACACATATACACACAGCTACGCCCGTCGCCACCACACACACCCACCTACAGCCGCCACCATCCGCCTCCCACAGCAACGAGCCTCGCCGCCCGCAGACTAAACTCCGGCAGTCGGCTATTCTCTTCCGACGAGCATCCACATCCGGAAGTTCTCCGCGCCACCACCACTGCAAAATACTCCACACCGGCGCCACTGTCAGCTACCACCATCATCGCCGCCTTAACAGACGGCCGCCGCCCACCCCATCTCTCACACATTAACACACATCTTACACACACATTTGACGGAACACACAAACCACTGATGCACCACCTCCACCACCGGCCGTCGACCTCCGACCAATGCCATCGGCGCACCGGCCGGTTCTGTCACCCCTGCAACCAACCACCACCAACCTCCACCAGCCCATCCACTAACCACCAACAGCCCCGCCAACAACCACCACCAGATCCGCCCCCAACCACCACCAATCCATCCCCCAACCACCACCAGCCCCGCCATCGACACCAACCACCACCATCCCTGCCACAGCCGCGAACACACCCGCCGCCGCACAGCCACCGTCTGCAATTATCACCACCGCTATATTGCCTCTCCAGCCAACACCAGCGTCGCCGCCAATCTTCGTCTCTGATTCCATCGGCGCCGTCCATCTCCTCTCTGTGTCGCCATCTTCGGTGTCCAAGTTCAGGCAATTGCCATTGGCGCCGTCCATCTCCTCTCTGTGTGTCGTCAATCGAACATCTCCCGAAAATGAACAGTCCGCCACGCTGGCCATAGACGCCGGCGGCGATTTGAATGTAGCAGTGAGATGTCGCCCAGAATTTTCCTCTGTTCTTGTTGTCCGTGAAATCGATTTTGGAAGATAAAATGGATTTGGGGATAAATGAACTACTTTACCAATACAGCTAAAACAACACGGGTCATTTGTTTAAAAAACTCAATTAGAATACAAATTAAAAAATGGTTTAAATATGTATAATATATTATTAAAAATCTAATAAATATAAAATACTGATAAATGAATGTAAAAAAATATATATATTAAAAATAATCCGACATTGAACCGTAATAACAAAAACTTTAAAATATAAAACGATAATAAAACCGACATATAAAGTTTCGAACCGTAAATTTTATTTCGTCCAGTTTTGATTACTATAGTGTGCAGATTGTGAGACAATAATGTGAATTTTATATAACGATATCGTGCACGACTTTGATTTTTAATGCAGTATAGCAGACATTAATTGAACCGATAGTATTTTCTTATCATACTCTAAATTAAAATCGAACATAAATGATTGATTTAGCCGGTCAGTTAAACGATTAACCAAAATAGTCGATTTAAATTTTTATGTATATTTATTATTTATAACACTGCAGTTAGTATTTTAAAATTGAAAGTAAAAAAAAAAAATTGATAATGGGGAAGAATTTACATTTTTTAATCGAAGATTTTAGTCTGGACGGTTTCGATCGCTAATGTGNTTTATGTTTGTTGGGTCTCATTCGATTTTGTGCAACCTGGTAGTCATTTATGGCAATTCGTATAACCATAATCTGCACTCGCAATACATACAAAAAATTCAGATAAAAAATATTATTATTTTTATAAAAAACTATATATAAAAAACTGGTAATATTTTCATATAGTTTGGCATGTTCAGTTATTACATTTATTTAAAAAGACTATGTCCGACATTTTGCCGACTAATATTTTATTCGATCGATTAGCAGAATTACTGTATATTTTTTATATGTGTAGCGTGTTATTTAAACAGTGCATCGTGTTGTGTTATAAAGTGCAACGTATTACTGTATAAAGTTCAACGTATTAATTTGAGTAGGTTAGCATGCTTGTGTTTTGTATGGATATGTGATAAGATAAGGTGCAATACACTGTCTTATAAAGTGCAACATTCTATTTTATAAAGTGCGACATTCCGATATATAAAGTGCACTATCTAATTTATACATTCCAATATAAATTATGTGTATTTGAAAATTAGTTTTAATAGATATATTACTGAATTGACCTAAATAATTAAAATATCTTTATATTTATTATTTTTATTATATAATTTATTTATTATCATAAAATATTTTTATATTATTTTATAATTTTATATTACTTTTATTTATATTTTATTTATTGTTTAATATATATGCATAATATTATAAAGTGCAATATCACATGCACAAAAGTGCAATTTGTCTAACAATAAGGTGCAGTCTGTATAGTTATATTTTTAATGTGCAATTCCGAACATTATATAGTGCAATGCGATATATATTAAAGTGCAATTATTCAAGTTTTATTAAATTACAGATTTAGCCCATGAACTAAATTATAATATAATTAAAGATTTTAAAATTACAATTAAGTCCTTCAAATCTATCTAATTTTCAAAATTTGTTCACCCCTAAAATTGAAGCAGCCGGCGAATTTCACAAATCAACCGCCGACCGCCGTGTGTCTATGGCATCCGCCGAGGGTTGCCACAGGTCCAGCCGTCAAACTGCAAGCAGAGTAAGTCGGAGAGTGTCGACCTTAATTCGATTTTCA
Source organism: Striga asiatica (assembly GCA_008636005.1). NCBI lineage: Eukaryota > Viridiplantae > Streptophyta > Magnoliopsida > Lamiales > Orobanchaceae > Striga > Striga asiatica. The sequence goes on from BKCP01001114.1 coordinate 973,857, forward strand.
AAATTTGTTCACCCCTAAAATTGAAGCAGCCGGCGATCGAATTTTACAAATCAACCGCCGACCGCCGTGTTCTATGGCATCCGCCGAGGGTTGCCGCAGGTCCAGCCGTCGAACTGCAAGCAGAGTAAGTCAGAGAGTCTCGACCTTAATTCGATTTTGACGGCGGCGAATATGATGCAGGCCTGTCGCGGGCGGCCGATTGGCTAGGGTTTTGAGGCGATTTGATTGAGCTTGCGGCGCCTGTGTAAACGATGGCGGCAATTCGATTCACCAACGTGAGATAGGGATGGAGTGCCGAGGAAGACGATATATCAGTCTTCGATCGTCGGGCTTGCAAGCCGATTTCCGTGCGGTGGAGTGGTGGCGGGTGGAGGTCGATTTTGGCTTGCAGAGGCTTCATTCTCTGAGGCGGTGGCAGCTGAGGAAGGTGGTGGCGGAGGCGGTGTTGGCGGGCGGCGGGAGGTGATTGACAGGCAGAGCTTGTGGCGAGAAGGTGTATGTGTGTGTGTGTGTCTATGTGAGAGAGAGAAGGAGAGAGAAATAGAGAGTGCGGGTCTGATGGTGTATGCAGGTGTGCTGGGAAAATCTCTACTTTACCCTTAATCAACATAAGTGATTGGATTTCTTTTAGCTGTTGGATTATCCCATCGGACGGTTCCGATGTATTCTTATTTCTCGCATTAAGAGTCATTCTCATGTGAGCGCGACCATATATATATATATATATATATATATATATATATATATATATAGGGTCACGTTCCGGTGAAAATGACCCTTAATGCGAGAAATAGGAATACATCGTAGCCATTAGATTGGATGATATAATGGCTAAAAAAATTAGTATTTATTTATTCATTAAGGGTATTTTAGACATTTTATCATTTTACTAATCAATTGTGCCAAGTAAAGAAATACACAGGTCCAATTATTTCATACCACGTGGCTAAAACACATCACCCCTCACACACCCCTCTCTCTCACGCACCACACTTCTCTCTCACACACTGACACCAAAAATAATAATAAAAAAAAGAATCAGTCAACACACAACGCACACACAAATACACACACACGCATACACTGGATGAACAGCCCACCGGACATCGCCACCCGCCCGAATTCCGGTAGCGCCCGACCACCGCCGTCCACAGCCGCAACAGGGCCGCCGCCAGTCATCGTCGATCTGCTGTCACTACTGCCAGTCCGTCGCAACCTTCCTCCCGCAGGCCATTATTCTCATCTGCTCCGACCGGCCACATTAACGCCGCCATCTGGTCTGGCGCCGGAGTTCTCATCCCTCTCGTCCTCCACTCCGTCATCCACTGCTCGTCACGTCTCTTTCGTCGTCGTCCTCCACGCCGGAGTTCTCATCACCGTCCTCCTGCACGTGTATATGGTGAATACGGCTCTGACCGTCCACCTTCACCATCGTAGCCGTCATTATTTCCCATCACGAGATCTTGGCGTGGCAAAGAACGACCGGGAGATTCACGGCGGCTAGTGCAGGGACCGAGTGACGGGATACACCATGAAATGAGATTGCAAAATTGGGGGGGTTTGAAAATTTGATATCTTCTAGGGACTTGGTTGCAATTTTCACAAATTTTAATATGTTGCACTTTATATACATGTTACGTTGCACTTTATAAGGTAATATGTTGCACCTTATATTATACTGTATAAAATAAATCCGGCTCATTATTGATTTCTGTATATTTTATATAATATGTCACTTCAACCACAAATAATATAAAATGTGAAATATAAATATTATAACACTAAATATATTTGTATTATATAAATAATAAATTATTTAATCGAAATACTTGGTTAGTCAATTGGATAAACTAATTATTTAGATTCAGAATTTGTTTGGGTTGTGAAAAATCATTAACAATATTTGATTGCACTTTAAAATTAGACGAATTGCACTTTAATGAATATGTGATTGCACAATAGCAACTATACTTGACCGAACAAAATTTTGCAGTTCAAAATTTTATTCAAAATTTTATATTTTGGTGATTGAACGAAATCAAAATGTAAATTTTTCTTCAAAATTTTATATTTCAGTTCGATTTATTCTTTTTACATAAAAACTCGATTATTTTGATTTGATGTCAATTTTGTTCTTTATATCTTTTTTATACATTGAAAAACGATTGCACTTTGAATGTGCATTATTGTCAAACTGATTGCACGTTAATGTCTTTCGGATTGAACTTTAGCTCTAGACGGATTGCACATTAGTGAATATCAGATTGCACTATAGCGACTAAACCCAACTGAATTAATTTTTTGTGTTCGAAATTTATGTTGAATCGATTGTATATGTTTACTTTTAAAATTTTAGTTATTTCAGATTGATGTCAGTTTTATTGTTTTATTTATTTAATTTTAGTTTAAGAACCGAAATAACCAGACCGACCGGACTATATAAAAATACTATTTTTATACAAAAAATATTAATTTTTTTGATCAAAATAAATAAAATGTGAGATAAAAATATTAATGTACAATTTTAATTATCCTATGGTGCAATTTATATAACATTAATGTGCAAGTGTTTAATTTTTCATAAATTATAAATTTGACCCATAGGTAATATATTGAAGTTTATAAAATTACAATTAAGTACTTTAAATATATCAAATTTTCAAAAAACATGCCACAACTTTTAAAAATGCAAAATTGATGTATGTGGTCTGCCTTCTGCCGGCGACGACACGGCGGGGATGTGGCGGCGACGGGCGCAATGGCGGCAGGCGAGGGCAAGCTCGGTAGGGTGGTGGTTCTCGCCGCTTGCGATCTGCAACTTTTCCATTGGGAAGGTGACATGGCAGAGATGCAATGAGCCGGCGAGGCAAGGAAGCTGTGGCCAGACAGATGGCGGAGGCGATGCGGATGGCGGATGGCGGTGACCTGCGATTGGAAGATGATGGCGGACGGCTGACGGCGGATGGCTGTGCCGATGCGAGAATGCTGTGGCCGGACTCGACGGACGGATGGCGGTAATGGTCTGACGACGCGGCGACATGATCGGCGGACTCGTTGCAGTTGCGGTGGCGGTGGCGTGCCGGAACCGGTGTGGCAGGCCGTGACCTGTGAGCTTCCGGCGCCGGCAGTGTCGGGGAGAGAGAGTGGAAGATAGAACGGGGGAGAGAGGAGGGAGGAGAGAGAAGAGACTTGTTGCAATTAATATGAGTGGGTCCCACTGGTTTGATGATGGGTCAAAATTACATATTTGCCCTAAATGGTTATATTTGATCCAATAAAGTTCAGTTATTTACAATTATGCCATCGTGATTTTGACTGTCTTAATTAATTTTGACTTCATCATCACCATTGATATGGTTGATCCCATGGTCCAAGTTCATTCTTATTTCTTTCATTGTGAGTCATTCTCGTATGATCTCTTACCTATATATATATATATATGTATTAAAAAAAAATATGTTTGTTTAAATTAGAAGTGATAAAAGTTTCAAACATACATAACTAGACAAGTTCTCTCTATCTTCTTTTTTTTATTGAGAAAAGTTTTCTCTCTCCATTATTCTACCCCGGCCAACATTAATAAATAAATAAAAGTAAATTAAAAACACTCTCATCTCCCTCCTATAAAAGAGCAAGTTTTGGGCTTAGGGTTATCCCTAGAGAAAATAATATATGTACACACCAAAGGCCTTCTCAATTCTTTCTCTTACACATAGATTAATTGATAGATATATATACATATAGAGAGAAAGAGAGGGAGAAGGAGAGATTTAGGGAGATGATGGAAGTGAAAGAGAAGATGCAAGGTGTTTTTGTGGGGAATGTTGGCTGGCTCGACGCTAAACCACAGTTTTTTTCCGCTGTTAAATTAATTAATTGTTATTAATTTTTTAACAGAAAAGAAAAGAAAAAACTGTGATGGCTTCGGACCAGGCTTCATTCCTCTCAAACCCCTTTCATCAAATCTTATATAATTTGTTATTTTATTTTCCATTTTAGGGTTTCTGTAAATTTTGCTTTTCTTCAACAGTTTTTTACATTTAAAAAAAAAAAAAGATGAGACTTGTTCTTGATCTATGCTGACAATTGATGACGTGGATATTCTTATGGTATACCAATTGACTTGTTATTCTTTCTTCTTTTTTCTGCTTCTTCTTTTTTGGAATAATTGTATTAGCATTTATTTGGTCAAAATCAAAATTACTACTGCTAATTAATTCAGACACAGATTGTGTCTGTTGTGTGTGTGTGTTTTTTTATTATTATTAATTTTAAGCATGAAAATCAGTGTGTTAATTTTGTTTGTGTTCCAGGGTTACAGGTAAAGGTGTAGTAAAAAAGTGTCTGGGTAGGGTTGAATGATAAACAAGATAGATACCTAAAATCCTTTTTACCTTTTAATTGTTATTTTTACCTTTCAGTTAGTTGACTTTTTATTATATTTACATTTTTTCCTTTCAACTTTCAGCTTTTTCTCTCTCACACAGACAACACACAGTGAAATACGCACAGAGCGGGACACCCAGAAAACACGGACGGCAATTATCAGCATACAAACAACTCATCTATGAGAATCCGGATTTGATGTTTTGTTTGTTTGGATTCAAATGCATAATACATTGTTGTTGTTGTTGTTATTATTATATTATTATTATTATTATATGATTTATTGATTATATGAATTTATGTTAGTACTATGTACTTTCGGTGTGAGAAATATTGTATCAGTTGACAAGACAAACTTTCATGGAAGTCGATGCCTGCATTTAACCAATTTTATGTATTTGCTATTTTGCTTACTACTTTTGAAAATCTAAAGCCAACAATTATTTAAGTTGCTAATCCTTTTCACGGACAAATATTCGAGTAAATCTTGGGCTAATTCGTTTTTTATGCAAAAAACAGATCTATATATATACAAAGGCTTGATATTTACTTCAAATATATTATGTGTAATTTTTTACTAAACACTTTTAGTTATTAAAAGAGAAATTTTTGTATAATTTTTTTTTCTTTTGTTCTTTTTAACATTGTATATTTTCTTCAACATAATCTTTACTGAAAATAAAGAAAATATTTATTTATAATTATAATGGTTATATTAAGATGACTTAAATTGAGTTATAAATTGTTCAACAATGTACAAAATAATAATTATAACAAATGAGTATGTATAAAAATAATTATTATAATAGTAAAGTTAATTATATAATAAATAAATTTAAAAAAATAATAATTTCTAGCGACCGGCGTGGACTGCACGTTGGTGACCCGCAACCGATCGACTCCAGCCCAGTGACCCTCAGTCCAGCCTCCAGCCACCACCACCTGGTCGCTCGCCGAAGCTCCAAGAGCCTCCACCGCCGATGCAACTGTCCATAGAGCACACACAGCCAGGCTGCAAGCCTGCCTCTGCATTGAAATCACTGGACAGAACGTTACTAAAATGGCCGAAGAGAATGACGCTGAAATCGCCGGAGAGAACGAACAATTTCATTAGAAAATGTCGTTCGTTCAGTCCACAAGCAGTGGCCCGTTCAGTCACTCGTCGACATCCTATACGCGACCGCAACTGCTCGCCTACATCTTACGTCACCTTTGGCAGCAATCGCGTCCAATCGGCAAACAGTGGCCATGTCACCTTCGGCCATGTTGACATCCTACGAGTAGTGTCCATGTCGTCTCCGGCTAGCAGTCGCATTCGCATCTTTGCCTTCGCCGCCTCCACGACCTACTACAGGCTTCCACGCCGTAGTCGAGTAGGCTGGAAAGCCCCAAAATCTGATTTGCAGATTGGGCCTCCTGTTGAGAATTAGACAAATTTCAGGGATCTAGTTGTAATTTCTGACGCTTATAAGTTACTGTACTTATATCCTTGAGTTCAATTTATAATTTATTTATAATTTGAATCATTACAATATAGACCTTGAGGTGTTATATTATAAAATTAATGCACATTTAGTTTATTTCTTGTACATATTTAGATAATAACACAACGCATATTTTAGTTATAAATAATGCATACTTAATTTAAAATAATAAATAAATATTTAGTTGCATATTTGTTATATTCAAATTAATATATATACATATATGATGCATATTTAGTTCATTAACGATGCATATTTAGTTAATGCAGAATGCATATTTAGTTTATCCATAGTGCATATTTCTTATATTTAAATTAAATATATACATGATGCATATGTAGTAAATTTATGATGCATATTTAGTTCATACAAGATGCATACTTAGTTCATCCATAGTGCATATTTCTTATATTTAAATTAAATATATACATGATACATATTTAGTTCATACGAATTGCATATTTAGTTCATTCATAGTTCATATTTTTATATTTAAATTAAATATATATCTGATGCATATTTAGTTAATTGGTGATGCATATTTAGTTCATTGATGATACATATTTAGTTCATCCGAAATGTATATTTGTTGTATTTAAATTAAATATATAATGATGCATATTTAGTTCATTCATAATTCATATTTTGTTCATACAAGATGCATGTTTAGTTCATTCATAGTGCATACTTGTTATATTTTAATAAAATATATACATGATGCATATTTAGATCATAAATTGTACGTACTTGATATTGTTGGTGCATAGTTGGTTCATAAAAGATTACATATTCAATTCATACAGCCAAATGCATATTTAGTTCATATCAAATGCATACAACTAAGTGTATATTTACTTCACACATAATGCATACCAAGGTCAGCAGGTCAACGCCGAAAGTCCAAGGGTCTCGCTGTAATCAATGGTCAATGCTGAAGTCAACGGTTTACGTCGGGTCAACGATGATAAATGGTCAAAATAATATTAAAATAAAAAAATAAAAAATAATTATTTAAATAAAGAGTTAAATCTTGACCACACATCTTGATACCTATCTAATGGCTAGGATTGAGTCTTACATACTCATTTTAAGAATGTGTCCTCATTGTAACCAATCCCTATATATATACTATATTTCAAAAGAGTTATTTTCTACAGAAATAAATTTTTCTATCTAAATATACTATATATTTTGGGGCGTGTTATTTATATAAAAAAAAAATAAAAAATCTGTGGCCAAAAATAAATAAAAAAAAAAAGTGGTGGAAATCAATCAAAGAAACGGATTTTCAAAATCCGTGTTT
>BKCP01001114.1:981872-1012865 GCA_008636005.1 Striga asiatica
AACCTGCAGATTTTTCGCAGACACATTCAGTTAAAGACGGTACGTAGTTGTGAGTTCACTCTGTATATATATATTAACAAAAGAAAACAAAAACGTCAAAGAGGACGATAACTATTAAAAACAGGGGTCCCCTCAAATAATAACAACAATAAATAATAATAACAACAATAATGGCAATATAAAACATGAACCAATTTTCCAAATGGCCAATACATACTAAATATAAATCTTGTGCAGTTATATCACACACTGAGTGTCGTGTTTTGTGTCTGTACAAATATAATAAGATATGGTAGAAAATTTGGATGTAATGGATAGAAGTGTAATGCCTAATCTATACTTATATAATAAGGTGTACCATTTACGAAATTTAGTAAGTTGAAAAGTCAATGCAATAAATGCATTACTATTTTGAGCAACATAATATAATATCATATCTATACTTATATAAAAAGAGATTCTATTTACTACATTTACTATCCAGAAAAGTCAACTGCATTAAATGTCATTACTATTTTGGTATTATAATATTTTGTTTATTGAATTGATTTATTTATTTGTTTTATTTTAAGAAGGTAAGTATAATAAAAAGATTTTAATAATAAAAAAATTAAATACCAAATAAAAATGTACACTTTGACTTATTTGATTATATTTGGTATTTGATTTTAGTATATACATTAAATACTTACTAAAGTATTTATTTGTTTTATTTGTCAAAGTTCAGTATAGATTTGTTTATATTATCCAATCATAAAAAAATATTAAATCCATATTGTAAAAAAAAATCATATAATTTTATAACAATTATACTACACTATTTAACAATATTCCTTTTTTATTATATAATAAAATAATAATTAAATATTATATGGTGAACAACAATAAGTAAAAATTGTTACTTTCTCTTATATCAAGGGATAAATTTATATGCTAAAATTAAATTTTTATTAGTATAAATGTTTTAGTGAGATAATATATTAATTATTTTACAAGCTAGCCCTAACATGCTCATATTTAATGTTTTAAAAGATGTAGAAAAAAATTTATAATAACTCTATTGTTCTTAGACTTAAACGTTGATTAAAAGTGGTAAAAATTCCTAATTTTTTAGACTTAAACGTTGATTAACAACATAGATTGAGAGTCTATATTTAGTAAAATTCCTAATTGTAATAAAAAAAATTAATTTTTGCTATATTTTAGAATATCTTTAAATTTATTATAAAAAAAGGAAAAAAAAAACTACAATGAAAAAAGCAAGTCAGCTATATATCGATTTGTTGTACTCCTCAAATCACATTCACAATTTGGCTACAAGGAAAGGAAACTCATTGATTAAAATATTATTTTGTCAGTAGTCTTAATGTACAAGAGACTTTAAGACTCCACTTGAATATTATAAAACTTGTACTGAACATTGTACAATTTTCTTTTCTTGCGTATTATAAATTTTTATTGAATATTGCATGTTATAATATAATATTCTTTAAATAAATATATTCCGTGTTTCGCATAGATCACGTACTATATATATTCCGTACATTTTTCTTTATTCATGTATATAATTATAAGTCTAGATAAATAGTCTTAAAATTGTGCACCTCGTGCATTGCACGGGCTCTGTACTAGTTAGTAATTACAGAAGGTACTGAGAAAATGTGACTATTGCTAACAGTGAAGAGCATTAAATGTGTGTGCATTAAAGTCGTGTTTGGGGCATCTGAAAATTATTATCTATAAATATTATAGAAAACGCAACCCATCACATTGCATTAACTAATTAATGCCACTTTGGTGAGGATATGAAATAGCATTAAATTTACTGAACCCATGTTTGGGCACATCTCTATTCAATGACCAACCCCAAACCCAACAAACCAATACAAAGGAGGTAATCATTATCATTTTTATAAGAAAATGAATAGATTCTATCAATATAACTGTTTTTTTAATTGTTGTGTATAAAATTCATTAATTCAAATTATAATTATTAAAATTGGTTATCTCCTTAATGCAAAAGAAAAAAAAAACCTTATTTTTTTAAGTTAATTGTGGAAACAAATCCTGGCATTTTTCATTAATTAAATGTAATTATATATTTTAAACTATTAGATTTGGTGTGTATCGACATCTGGCTTGCTTGCTTACACGACCGAATTTGCTGTTCTTAAACCTTCAAAATAAGCTAAGAGGGGTTCTCAGTGTTAGAAATCCAACGATCAAGCCAGTTCACAAATGAAAAGGACGATGAACTATGTATGTAAATCTCTGTAAGTATGCATAGAATGATAATGTTGCAATGAACATTCCTCGCCCTTTTATATAGGGGTGCATTACCTTGTTGTCCAAGTCTGCCAGGATGAGCTGCTCGAACTTCCTGTTCGTACTTCTCGAACTGCCCAATTTTGTTAGGCCACGTGGACCTATTCACGTGTGGTTCTTATCTTAATGATATTCTTCCTTATCCATTATTAGGTTGTATTACTAGACGGTCTAATCATGCGACTGGCCCAATTCACCTCGAGGTGGAGTACTGCTTGTGCAATCTCGCATGCTCTGCTTTTCTGGTAGATCCGTCGACCAGTCATGTCTTCAGGTCGAGTTTCTACCAGGCCCTTTGAGTGTCCTAGCTCGATTTGTCAGTGCTCTTTTCGATATGCGACATCTTCAGTGACATGAAGACTCTTCGATCTGTAGCTCCGTTCGACTAATCGGTTTGATCCTGTTCGGTTGGCTGGTTTATCGGGTCTATTCGACCCAGTACGGTATCAATATAGTATAGACGTTATACTAATAATTAATTATAAATTCATTCGAAAAGGTATAATGAAAATACACACTTATAAAAATAGTCTTTTTTAATTTGATTCATTGAATGTGATTCAATTGTGAAATAACAATTATATTGTAAATTCTTTCTTCAAATTATTTATTTTAAAATCAATATTAACTTTTTTCTTTCTAATTAAACATCCAGTTCATAGAGACCGCCTACTCCCACCTCGCATGATTGACAAAACCCTGACATTTTTCATTAATTGTGAGAATATGGTAAAAATATCTGATGTATATTCACAAAGAGGAGTACACATATATATAGATACATATATGGGCCTTAGCCTAAACCTAACTTATAGTACAATCTCAATATTTACATATTTAACACCCCCCCCTCAAACTCAAGGTGGTATCGTGGAGATCAACTTGAGTTTGCTAAGAAGTAAACAAAAGCGACCGGGAAGGAGAGACTTGGTGAAGACATCCGCTGGTTGATCTGTAGAGGAGACGGGAACAAGCTTCACAGTCCCATGTGCAACATGCTGTCGAATGAAGTGACAATCAATCTCAATATACTTGGTGCGCTTATGAAAGGTATCATTATGAGACATCTTTATAGCACTCTGACTATCACAATGTAAAGCAGTAGACGACGTCTGAGGAGCACCACGATCAGTAAGTAGTCGACGTAACCATAATAGCTCGGAGGTGGAGTCAGCAAGAGCACGGTACTCAGACTCAGCACTCGATCTGGAGACTAAGGTTTGCTTCTTATTACGCCAAGAGACGAGTGAATCGCCCAGAAAGAAGCAGTACCCAGTAATGGAATGACGATCAGTAGGATCTCCAGCCCAATTTGCATCAGAATAGCCGCTAAGTGTCAAGGAACGGGCAGAGAAGTGTAAACCATGCAATAGAGTGCCTTTCACATAGCGAAGAATGTGCAACACGGCTGAATGATGCGTGGTTCTCGGAGCAGCCATAAACTGACTCACAATATGAACAACATGAGCTATATCAGGCCGAGTGACAGTCAAATATATCAAACTCCCAACAAGCTGGCGATATAACGTAGGATCCACAAGAAGAGAGCCATCTAGTGGAGTAAGACAAACATCATAATCAAGAGGTGTGGAAGTTGTCTGACAATCTGTGAGACCGGCCCGAGTAAGAAGATCAGAGGCATACTTAGCTTGAGACAAATAAAAGCCATCAGAGGAATCAGAAATCTCAAGACCCAAAAAATAGCAAAGCTGGCCCAAACTCTTCATCTCAAAATGTTGACGAACATAGATCCTGTAAATCGGAAATACCAGTAACATAGAGAAGCAAAATAATAATCCCAGAAGAGGAGCACCGAAGAAACAAAGCGGAATCGTGATCACTCGTAGTGAAACCAAACTGAAACAATGAAGAACTGAACGTGGCATACCAGGCACGAGGAGCTTGTTTCAAACCATATAAAGCTCGACGTAGACGCCAAACCTTTCCCGAGGACAAGGACCCCGGAGGTGGAGTCATGTAAACCTCCTCAGATAAGGCACCATGCAAGAAAGCATTCTTGACATCTAACTGCAGAAGAGACCATCGACGAACAGCAGCAACAGAAAGTAAACACCGAACAGTAGTAAGACGAGCAACCGGTGCAAAGGTCTCTTCATAATCGATGCCGTACTCCTGTGAGTACCCCTTAGCAACTAGACGAGCTTTGTAGCGCTCAATAGAACCATATGAATTTGTCTTGATCTTATAAACCCATTTGCATCCGATAGGTTTCTTTGCAGCAGGTAGATTCACCAAATCCCAAGTATAAGTCTTCTCTAACACCTGCAACTCATCAGCTATAGCTTGTTGCCACAATGGATGAGCACTCGCCTCACGAAAAGAGCTAGGCTCATGGTGAGATAGTATGGCCGAATAACAATGATAGTCAAGTAAGTGAGAAGGGGGACGACTTACACGAGTTGATCGTCGGTGATCAATGGTAGGTGAAGGGACAGAATCAAAAGAGGACTCAACAGGGAGCGTCAGTTCAGGATGCGCAGGTGGAGCCACTTCAGAAGACGGAGGCATGACAGGCGTGTCAATGAGCTGTGAGTCAGGACAAGTATCTGGAAAGATATCCGAAGTAATGGACATGAAGAAAGGGGATGACGAATCAAACGGAATGTGAAATTTAAACAAAGAAGAAAAAGTAGTATGCTCCCAAAAGGTAACTTGACGTGAAATACGCAACCGATTAGCAATAGGATCCCAACGCCTAAACCCTTTGTGTTCTACCCCATAACCCAAAAAACAAAACAAACGAGCTCGAGGTTCTAACTTGGTCCGCTCATGGGATGGGAGAAGAACAAAGCAAACACAACCAAAAGGCGTAACTGAGTATAATCAGGCGACTGACTGTGCAACCGTTCAAAAGGACTGATATCTCGAAGAACTGATGAGGGTAACCGATTGATAGTATAAATAGCAGTCAAGGCTGCCTCACCCCAAAAACGATCAAGACACTTAGCAGAAAGGAGAAGAGCACGAACAGTATCAAGAATGTGACGATGCTTACGTTCAGCTCGTCCATTTTGTTGAGAAGTATAAGGACAAGAACGATGAACTACTGTGCCCTGATCAGAAAGAAAGTTTAAAAAGGTAGAATCCTTGTACTCAAGGGCATTGTCAGTACGCAAGACCTTTATAGGGTAAGAAAATTGTGTGTGAATCATTCTAGCAAATTGAATATATATAGTGGGCAACTCAGAACGATTTTTGAGAAAATAGATCCAGGTAAAACGAGAAAAATCATCAACAAAAATAACAAAGTACCGAAAACCATTCATAGAAGCAACCGGAGAAGGACCCCAAATATCAGAATGTACCAAACCAAAAGGTCTATCAGCAGTTGACAAATTCTCAGAAAAAGAAAGAGTCGAGTGTTTCCCAAGCTTACAATGAAGACAACTAAAAGACTCAAAATGACCTGGACCTAAAAGACCTTTATGATATAATGAACGAACTTTATTTGAAGACGCATGCCCAAAATGAAGATGCCATTGAAAACTGGACTGATTATCGGTGACAGGAGCAGAAAATGAGGAAGAACGAGGGATATGAAGAGACTCAAGCTCAAATAACCAGCCCATCTTGCGACGCGTCCCAAGAAGTCGACCCGTCTGTGTATCCTGAACCTGAACACCAGAAGATGAAAATAGAACATTAAGACCTCGTTCAACCAATTGACCAACAGAAATAAGATTCAAGGCCAAATAAGGAATGCAGTATGTGTCAGGAAGATGTAAAGAAGGGGAAGAAACCAGACCAGTGTGAGTAATATTCATACGGGTACCATTTGCAGTATGTATAGGGGGTAAAGAAGTGATGGAAGACGAGGAAAACAAAAATTGTGGACTAGAGGTCATGTGATTGCAACAGCCAAAATCAAAGTACCAATGAGGGTTACCTGCGGTAGCAGACATAGCAGAATTGGAATGGATAGCCTGTTTGAGAATAGTTTCTATGTCTTGAAGAGAATAAGACGAGTGCTGAGGCTCATTAGTGACAGCTGCTGTAACCGAAGAAGAAGGGGTCGATGAAGAAGACCCACGAGACCCTCGAGATCGAGAAAATGAACCTCCCGAACGTTGTGACTTCGCTGGACAATTTGGAGCAATATGCCCCAGAGCATGATAGATATGGCACTCCACCTTAGAATAAGTGGAAAAATAGTGACTAGAACTCCTGCAAAGCCGACAATAAACACGGGCTGGTGATTGAGGCTGATGCGACGGAGCGGAAGCGGAAGTAGGCACAGCTAATGCAGACTCAAGTTGTGGTGTCCTAGCCAACTGAAGACGAGTTTCCTCCAAAGTGATCTCTTGAATAGCAGCATCAAGAGTAGGCAGTGGATGACGGTGTAAGAGAGAAGTACGAACAGCCTCATACTCAGGACGTAGAGACATCAAAATCTGGATAAGATCAAGGTGATCCGGACTAATCTCAGCCTGTCGGAGACGATACCGGATAGGCTGAACTTGTGCAAGAAACTCATTGACAGATTGACCCGGTTGCTGCTTGTTGGAATGCAAGGTGCTCCAAAGCTGAGAATAGTGAGCCAAGCCTGTAGTATGAAATCGAGCAGCCAAAAAATTCCAAGCCTCCTTTGCACTGTCAAACGGGGCAAGCTGCACCTGAATAGTAGGGACTGAAGTATTACGTAACCAAGTAAGAATCTGATGGTTCTTACTATCCCGATCCTCTAACTTATCGACGTAAGTTGTAAGAACCTGTGGTGTGGGGTTGGTATCCCCAGAAACAGACGAATGTACAGGTGACAACACATCACCAGTCACAATCCGCCACAATTTTCTCCCAATTAAAAAACTCTTCATAGACTGTGCCCAAAGACTATAATGGTCTCCTGATAAGACAACACTAATAGGAGAATGCAAATCCATACGATCCATATCCAAAAGGCAGATCAACACAATAACACGAAACAGATGAAAATATAGGTAGAAATCGGATCACGAAACCGTCAAAATAGTACAAAAATAGAGGAAATGAAAAAGGTCACGAAAACTAAAACCGACCGCACCAAGACGTAGCCGACGACGAGACGAGTTGACGCCTGAAAAACGGGAGAAATCGGAGATCGGAGTGGACCTCACGCGCCGGCAAAAGCTGCCGGCGCCGTCGCAAAGAATAGGCGCGTGTGGGGCCCATGCGCCGCCGATCGGCCTGAAATTTTCAGCGATTGGTCGCCGTTGGACGCCGGAGAAGATGGTCAGGGCGGTGAGAGTCAATGATGGCCGGAGATGAACGGGAAAACGAAAACCCACAAGTGAATATATATAACCCTAGTCTGATACCATGTGAGAATGTGGGAAAAATATCTGATGTATATTCACAAAGAGAAGTACACATATATATAGATACATATATGGGCCTTAGCCTAAACCTAACTTATAGTACAATCTCAATATTTACATATTTAACATTAATTAAGTGTAATCATATATTTTAAATTATTATATTATATAATATTTATTACTAATAATTAATTAAATTTTCATACTATGTATACTGAAAATACATACTTATAAAATGTTATATTGCAAACTATTTCTTCAAATTATTTATTTTAAAATCAATATTAGCATTTTTATTTTTTTTTTGCATTTCATGTAGCGACTTTTTTTTAAATAAGAATTAAATAATTAGTTTAATGACATAGAAAATTCCTTAAAATCGTGAACCCAATAATGACAAAATTATTTTTTTTTTGGCTAATTGATTGATCACGATCCCTTAAAATTACATAAATTACAGTTTTCATCACATTATATGCATTTAATAAAATGATTCATATGAAAGTAAAATAGTTTATTTTAATATGTTCATTTTTATTAATGATATAATTATAAAATGTGATATACCTATTATATAAGTTATGCATGATTTTAAATATTATATTCATGTAACTTATAATATTTTGTTTGTATTTGTGTAGGTGCAAGATTGAATATATACCGACAATTCCCTTCAACCTTGAGAATTCTGATTAAAACAATAAAGCAGTCGTCTATTAAAATTTACAAGAATCTCATACATAATTACAGTATGGAGATAAAAAGAAAATTTTAAGTGAAATTTAGAAATTCACGAAAATAAATTTATATTTTATACCGTTTGTTGTAGAAAACCAACACTTCGCTGTTAAAAATAACAAATAGAAAATAGCCTACTCTTCAAGTGGAATTCCAAATGCTACGTAGTATTTGGAATTTAAATGGAACACTATTGTAGTAGTCGTATTTCTCAACTTCACATGAATTAGGAATATATTTACTTTGCATTCTACGATTCAATAGCATACTATTTTTATATCAATATCCCAAAAATGCAATGAAAAGATATTCCAATAAATTTTTTTAACAATATACCAATATTATAAGTTCCATTAAAAATTTTTGTAAATCAACCATAAAACCTTCCCTTAGAATTAGATTTTTCTTTCAATTCTATTTGAAATTTCATAACTCCAACAACACATTTATGTTTATTATTATATGAATTTATATTGTAATATGCAATATTATTTGTTATCATTTTTTCAGCCAAAATTATCAATCATGGGAAAAACTAATGTTGGGTTGTCAAAATCCATACAGAAAATCAATTTGACGGAACACTTATATTGTAATTGCCATCTAAACGTTCCAATCGAAATTATCACAGTGAAATGTCAAATAAAATTACTTTTGAAATTATGTTGGAATATACTTAGACAGATAAATTTCTAATAGGAAAAGTCACATCAAATATGTACATAACCATAACAATACTCGGTTCAAAAAAATAAAAATTATTACAAATTATTACAAATTATTACAAATTATTCTGAAATTATTCTGAAACAAAAATCAAGTCAAAGTGAAGTTAATTATATAAATAAAAATTGGAGGAGTATAACACCTCTATAAATTCTCCGGACAACTGGACAAGATCTGGAGTATGACGACAAATAAAAAACTCCAATAAAGAAAAAACACTTTGCTATTTGCTAAATGAAAGCATATAGTGTAGCATAGGGAAAAGAGAATGCTTTGACCAGCATGAGGTAGATTGAAATTTTCTCGAGCTTCAATAATAAAAATTAAAAATAGTAACGTAAGATTCCAATTCTCTTAAATAAGTTGGACACTACTAACTATTTCACATGTACATAAAAGCCGAAATATTTGTTGTCTGTCACATTGTACAGTTTAGANNNAAGGAAAGAATTGATTTAAATAATTGATGCAGGTTTTAGTTTGGTGAGGGCAGTTAATGTGGGCATCAATAATAAGTCAGTGATTGCAAAACTTGTTGTGCGTGCAGTCTTGTCAGTTACTTGACAGAATCCAATGCCAAAAGGAGGATCAGTAGCCCAAATTCAAATGTGTTTTGAAAAAATAGATTACTTGTACGCTTTATTAATTTGCTCTTAGTAACAACAAATTATGCTCGACGAAAAAGAAAATTATGTTGGAATCTCAAGCGAAAAGGGAAAAAATAAAAAATAAAAATGAAAAGCTTGCAAGGAAATATAGATATAGGACTTGTAGGGTTACATTTCACGTCTTTTTTAGTTTTTAATGTTAATGAGAAGTTGTCAAGGGTGTGATTGGATATGGATTTGACTGGTTTTTTATTTTCAATCATAGTTAATTTTAAAAAAATATAATATGATTAGTTGTTAGTGAGAATTCAAATTTTAATTAAAGTATTATTTAAAATAAAATAATTAAAGTTTATTTGATGTAAAAGCAGGAGAAAACTGATTGAAAGTTATGATTGATTAAAACTAGTGTGTAACTCGTGCGATGCACGAGCTGCATAAATTTAGAGAATGTATAAGTTGACATGCATTAAGATCGAAATAAATATAACAAATAAGAAAATTAATGAATCATAAAATGTTCGTCACGAAAAAAATCATGTATTATTAAAAACTTCTTTGTACACAACATTATGAGTTTGATTATTAGGTAACTCAGACATTATCACAAACTAATATCTTCAACCCCTTTCTATTAGTTACACGTGAAATATATGATTGGCCATGACTAAAACAGATTTCTTCAGGAAAAGCCCAACTTGCGATAAAGATTGTCTCTGGTTCTTATTTATGATCATGACATACGAAAACATAAGTGGGAACTGCTGTCACTGGAACTTAGATGGAATCCTAGTATCGGATGGAGTAATATTCATCCTAGGAATCAAGACCTTCTCGCCAACGTGATCTCCTGTCAATATCTTGCATTCGAGAATATGAGTATACAGTTTAGTCACAACCAATCGAGTCCCATTGCACAGACCCATAGAATGGTCCATATTGTGCAATAACATTATTGGAGTTCCTATCTTCAGGTACAACTCGCATGTACATTCTGATAATTCGAACAATCAACATAAGCCTTTTGGTCCTATTAACCTGGCTAATGGGTCCAAATGGTTGGTCCATTATGTTGTTGAAAATGCAAGATTTCTTTTNTTTGATATCACACCTTTTGAATAAATTATAATCTTAAAACAAAATTAGAGTCCCCAAAAAAAGAAACAATATAATCTATATTGATTGAAATACGTTTAATTTGCGAATTTCAGAAAAAAAAAAAAATTAAAAAAAATCTATGGTTGATTGTAAAATAAGTTTAATTTTAGAATTAAAAAAAATTGAATTCTTTTCAATGAATAGATTCCTTCATATAAGGGATTTCGTAGAAAGTTTAAACTTAAACATATTATAGCCAGTATGACCACCAAATATACTTTAACAAATAAATCTGATTCACTTTAAGATTTAGTATTTTAAAAGTCAATAAAATAGTTTAGAATTAAAATAAAACGCGGAACTATGATTACAAAATATCTTTAACAAATAAATCAGATTCTTTTTAAGATTTAGGATTCGTAAAATTTAATAATAATGTAATTAATTTACGCAATTAAACCATTGTCAATTTAAAAATATACACTAAATAATTTGATTCTATGTTTAAACAAAGAGAATGAAACTTTTCATCAATTTGTAATAAATGTTGTCGTGTTTAATTATTTGTTACAATTTTTTTATTCTTAGTAACAAATGGAAGTTGTCAATAAAAACAATTGTATCAGTCAATTTTCTGTAAAGAAAATGTTCTCGATTTTTTAGATTTAGTATTTTTGAAAGTAATAAAATCATTATTTTAGTCATTGATAAGTGCTGCATTGAAATCATTAAACCATTGTGAATTTAAATATGAATAAACAAATTTTTGGTATTTGTGATTTAAACAAAGAAAATGAATATTCTCATTTATTTATAATAAAATTATCTGTGTTTAAGTTGTAAGTATTTAATCAATTGTTAAAAGATGAAAGTTGCTAAAAAAAATAACTGTATTACCCAATTTTATGTACGATTAAAGTATTGGATTATCATTTAAAAAGTTAAAATTTATTTTTTGTTATAAAATAAAAAACAGAAAAATATTTAAATTATTATAAAATAAAACTACCAAATATTTAAACTATCCGTGTTTGTTAAAATAAAAAAAATAAAGAAGTGCCATTAATGTTTAATGTTTTTATCAGACTGAACGTGTTTAAAATAAGAAAATACATAATAAAATTCAGAATTCAATATATTCAACGACATTTTGTAACAACATCGAGTATATTAGCAATAAAAATTATAATAAAATTCCAATTCTTTAAACGACATTTCATAATAACATTCAATAGATTTATCTATTGAAAAAAGCAAAGTAATTTATTAGTAATATAAAGGACATCGTTATCACCAAATCCTAAGAATGATGTGCAAAAATTTCATAGTAAATTATCAAAAAACAAAAAATATCTCTAGTGCCCTCATTAGTCGTTACGGGAAAATCCTGTCATATTTCTTTATGTCAGTCCTTCTATGAATTACAATCTTCCATCTGTGGTTTGTTGAATTGTTCATCCTAGTATTGCTTTCAACATCATAGTTGCGGAGTATATGCCTCGCCTACTTTAATTAAATCTCAAAATCCCACAATATTCGCACAACGTACAATGCCAGTTATGAATGTACCCTACAATACAAACTTATAAAAATTAAATTAAATAATGTTCATATTTACGTAATTTTTATATAAATATTCAAAATAATAGCTCTTGGTCGTGAAAGATGATATCCAAAAAGTTCCTGCACGCCATGTCGAATTGCTTCTCAATAACTTGGACGGCTCTCAATTTCAAATAAGGTTTGTTGTTGCGACTCACTATCTCAAGTGTACCCAGTTTGGTGCCATTTTTTTTCCTTTGTATTTCGCCACACAAAGAATTGGAAAACCTTTAGAATAATGGATATATATAGAGAATGCTTATAGTTTTCAATTTTAAAGAATTGGAAAACATTTAGGATAATGGATATATATAGGATGCTTATAATTTTCAATTTTATACGTGATATGTGCTGAAGAGCATATTTGAAGGAATAATGTGCTATATATAACGGATTTTGTTTCTTCAATATATCCAAATTTATATTGCGATCCTCATTTTGAAATTTTGAATTTCAATATAGATCCGTGCAAAACATCTCTTAATAAATAAATTAGATTTACTTTAAAATAAATCAAATTTGAAATGTCGGATTTTGATTTTTTAATATAAATAAGTGCTGCATAATATTTAACTAGTGTGTACCCCGTGCGATGCACGGGAACAGTATTAAATTAATAATATTATAAATAGATCTCGAGTTTGAGTCACTGACGGAAGTGGAAACTACTATTGATCCTATTTAAAAAGAGAAAGAAAAAAAATAATTATAAAGTAAAGAGGAGGATAAACAATACTTAATAATTATAAATTAAAGATTCGGGGTCAAACAATGTAAAATTATTTTGTATAAGAAAATATGAAATTTACATTATTTTGTATAAGAGAATATAAAATTTGCATGTTTAATATTAAAACACCTAAAGTATTATATTAGTATATATGTAAAAGTATTCAAAATTTTCTATATTATTTTTGAAAAATGTGAAGTCATCTACAACTTTTCTAAACAATTTTAGAAGGAAAACATATCTAAGAACATTTGAATTTAACATAGTGTAAAAAAGATTTTTCTAGACTATTTTGTAAAGAAAATATGTCTATATTTAAATTTAATATGTGTATATGTACATATATATATGCGTATGTTCTGTATAGCGTATGTTCTGTATAGTTTTGTAGAGATAATAATTCAACACGTGTATTTGTTTTAGGAAATGAATAACAAACTTAATATCAGTTTTGAATAATGATAAGGTGTATGAAATATCTTCTCCTTATAATAAGATTTTGTTTTTGAATCTTAAAATTATACCATATATGTTCTCTTTATAATACGATTTTATTTTCTTCAATTTATGGGTAAAAAAATATGTTTAAAAGGGTTATGTGATAAGGATGCTCGTGTGAAATGGGATTATTATGGGATAACATGCCCTAGGCGTGTGAATTGGGGTTATTTTACGATAATTAAATCGGTATAATTAATGAGTTTAAAAGACATGTGAAAAGGACATAAATGCTGAGCGTGTGAAATGGACATAAGAGTTACCGATTTTGGAAAGTAATAAATGACTTTGACCATTAATTAAGTTACTAATTTTGATAAATGTTAATTCTTATTATATAAGTATAGATGATATACTATTCTTATTTTGTGCAGGTTTCAAATGGCAATTCCGTGGTATCCGTGTTATAAAATAACATCCAAATATTAATTTGTGGATTCAAAATGTTTAATGCTATAGGATTCCGTGGTAATTATGTGGTATCCGTGGCAATTCCAAATATTTAATGCTATAGGATTCTTAATTTATTTCAAAAAATATTAAAAAAAAGGACTTTTTAAAATTTCAAACTGCATTAACGGGATAAGGCCCTTTTTTGTGGTTGTACAATGTTGTGTGTGAAAAGGAGGTGTGAAAAGGAGTGTGTGAAAAGGGATAACAGTGTAATTAATGTGTTATTAATGCAGTGTGAAAAGGAATTAAAACCTGCCATCTACGGAAAAGAATTAATGCAGACATGCGTTTGACCATAAATTGACCTACTATTTTTTGATAAATGTTAATTCTTATTATATATATATATATATATAGATTATGTGAGTAAATGAACAGAGAATTAAAGTTGATGTGATGTGTAAAAATGACTGGTTGATATAATTATTTATATTGATAATATTGAAGATAGTATGATTGAGTTAAAGTTAGTTAAATTTGAGTTTTGATTGATTTTAATTGGTTGAGTTTATAACCCCTAATACACTAATACAATGAGTGCATGGTGTGTAAATAATCTCAACCCGATCCGACTTCATTTGAGCCATCTTTAAATCGGTGAAATGACCTGTAAACCAACAGCGGGGTTCAGGGNATTACTATTACTAGTCCATATGATCCCAATTAATAAACTTAATATAACAAACTAAAAGGCATTTAACATAATCATTAAACAAATGAAAAGAGTACGAAAAGAGACACACACGAACGAATACATACTACATAGTGAAGGAAAAATGAAGGGAAGAGAGGGAAAAATGATGAAGTCTTTGTCAATTTTCGATTATCACCTGCAACAGCAACAAAGTAATACAAGAGTAAGGATGTGATATTGATGTACTCTAATTTGTTGTGCCTGTTCTTATTTTAATGCTCAATACTTAATTAGTTGGCTAACTGAATTAATAAATTTATTAAAGGGCTAATCAAGATTAGTTTGTTGGTTTCATCTCAGTATGTGTTCTTATACATATATCTTTTATTATTGAATTTACACAATTGCCAGGCTCATGATTAAAATTGTATTCAAGCACGCATACAATTTTAGAAGAATGCTATAGATTCTAGATACGCTTTATCTTGTGTCACGAATATGCAAGCTTTTCTCTGTTTTCGCTTAATGTAAGCTCGATAGATGTGAATTGTGATGATGATAAGTATTTATATCTTATTTACATTGGTAATAGTCAAATAGCATGTTTACTTGCTTTGACCTTTGCGGTAGTCCAGTTCGTAATGCACCAAAAAAATGAATTTGCATCATTATCTAGTTGATTTATTCTGTGTCATGATTGATTTGTAACTACAAGAGTTACATGACTGTTTCTCCCAGGTTAGTACGGAGTTGCTGCTTTTCATAGTTTGTTTATCTTCACGAGATTCTTTTTTTGCTTTCGACAAAGGAAATTAGTCAAGATGGTTGGGTTTCATCCTCAAGACTTCTCATTCTTGAGGATCAAGAACTATATTGATATGAGCTTCAACAATTTATTTAAAGAGTTGAAAGGACTCGGTGGACTTGCAGAGAAGCTGGTGTAGACAAAGAAGCACAAAGTGTTTCCTTTGGTTTACAAGCTTTTAACTTTGGTATTGGTCTTACCGGTTGCAACAGCTAGCGTGGAACGAGTATTTTCCGCAATGAATATTATTAAGGATAGATGAGTAATCGAATGAGTGGTGATTGGTTAAATGGTAAACTACTAGTTTATGTATAAGAGGAAACCTTCTTGAAAATTGATAATAATGTTATTGTATAGCGATATCATGCCATGAAAACTCGTAAAGAATGACTATGTAGGTATATTTTTGTATTTCCACTTTTCGTATAAGATTTTATATTTTTTTATTAAATAATTAGGCCCTCCCTCATTATATTTCCTCCCCTGGCGGGGTTGTCCCGGCGTAGTATCTCCGATGCTCAACTCAATATTCGGAAGATGTATGTAATGTAGGCCAAAATTTTAAATTGTTTATTAATTTGGTCAAAATCCAATTTTTCACCCTATCATCGACCACTTTCAAACTGGATCCAATAATTTAACAATTTAATCCATTTCCGTGCCTTTTTATCCGCACTCTGGATAAAATTATGAATTGACATTTTTAAATCTGACATGACGAGGTTGTTATTTATGTGGCGGGATTAGAAAATGTTGACTTCGAAATCAAATGATCCACATCAGCTCCAAGCCTTAGTTGCAATTAACTAAAACTTTTGAAAATTCAAAATAATCCATAGAACTAATTACATTTTCAAATATGAGCCGATACAATCTCAACTCCTATTTCAACTCACCTTCATCCATCCGCCTTCGCTGCCCACCATCGTCGTCTGCCGCCCACTGTCGCCGTTCGCCGGTCGATCACCTCCGATTGAAATTTTTTTTTTATATAATCTTGAAGCTCTTCTCGTCCTCATTTACCTCCTAAAATTTCTGGCGAAATTCCAGCCGTAAGGCCATCAATTGCTCTGATGTAAAATAAAACCATTATCTTAATTAATTAAATATTTCATAATTATGATAAAAAAGTTTATCCATTCGTATTATTAATATTATTTAGCAAATCTATATATTAATATAAAACAGTTTTATTATTTTTTAAATAGTAACTATTTCCCTAAAAAAATGTATTTACTATTTTGAGAAATTAATTTAGCAATTTATGGTATATTTTAAATAATCATTTATGGAAATTGCGGCTCATTATTTAAGAAAATAATTAAGTCATATAGAAACATATTTTTAAGATACCTTAATTACTCAAATTAATTTAACAATTTATGGTATATTTCAAATAATCACTTATCGTAAATTCATTTTTAAGATACCTTAATTACTCAAATTATGTGAATTGGCTGATTTACCTAAATATGGAAATTTCGGCTGCAATATCAATTATGTGATTTGGTAAAGAATTTCCAACTAAATTGTATAATTTATTATTTGATAAGTGTTTTATATTTTTCGTGTAATTCTTTTGTAAAATACATTTTTAATATACCTTAATTACGCAAATTGTGTAAATCCGACTAGTTTATTCAATCTGTAAATAATTACTATAATTATAGAAATATCGACGACAGTAATTAATTATGCAATTTGTAAAAAACTGTTCCAAAAAAATTGTGTTAATGACAACTTTTATTTAAATATTATTTAATAAATGTTATTCATTTTTTGTGTATTTAATTGCTCAAACCGTAAAAAATTACATTTTTAAGATACCCTAATTACGCAGATCATGTAAATTCGGTTGATTTATTTCATTATAATTTCTTATAAAACTATTTTAATATAATTGTGTTATTGGTAGCTTCTATTTAATTATTTTTTAATAACTATTTTTGGGTATTTTTTTATTTTATCTATAATAAATGTGTTGTACGTTGTGCAATTAATTTTGTGGTTAATCTGAATATCATTTTTTGTATTTTATCAATAAAGTATGAAATCGAATTATCTGGTATATTATATATTGATCCAATATATCCGCTTATGGTAATAAATGGTATCTCAATATCTTTTTTTTTTTCATATTGCTAAGCATTTTACTCGAATTAATAAAAAAAAAATCTGGATAATACTATAGTCGATTTTTCTTTGTAAATGTGCGTGGAACATATCAAATTATTTGGTGTGTGTGTATGTGTGTGTGTGTGTGTGAAGGTTTGTTTTTTACTTAAATCACATTGTAGTCAAATCGAATTTCTGAATATATTTTTTTAAAATGACACCTATTTTGAAATGAATATAATGTAACTTATTAAAAGTTATTTGTACCGTACGGGTCGTGTGCTAATTTAAATAGACATGTTTTATATAATATTGCACAATTTAAATTTCATATAACATGTTCAACAAATTAATATAGGTAAATTGTATTATATATTGATTTCATATTTCTAATTGTAAATATTATTTAATGATCTTTTATAATTTATGAATATTAATGAATAATTTTTACCCGTACATCGCACGAGATTCGTACTAGTTAACAGAAATAAATCTCTCATTTACCATCTCCTTCCCATTGATTTGGCCCAATGCCGAAGTTCGCAGGCCCAATATGACCCAAATTCACAGTTTCTGCTGTCCTGACGCACAAACACATTCACAATTCAAGTATTTCATTGTTGACAAATGTGAGCTACTCTGGCAAATTACTCATCTGGTTTTCATTTTCCTATCCCCATGGCTGTCTCACCGGTGCTAGCAAACTCATTTCAACCCGTTTGTTGTTCCCGCGCAACCCGACCCATAAAGAATTCAAAGCCCACCACTGCAACCAAGTTCGCGCCGCCGCCGCAAAGAGTCTCAGCTCCAATCTCTTCCAACATTGCTCAGAAATGCGGCGAAGCTTTAATCAAGCCCGCGAACGTTTCCAGGCGAACTTCGAAGGGTTTATCGGCCTCGAAGGAAGAGCGTGAATCCGCCATTGTTGATATTCAGAATTCTTCTGACCTGGCATCTGCTCTTTCTAGGTTAATTCTCGAGTCCCACCAGTTTTTATCTATTCCTATCCCGGATTTTTGTGTCTGTTTTACCGGTATCAAGTGCTTGTTCTTATCATTGATGTGGCTAGCATGGATTATGAATAGTTAAGTGTCCTGTAGCTAAAATCTTAACTGGATTTGAGTAGGGATTTTTACTTTTTGGTATTGATGGAGTGAGCACTCGGGCTGCCAATAGCATTTAGTAAAAAACAATTGTCGTGGGGAAAAAAATTAGATAGTTCCTTATTTCTCGCTCTATGAAATAGATTCTTCACTGATGCTATGACAACCTAGAAGATGAGAGCCACTTTTTCTACATTTTGCACACTGTCTCTTTGCCATGTTGAATATTTAAGATACAGTTTGTATATTGATTTGTACTTGATTGATGTTTTCCCCGCATCAATATCATTCGACATTCTTTGTTATTTCTTGATTATCTGTGCCTCGAACAGCTAGTTGTGTCATACTACGTGTGGCTGTGAGTAACTGCTATTGCATAGAACCTTCTATTCATATGGTTTACTAGGTTGAGTAATTTCTTGGAATGTGGACTTTGCTCCTCCTTGGTTTTTCTCATTTTTTTGGGATATGCAATTGTGAAAGAAAGAAACTCTCGGGTGCCATGCTTGGAATTTTGCCTCTGCACAGAAGTACTGGATAGCTTACCTCATTCTGCTTACAGATCAGGTGAACTTTTGAGAGCGTCAGAACTGAACGTGGTGTTGCGTCATTTCGGAAAGCTAAACAGATGGAATGATCTTTCTCAGGTTTCAGAACAACTAATTTATTTAACCTTGCAATTTTTTCAGTTTTGACAATGTGGTTGATGACATGTTTGATTTGATGATGTGAATGTGTAATCCCTGGAATAGTTCCTATGCATAGTATTTCTGTAGATGTGGCTGGATAATAGTACATGTAAGCGTCTTTTAGTGTTTGTTTATTGATATCTGTCGAGTATCCTTATCAAAATATTTTTAGTTGGAATCATTGTTGTCTTGATAAACCTTTTTGAATGGCTCACCTCAGAAATTCTATTTTCTTATTTAATCATTGCCTGAAACGAGTCTATTAATTTGGTAACAAAGAAAAATCATACTGGGGCAATTTTTTTGTCCTCTTTCCAGAAGACACTGTTTTTTCTTGCAATCCCACATTTAATCTTCGTCTCTTCCTCCTCTCCCCCCCGCGGCTCCCTCTCATTCTCACTCTCCTGAGTGAAGTAAGGACATTAATAGATAAAATCATCAACCTTCCATTGTAATACGTCGTCTGATATCTTTGCAGCTCTTTGATTGGATGCGGCAGCAAGACAAAATTAATTTTGCATCTTATAGCAGTTACATTAAGTTCATTGGATTGGAGTCTAATTCTTCGAAAGCCATGGAAATATACAATAGCATCAAAGATGATTCCGTAAAGACCAATGTCTCTGTCTGTAATTCTACTCTACATTGTCTAATAAAGAGTGGCAAGTTTGATGGCAGCCTTAAGCTATTTACTCAAATGAAGCAAGCTGGGTTGGTACCTGATATTGTAACTTACAGTACGGTATGCTATTCTAATTCTCTACAGGGCATGTTGCAAACCACGCACACTGAATTTTCACGTGCATTATTTGTTCTACTTTTTCTCACATGGATGTAGTTGCATTTGATATGCAGACACACACACTCATACACATCCTACAACACATAAATATTTGTTTCTAGATAAAAATTCATGGAAAAACATGATGCTTGATATTCGATAGGTAGTTAATCTGATTTCTGAATTAAGTTTATAGAAAACTGGCTATCGGAACCTTAATTTTATTTTTCTTATTCTTTGGAGAAAGAGTGCGGAAGGTTCAAATATCAAAGCTCTTCTAACGTGTTTATATGGTATGATATAATTCATAATAGTAATAACAGTCAAATGAAAGCAAAAGGAGTAAAGACAACATGTGTAAATAATTTTAGATTATAAGAACCATGAGCATGTTGCTCAAGTGGTATCTCTTACCTACGATAGAACATTCACCAGATTTCAACCGTATACCTTATGGTTTATTCGGTTCTTGCTATCCCCTCTGCTCCGTTTAACTATAAAAAAATAGATTATGAGAATGTAAAGTAGGATTCAACGAAATGTTTGCTAAAGAAATTGGTAAGTGCAATTTTATTAAGTCCAATATGAATACAACAATAGAGACTTGGTGTTCGAACCAAGTAACATAAGAGTAGGAATATGTGAACCTTGTACTTGGTTAATAACCTACTAAATCCATTATGCATCTCAAGCCATTAGTGCATGCAATTGCATTAGCATATTTTTTATTCAAATTATTAGAAATGAAAGTATTAGAAATAAAGTTGGAGTAGCGCCCATGGAGGAGAAAATGAGAAAATGACGATTAAGATAGTTTGGGCATGTTCGTAGGAGAAACTTCGAGGCTTTGGTGAGAAGGGTAGAAACATTAGAATTAAGAACGCAAATTTAAAAGGGGGAGGGGTAGACCTAAGAAAACTTGGAAGGAAACAATAAAAAATGATTTAAAGTATTTAAATTTGAATGAGAATATGTGTTTTGATCGAGCACGATGGTTACATGTGATCCATATAGCCGGCCCCACTTAGTGGGATTTTAACGGCTTGTTGATTGATTGATATTTTATTGTCAAAGCTTGAAATTTAATACTCTCATATCTTCAAACATCTCATCATACATTGGCTTATGTCCTTACCTTCATTGATAATTGTGTTTTGTTTCTAACTTTACCCCCCAAGGAGTACACTTTGTGATTAAAGGAAATTAAATAAAGGGATTTTTTTGTACCACCAAAGTGTTCGACTTTTATAGTTTGTCTCTTAAAATTTTAAAGTTGATAAATTCCATCCTAAAATATACGAATCGACAAATTGCCTCCTCACTGTCAAACCCTAAAAGGAAACAAAAAGTTTCTAACTCAATTAATGATGAAATTTTTGAGTCGAATTTCAAATTGGTTTAGGGCTTGTGAAACCCATAATAAGACTAAAGAAATGAGGTATGATTTGATTTTTCGATGATCAAGATTTTCGATTGAAATTTCATTCAAAAGCTACCAAGTCCTAATAAGGTAGGTCTTGTGAAAATCGAATGGTGCCATTTGGTTAGTAGTTAAAAAAAGCTAAATGTTTGTCAATTTGTTGGACTACCCTTTAGAGTTTAGAATTTGAATAATTTTTTAATATGATTTCATTAGAAAGTTCATCGTGCAAGTTTACAATCGAAAGTCGAATATCTTGATCATCTTCTATTCACCAAACCTTCTTTGTTGATTGATTACCTACGGGTCACTTATTCAAAATCAATAAGTCATTGTTCATTTTGTTCGGCTTATTGTGGACTCCAAAAGCCCTGAATCAATGTTGATGTTCGACTCAAAATTCATCGTTAATTGAATTTGAAACGTTTTGTTTCACTTTAGGGTTTGAAACTTGAGGAGACATTGTCAAATGCTTCAACTTTAAAACTTTAGAGGCAAAGGGTAAAAATCGAGTACTTTGGGGGATATAATATTTTTTCCCCTAAAATAAAATGTGAAAATGGTATTGGCATTAGGAATTGTGTGTATGTGACTACAGCAATGGATATGATAAAGATATTCCTTTTTTTTTTTTTAAAAAAAAAATGGCCTTATAAACTGGCTCTACAACATATACAAAAATTGCACTGACACGTCAATGGATTGGAATTCCTGGTCTCTGCTCATTAGAAGTGGCTCCATTTATAGGTTAATCTTTTGTGGTAAATAAAGGTATTCCTAGTTGCGTGCTCATACAGACACACACATTATATATAGACTTGTTTTCATATGGTCTCAAAGAATTGTGGATTTTATGCAATCTTAGCTACTTGCGGGGTGCACCAAAGTGAAAGGTGGTTATTCTAAGGCAATGGAATTGGTTCGCGAAATGAAGTCTAGGGGGTTGCACATGGATGTTGTAGTATATGGAACACTTATATCTGTTTGCGCTTCAAACAATCAATGTGAAGCAGCAGAGAAATACTTCAATCAGATGAAGAGTGAAGGTCATTCTCCAAATGTCTTCCACTACAGCTCCTTGCTAAATTCATATGCAGCTGATGGGAACTATAGAAAGGCTGATGAGTTGATTCAAGATATGAGATCTGCAGGCTTAACTTTAAACAAGGTGATCCATTCCTTCTTTTAATTAATCTAGTATATTGTCTCTATATACTTCTATTCAATGTTTGGACGTGGGGTTTTGGTACGAAACCTTAAAGGAAAATGTTGGATATAAACAAGTAAAACACATTGTATTGCTATTTCGAAGCTATCTTTATAATCTATCGTTAAGTATGTCTTTGGAGTTGCAAAACTATAGCAAATACTGTCTATTCAGTCCACTAGAGTGTTGATATTTCACTATTGCAGTTCTCCTTAATTATGACTATGCAGAATTCTCTCCTTAAATCTTCAAAATTATGTTCTTGTCCAACATTTTAAGAATGATAGAAAAAGTTACCATCCATGTGATGTATTATTATAATTGTTATAATTTCACTCTCATGATTGGAAGGAACTGATTCCACTGATGATCATAACATGAATGTATTGACTCAATTATTTTATTTTATGGGCATTTTCATAGGATAAAGTTATAATTCTCGTTCATTACAGGTTATTTTAACAACCCTGTTGAAGGTTTATGTTAAAAGTGGCTTGTTTGAGAAATCAAGAGAACTGTTGGATGAACTTCAAGCTCTAGGCTATGCACAAGATGAGGTGACCATTTATTGTGAATGTGTGTTTTGTTCTTTATATGTAATATGTTTGATGACTGTATCGATGCCTCATTTCTGTCCCTCTCATTATCTTTATATATATAATATTATATCCTCTCTGTGTGTGTGTGTGTGTGTGTGTATGTGTGTGTGTGTGTGTGTGTGTGATTGTCAATGTAAATGAACATGCTGCACACACACATATATATATGTATTATTTTTGAATTTATATATTCGTACATGCATTGTGCTATAGTATTCCACTTCATTATATTTGCCTTTTAGTTTGATTTAAATTTCATGCGCTAACTTATATCAGTGTATAAAAATGTAAAATAGTTGATGAAAATTTCTTTAACTTTTGCTTGTAACTGGCTTTGTGCTTGGTGCATGAATCTTGGTGGTCAAATTTTTGTACCCATCGAGTAAATGGGATAATTTGTGCCCTTTCACACAGTGTTTGTAGCTCTACTTGCTATATCACCATCTTATGTTCTCAGCAGATGCCGTACTGTTTACTGATGGATGGCCTTGGAAAGACTGGGAAACTCACAGAAGCCAAATCAATTTTTGATGAAATGAGGCAGAGAGAAGTGAAAAATGGTATGTGTAGTTTAAACGTCAACTGTTTTTGCTAGAATCCATCTGGAGATACGTCGCACGCATGCTACATAATGTAAAATTTAATCCTGTATCAAGGTGGTGTTATTTGTCATCAGTGCCTGTGAAAACTTTTTGTCTATATGCTTTAGGTTACATGAGATAATTTCATCTTGACTGATGTTTGATAACTTCCCAGTGTGATTAGAGATAGCAGTAGGGGGCAGACATAAAAACCTGTCACAATAGTTTGATTCTTTTGTTAACGAACACCATCCAGGAGTATTCAGAATGCACAAAACTCTGTGCCTGCAGGAGAGATTTCATTTTCACCTAATTCATTTGAACAGAATCCAATGTTATATACTTATTAATTATTTGGCTTTTTTTTTTTTTTTTTCNTTATAGTACTTTCTTGTCATGCTTATCACATTCTGTGCTCAAAATATGTGCAGATGGCTACTCCTACAGTATTATGATTTCAGCCCTCTGCCGTAATGGGCTCCTTGAAGAAGCAAAGCAATTGGCTTGTGAGTTTGAGACTAAGTACGGCAAGTATGATGTGGTCATTTTGAACTCGATGCTCTCTGCTTACTGTCGGTCTCGAGAAATGGAGAATGTAATGAGGATGATGAAGAAAATGGACGAGTCAGCCATTAGTCCTGATTGGAATACCTTTCACATGTTAATAAAGTATTTTTGCAAGGAGAAACTGTATTTACTTGCATATCGTACTATGGAGGACATGCACAGGAAAGGTCACCAGCCTGACGAGGTATGTAAAATATTCCAGATTTGTGCATGAAGGTTCACACTTGTCTTGTACTAATTGATCTTATGGTCTAAATGTGACATGTTAAACAAAGTCCAAATTCCTATATATACCTCATAGTACCTTTAGTCCATTTTTTTTTTTGGCGTACTTCTGTAGTTCTATATTTATATGGTTTAATCATGCAGGATTTGTCTTCTTCATTGATTAATCGTCTTGGTAAAAATGGTGCTCATTCAGAAGCATTTTCAGTGTACACTATGTTGAGATATGGCAAGAGAACAATAAGAAAAGCCCTTCATGAGAAGATTTTACATATCTTACTTGCAGGTGGACTTTTTAAAGATGCTTATGTAGTGGTCAAGGTATAAATTTTATTTCCACTACCTCTACCATTTTGTTGGTTTTGGTTGGGCTCTATGTATTTGTGAGCAATCTGTATTCTCCAGGACAATGCAAAATTTATCTCTCAGCCTGCTATTAGGAAGTTTGCCACCTCCTTTATGGAAAAAGGCAATATAAACCTGGTAAATGATGTGATCAAGACTATCCATAAATCAGGCTACAAAATTGATCAGGTAATCATTTAACCGAACACTATTATCAGTATGACTGCCTTTACTACGTGTAACTTAATCTACATATTACTTCATATGCCATCAGGTCCATATTTGAGTTTTGATTCAGATACAGGATATTTGGGTTTTGATTATATGACATTTTTGTTTATTATGTTTGAGCTTTGTGATATTATACTTCAACCACGTTAATTTTCTAGATTGGGATTTGGGAATTGAATCAACACTTGTCTCCAACTTCCACCTTTACCATACAACAGCTGTTTTAATATATGTTCAAATTCTGTAGCTTCAATCTATGTGGTGTTACAGGGCATATTTCACTTGGCTATTTCTCGTTACATAGAACATCCAGAAAAGAAAGAACTACTCTTTCATTTATTACAGTGGATGCCTGGTCAAGGCTTTCCTGTTGACTCCTCCACGAGGGATCTGATAGTGAAAAATTCCCATTTATTTGGACGACATTCTCTAGCGGAATTATTGTCTAAGCATCATGCTGTTTTGAAGGCAAATAGATCACACAAAAGGGAAAACTAGCTGAATTTGAGCCGTCAGGTCAGATACTCCGAGTTCCCTATCTCAAGTGATGCATAGTCCCTTGAAAATGGACCAAATGGTCAATGCCTTGTGGTCTGAAAGAACGTCTTAAATTATGATTTTGGGTTGGAATTTTATCGGTGGCATCAATCTCTGATTTTGTTTATATTCATGCTGAGTGTCCATGAGTTACTATTTTCATACAAGTTGCAGTTTGGAACATGTTGATTGATCAATATATGAGGTTCCTGAAGTATTGGCACGATCCCTGTTCTACAGCTCTGGTATTTATTAGGATTGGGAAGTGTATTGATTGGGTAAATTATCTACATTGGACGAAATTTTGGATAGGTATGTGTATTCCTCTTTCTCCTTTTAACCACAATACTCATGCTTCGAGAGTGACCATAATGGTAGATTGGATTTCTTGACATATAAACATTGATGGAGAAACTTTTAGTCATTATTAAATCCGTATTTCAGTTATATATATTCAGTGGCTATGAATCTTTCCAGTTTCCACCTTAGAAGACACAGCATGGCAATATATGAAAGCCATCACCTATGAGATTAACACGTCACCTAATTCAATTCTGGCCTGTGCATACACATGCACAATTAGGTTAAAGACTCAACAGTTTGCAATATTTGTGGAACTAATTATCTCTCTCATATTTGAGTACTTAAATCTTATTCAATTATGTTTTACTTTTGTAAAAACTCGGGTTTGAGAAATGAAAAACTAAGTGGATGGTTTTAATTTCCCAGTATTACTCCCATCCTTATTCTTCTATTTTCATTCATCATTGATGACTAGAAATATTTTGTTCCCTGTCTTTAGTTAAAATAATTTAATTGTCGTGCAATTAGAGTTCTTTAGCATGCTTAAATCCCATTGATCACCAACGAGTCATAGCTTTACTTTTTCCTCTCTGTTGTTTATGAGTTCTTTTTAACTGTGTGTAAAGAGTACTGCAATTTGATTTTGCAGGATTTATTAGACGTCCTTCCAAGATAACGTGCAAGAATCCCTGCTGAAATATACGGTTGCTCCAGTTGTAAGTCTGTTATAGGAACTGCCATCAAATTCTTGTTCCATGATAAAAGTTGAATGATAGATTCATTCACATCAATTGTTTGCACGGCAGAACAGAATACATTTTGTATACGACCTGCAAAAAGATGCTGAAGAGTGAAGACACCGTGGGCTATTTTTGAATAACATTTAAACTATGCAGTTGATCCTCCTTTTTATCTATACTCCTAAAAGATAACCATTAGGTCTTATCAATGGCCTTGATGGAAAGTCTTACACACAATTTTCTCCTGATCCTGGATAAAAATAAAATAAAATAAAATAATTATCTACCATTTGATTTGCTTTCTGCTAAAGATATCCTCGAACTTATAATCCCTCATTCAATAAAACTAGGCAACCAACATGCACCAGGTCTGTATCTAATGATAGGAAATATCTGGGATCCTAACAGGATACGAATCTATCTCATCCAACCACACATTCCTCGAATCCGGTTCGATCTTCGAGACACACTCCCAAACAGCACTATTGCACTTGAACCCACTCCCGAATGCAATTTGCCACACCCTATCCCCCCTTTTGACCCTACCCTTTGCCTCCAGATAACTCAACTCGTACCAAACCGAAGAAGAAGACGTATTTCCAAATCTATACAGTGTCATCCTCGAAGCCTCCACATCCTCCTCCTTCAACCTCAGCCGCCCCTCGACTGCATCAATCACCGCCCGCCCGCCCGCGTGTATGCAGAAATGCTCGAAGGCCTTCTTGAAATCCGGTACATAAACCTTTCTCTTATCATCGTCATCATCATCTTTATTATTATAATTACAATATTTCCGAATTTTGCTTCTGAAGACAAACCACGCGTAGATTATCTGCTCAGAAACCGGCAAGCAGCGCGGGCCCAGCTCTGTTACATTCGCTCTCAGTGCATTTCCCGCAACTCTCAGAAGGGATTTGGACAGCGAGACTCCGGTATTCCCAGCATCGTCCGTTTTCTGAAAAACCGAGCTGTAGGACTCGTCGTCCGAGCCCATATGGGTTCTGATCAGGTGTTTTAGCCTGTACTTGGCCCGGGCCCGATCTTTTTTCCTGTTGGACAGTAAAACTGCTGCACCTCCCATTCTGAACAGTACATTCGCCAGTAACATCGACTTTTCGTTGCCTGGATAGCCGCTAGAGGTCACGGCCTCCATGCTGAGGACGAGAGCCCAAGCGTCCTTCCGGGCCGACCTCAGGAGGTCTCGGGCCAGCCCAACTGCCACGAGGCCCGCGCTGCAGCCCATGCCGCTGAGGCTTGCGCTTTTCACGTCCTCTCGAAATCCGAACTCGTTTATCAGCATGGAGGTGATGGAGGGAGTCGGGCAGAAGATGCTGCAGTTTGAAACTAGGATGTCGATGTCTTTTGGGTTCAGTTTGTGTTTTTCGATGAGGGCTTTGACTACGGCGAAAAGGACTGTTTGGACTTCGAGTCTTGTGTGGGGGAGGGAATTATATGGTGGGATGTGGTGCACTGCAAGGGGCAAGCAGGTCTGTGGGCCGATGCCCGAACGCTCTATCACTTTGGTGAGGAAGTCGATGCCGTCCCTCGAGACGTGGCTGCATATGTTGAAATGCTCGATGAATGTGGCAGTCGAGACGCGGAGGTGAGGTGGAGGCTTGTAGCAGGAGAAGTCTATGAGGTAGATGGGCCGGGATTTGGAGGAGAGGAAGTAGACGAGTGAGAGAAAGGCGATTATGGGTATGAGGAGGTAAGGGGAGGGGAGGGTGGTGTTTGCCATTGTTGGAAGTGTGTATGTTATCCTTGGCTTTTCTGTTTGTGTGCAGCTTTTCTTTGTTAATGGGAGTGCAGTTTGAAATTGATGGGGGAAGTGAGACTCCTGATTTTGAGGTCACGTATTTTGCATGTTGGACCTCAGTTGTCATGCAATTCTCCTTCTTTTGTGGTGAAAATTTGCTTCAAGCAATCAAATACTTGTGCTCTTTCCTCTCAAAACTAACTTTACAAACTTTTAACGAAGATGAGGCTTGTTTGTTTTATTTATTTGTAGCTGGCATCTAACATACATACATTAGTTTGTTTGGCTGCTTGCTCATTCTTGTCCTTTATTTGTTGAGTCGTCCTTGTTTGTGTTTGATTCTCTACTCGAACTGGGCTGACCCAAATAGCAATTTTATTTTATTTTTTTCTCTTTTTATGTCCCGAATAGCCAACTTCTACTCTATAGTCTACAGTTCCAACAAAAATTTGTAGCACTTAATATATGCCTTAAATTTGAATCATTAGCATATGCACCAATAGTTTTGCTGTGGATTGACATTGCTTATGGAGCCATTCGTATTATTAATAAAATATTTGTTAAAACATGTTTTAAATAAATATATTTACACTGTGTTAATATATCAATTCATGGATGACTCTATAAGAGTTGCTGGTTTAATAAAACTTTATTGAGGAAAGTGCAAATTTGGTCCCGTTAGATTGGGACAGTCGCAATTTTAGTCTCAAGATGCGCAATTTCAGTCCTTAACTAATTTTTGTTGCGTAATTGGTACGAAATTTAACTGGCCGTTAAATCACCGTTTATCATTAGTCCCAAATATTGAAAAAATTGCAAATATAGTCCTATAAGATTAGTTTTGTTGGAAATTTAGTCACAAATATTGAAAAAATAGTTTTATTATTAATTTTTGTTGCAATTTTTATTCCGTGAGTATATAACAATATTTGATAGTAAAAATTTAGTTTTGAGATAAAAAAAATAATAATTACTATACAATGTTTTCAATATTTAAAATTAATCTTCTAATAAATACATCTATAATCCCCCTATATATTAATTCACAATGTACTAAGCTTAAATGGCAGACTCGCATGCTTCAGGATCTTATGTGGCAAAATTACATACTCCGTTATTAGGCTTGGGTAGATTTTAATTTACTTCCAATCCAAAAATAATTAGGTTTGGATTATCCATAAATATGTTGATTATTTTTGGTCATGTTACATGTATTAATTGTATTTTATATTATTTCTTATTATAACAATTGAATTGTAAATGTATTTTAAAAGTTAATAACTTTTGTATTTTTTATCAGTTTTACATATATAATATATAAAATTAATGATCTCTTGATGAATTTCAATTTAACATCCATATTGTATGTATAAAAACAAATAAATTATATTTATCTTTATAACAATAATAAAATTGTTTTTTAATATTAACTAGAAAAATAAAATTATTTATCAATTAATATATTTATATTTCAAGTAGTTATAAGATATAAATTGTAAGAATTACTATAGTATAACACATGTAAGTGACACAAGTAACAAGTGTCATTCTAAAATATATAACAACATATATTTTTTGTAAAAAAATAAATAAAATTTTAAATAATTTTTTTCATTAATTTAAAAATTTAAGAATAATTTTTTAACAAGCACCCGTGTCATACACGGGTGTTGTACTAATAAATATTAATACGACAATTGTGAATGACTATAAGAGGGTCATATGGTGGTTATATAAAATTTATGTTCATAATTTTGTTATGAAGAGATGACACGGCTTACCTATGCATTTAAAATTATTCATAAATGATGTAATGACACATACTCTAAAATAAATATACTTAAAACATATGCTAATAGATCAATTCATGGAAGAATTCATAGAACTTTGTTTGCAGTTTTACAATGCATCTATAGGATGGTATGGTTTATGGAGTCATTTACAACTATTTACATATAATATATTGACATGTATTTTATAATAAGTACACTTTAAATAGTGTCAATCATTAATTCATGAAATCCATAAGGGAGCCATTCGCTAACTTCATAGAATTATGTTTGTTACCAATACCAAACAAGAAAAACTATGGATGTGGATATAATAAGTTCTGAGACTCAATTTATATACCAACTCTAATTCTCAACAAATGTCACAACACCTTCCACCAGAACCATGTATTTTAGGGCTAAATCGATGCTACCCCTACAAGTAGTGCCCTCACATGTGTGCCAATAGCCAAAACCACTTATGTTATTTTGC